>OZ008350.1:2665939-3187939 GCA_963931975.1 Cataclysta lemnata | reverse complement strand
GTTTTTGTGCTTCACGTGTACATCTTTTTTGAAAAACGCAAACGTTATTTCTAGCAGTGGCTGATTATGATCATGGGGCTCGCTAGCGCAGTGGCATAGCGCGCTTGGTTTACGATTGCGTAAACTAAGCAATGTTCGCTAAGGCCAAAAGTGTCCAAAAAATTTATATATCTTGTTCCTCCTTGCTTCAGAAGGCACGGTAAGCCGTTGTTGGTCCTGGCTGCATCTGCAGTAGTTAATATCCACCAACCTGGCCCAGTGCAGCGCGGTGGGTTATGGCCCAATCTCCCTATATTCTTCCATCCATAGGGAAGGCCTGTTCCCCGTTTAAGGCTGGTGATGATGATGATGATGATGATGAAGATGTGTACCTACTGAACAATTATTGAATAACTTACTTGTGGTACCACTGGTAGGATGGTGTCGGGTTGCCGTCAGCTTTACACTCCAAAGTGACTTGTGAGAAGAGGTTCGCCTCTACCACGGTATCTGGTCCCACCCAAGTCACTTTCGGTGGATCTGAAATATTAAAATTGTCACTTAATGGGATGATAACTCGTGAATATTGCTTTGATCGAGACAGAGGGGGAAAGTGATATGATTACTTAGCGTGAGGAAAAAAGTTAACAATAGCGTGCGCGGACGTAGTTAATGAAAGAGATAAAGTGAAGTTAATTTTGTTTGGTGACGGCAGAATAGAAGAGGCGGCGTCTTACAAGGCGACTAAGGTTTAAAACAGTGATGAGGAATGCGCAGCAGCGTTCTTCATAAGCCACCCAGCAATGTACTGCGATTTCCGTGCCGATAAATGGCAATAGGCTCGCCACGACATGGCATTTGTGCAGGATAGCACACCTTTTCTAATATTTATGTTTTTATACTTTTTTATTACTGGCTGTCTACCTTGACACATGTCACTTGATCCCATATATTATATCGTCACACTGAACCACTGCATCATAGAGGACAATAATACTACCGCTGCATTTTCCTTTCTCTCTTTTTTCCTAGATTCCTCCAATTCACAGTCCCATCCCTTACAGCATTTAATGGGACCTAGCCTAGTTGGCGAAACGTGGGTATTAATAATTCACCTCTGCCTATCCCTTCGTGTTTATGTATTTAACTCGTGAATATTGTTCCGACCGATGTTAACGACTTTAGAGTTATCTGGTTCCAATACTTACATTTGATATCAATTTCAATTTTGACAGAGTCTGAAGTCCCCAGCGAATTCCTCGCTTGGCAGCCATAGATTCCTGAAAAACATAATACTATACTGACATGGCGTCTTCAAACATTTATTAATTTCTACTGTTTCGGTGAGTCGCATATTTATTTCCACCAATAATGCTATGTAATAATTATAATATGATTTTAATTTAAACTGATATCTATTATAATATTGCCGAATGAATAAGAATTTTTTTTTGAAGGACTTAAGCTGTTGGCCAGAGGCCATCATAGCATCTAGCGGGTTTTTTGGGGAAGGCGAAGACCTTGTTGCACAAGACGTGGAGAAAATCTCCTCGGCGAAAAGAATATTTCCCTCTCGCTCTAACTCCCACTAAATCCCGAAACAAAACACTGTCAATTGGTTTAGGGAGATTTTGTCCACGTCCTGTGCAACGGAGGCTGGTATAGCGCCGCGTGCTTAGGCCCCTCATTCGTCGGCGTGTCGCCGGTCGCGTGCGAAAGATTTGTATGAAGCTTCATATTAGCTTTCATTTGTTCCGCGTGCGGCCGGTTGCATAGTTTCATACGAAATGCGCCGGTCGCGTGCGCGCGCCATCGATACACGCCGAAGAATGAAAGAGGCCTTAGAACTCTCGTTCTACAGGTGCGGTGTGGAAAAAAGGTGTTTCTATGTGGTGCATTGGCCTGTTTGATAGAGCATCCCTGACTATAATGGACGAACCTGAATGATTCCTCATCACCGGTGCCAGCATCAGCTTGGCTCCGTTAGTGGCGATGACTTGTCCGTTCTTCGTCCACCACACGTAGGGTGCAGGGTTGCCCTCCGCCTTGCATTCAAGGGTGAGGGCGCTGGAGCCTTCCTCTAGGTTGCCTAGGGAACTAGTGTCAGCGCCGACTATGGACACCACCGGTGCAACTGAAATGGTCAAAGTCAAAATTCGATTATTCATATTTTGTATGATTAAGCCGTGTGGTGACGGCAGAGTAGAATACAATTGTCACCATCCCAAATCGCTCCTGTGGGTGTCGTACAAGGCGACTAAGGATAAAACAGTGATGAGGAATGGGCAGCGTTCCTCTTATACCACCTAGCTATGTACTGCGAATTATGTGCCCGATAAATGGGACCTAATATAATTTTCAACATTTATATACATAATTATATTAAAAATATGTCCGTCATCTGGTATTCATAACACAAGTGCTTAGGCTACTTACTTTGGGCTAGATGATAGGTGTGGGTGTAAAAATATTTGTTTATTTATTTTATTATCTAGCAATGTACTGTGATTTCCATACCCGATAGAGGGCAGTAGACTCGCCCCATTACATGGGATCTAACCTGAGTGTGAAGTCATCTCTACCTACCCCTTCGGGGATAAATAGGCTTGGTTTATGTATGTATTATTTAAATATACCTATTCCTCCTCTCTTGCTCACCACAGGCCTTTTTCAATGTTACCACCGCTAGGGCAAAGGACCTTCACCATTCCGGTACCCGCGGTACTTATTTATATGTCTGCACAAAGTGATCCCCTTAATCGACTTTTTTAATGCACATTATTTTTTGCTTCTAGGCCGGTATGAACGGCCTAGAAAATTGTTTTTTTTTTATCATTGGTTAATGTTCGTGTGGTAACGGCAGAGTAGAATACAATTGTCACCACCCCAAATCTCTCCCGTGGGTGTCGTACAAGGCGACTAAGGCTAAATCAATGATGAGGAATGGGCAGCAGCATTCCTCTTATACCACCTAGCAATAGCAATGTATTGCGACTTTTGTGCCCGATAAATGGCAATAGGCTCGCCACCTAATACATGGACTTAATTATGTTAATTGGCGAAACGTGGGTGCTAGTTCACCTCTGCCTACCCCTTCGGGGAAATAAGCGTGATTTATGTATGTATATGTATATATATGTATTTTTCTAGTAATACTAAGAATTAAAACGTAAAGTACCGAGCTACTCACAAGTGACATCAAGCATGGTGTACGAGTCCTTGTAGTAAGGCGATGGATATGACGGATGGTGAGCTCTGCACGCCAATTGTCTTCCATGGGCAGACCTGGTGGCTCCCAGTTCCAGGACTGACCGGGACGCCCACACCCTTGGTCGTTCCACCTCCGATGCGTTGGTCTGACTCCACGCCGTGAGTCGCTCTTTTTCTGTAACCGATAAAAGAGATTGTTGAAAACGTGTTTTTCCGACAGCCCGGCTGCCATTTATCGCTTTGAACTGTCAAAGATCCATAGGTATCCATAGGTTTTGACAGTTCAAAGCGATAAATGGCTATATCATGGCTATGTCATGCTAGCCGGGCAAGTTTCTATTCTTACCATGCCTTCCTAGTTTCCTACAGATCAAATGATGATGAAAATATAAATGTTTTGTTGTGGTAATGGGTTAAATGATGTAGGCAATATAATATAAGTAACTGTTACAGAAACTTTTATAGATTTATTTTACTTATGGAATGGGTGTTTAAAAAAAGATAAGATTAAACCGTAATATTACATCTCTTCATATAGCGGACATTACTGAAACTAATTTCTTTAAATTGAACCAAAAAATTAAGTTAATAACGAAAGCCATTTTCCTGGGTTTTTTTTCTGATCAAACTTTTCGCCGAGAAATTAGTGCAGACTAAAAACTACCGACTGTAGAATAAATATGTGGGCAATAAAACCTCCGTGCAGACTTTATAAAACACCAAAGAGGATGAATCAAAAGCTAATTTTCCTACCTAAATACCACTCGATGTAAGCTGGCGGATTGCCATATCTGGCTTCGCAGACGACGGTCGCCCGAGAGCCAGCTGGTACGGTGATGTTCTGTCCGGGCATTATGTGCGATCCATTAAATAGGATCCTCGGTGACTGAGGGGGCACCCGCACTGCCAACGCCGCCGGTGGACTCGAAAGAGCGTCCTGAAATTGATAGAAGCATACACTCAACATAGCCGTGTGGTAACGTCAGGATCGTAGGTAGACAAGTGGCTAATCTATTCGAACGAAAATAATACAAATGTACGAAACTGACATATTACAGAGAAAACAATAACCACTTCCATAATTTTAGATACTCGTAGTGTACAGTACATACAATGTAAGGTGACAATAGCGGATGTAGATGAAGCGAAAAAGGATTATAAAAGATTGAATTTGTTAGTGAAGAGTGTAGTGAATAGAAAGAAAGATGAATGAAAAGATGAGTTTGATAGAAAAATCTCTGACATTTTCCAAAATAACATTAAAGTTTTTTTGGAAATCTGTACGGACAGCTCAGAGGAAAGAGCGCAAACTCGGAGTTGAAACGAGTCAGAGACAAGGATGGAAGTGTTTTAAATGGCGAAGAAAGAGTGCTGAATAGGTGGAAGGAATATTTCGAGAGTTTGTTTGAAAGGTCCATAGATTTAGTCCAGTCCCAGGCTAATCATGTGGAAGAATATTTGAATGATAATGAAATAAGTATGCATGAGATTGTGCAAGCACTGAAAATTATGAAAGCAGGAAAGGCGGCAGTGTGATAGGATATCGATCGAGATGCTGAGGGCTGGTGAGGATACCATTTTTGAACCTGTTGAGTGGCCAAGTACCTAAAGACTGGCATAAAGCCGTCATTGTGCCACTATACAAAGGTAAAGTCGCAGCTGGAATGCAAAAAAATACCGTGGTATTAGTCTTCTCAGTGTTGTCGGCAAACTGTATGCAAAGATTTTGATTGAAATGATTATGAAAGAGACTAATGACAGAATATGGGACGTGCAAGCAGGATTTCGAAAGGGGATGGGATGTACGGATCAAGTCTTTTCTCTACGATGCATAACTCAGAAATCTCTGGCCAAAAGCCAACGAGTATATTGCGTTTTCCTAGATCTAGAAAAGGCTCATGACCTTGTGGTGAGGAATGAACTATGGTGGATTTTGTCGATGTATGGGGTAAGCAGTAGCCTGATTCAAGCATTAAAATCTCTCTATGAAGATTCCAATGCTTGTGTTAGGATAAATGGCGCATACACAGAATCGTTTCGCATCGGTACAGGGTGAGACAAGGATGTGTAGCGTCCCCATGGATGTTCAACTTATACATGGACAACTGTCTGACGGGACTGAAAGAATTTGATTGTGGATTAAGAATGAACGAGGTACTAATCGAATGCCTGCTGTACCCTGATGACCAGGTTATATTAGCGTCATCAGAAATAGATTTGCAGGAGATGGTAACAGTCATGCATGAAGCTTTGACAAAGAAAGGTATGCAGGTAGGGGGAGGTTTGGTCACGTTGAAAGAATGGATGAAAGGAGAATGACAAAAAGGATTTACATGGCGAAATTGAATTGAGAAATGGGAAGGCGAAGGCCTAGGCAGATCTTTCATAATCAAATTGAAAGTCTACTAAAAAGGGCCAGGTCAAGAGTACCCGAAACCGACGGGCATGCATGAAGAGATTGATGACATTGGATGAAGTGAAAAAAGTATGTAAGGATCGTAGCAAGTGGAAAGTAGTGATCTCTGCCTACCCCTGTGGGAGAAAGGCGTGACATATGTATGTATATTATGTATGTACAGTACATGCTCTAACTAAACATTTAGTACAAGAGCTAATTATCTTAGGTTGAATTCTGACTTTTGCTTTTAGTTTAAAGCATTGTCTTGCATAGTTTCCGTGTCAAGAGTTTGAGCTATGTTGACGATCTTTTGTTGTACCTGCGAGAGCTAAAGTTTGAATTTCCTTATATTCCGTTTAGCACACTACGTGTACATATAAGGCGACTTACGATACTACGTGTACATACACAGAAGTTTCTGTGTGTGACAGTAACTTAGTACAAAAGTTCCGTTTGATGTGAGGTAGACTGGGCAAAAGGGAGCTCATGTGTAAGAGCACTGAGGTGTAGACGCCGTCAAAATTGTTCAAGCATCTCAAACGGTTGTCGTGATTAAAATCTTACATGTGGTTGTGTTATGAATTATTTGCTTATGAGATTGAGCTACATAAATTGATAATGGTTTTAGACTGCTAAATTATAGTGCTAATAATGCCTGAAATATTATCAGTATTCTTTAGAAAGAGAATAGTTGCATAGAATAATGTGAGACTTGTAATACTAGAAAGAAATTAAAGTCAGAAGAGTTTAATTTAACTGTTTTACTGATGAGATAATTCTTCTGGCCTATTTTGTGAAGGGGCTAGTGATGAATGAATGTTGAAAAAACCGATGACGAGGAAACCGATAAATGGAGAGAGTCTGATGAATAGACAGAGTCATTGGGATGACAACATTCCAACCCTTACTGCTCAAGATTTCGCTTTTACAGCTGTCCTTAAGAATCATTAGGAATTTGATTAAATGTGTTACATACTTGTACGTCGTAATTGCTTGCAGTGACCTGACACTGCCACTGGCCGTCGTCTAGCTGAAGTGTGGCCGCACGCACCCACAACGAGCAATCTCCACCAACAGGGCTGTTCTCATTCGCCCACTCGTACTTGCCGCGGTAGATGCCGACCGGCTGAAAATAAAGTATAGATTCTATTATTACTAGTGTATATATATTACTAGTGACATATAAATATAATTTGGGCTGCACATGGACTATTTTAATGTTGGATATGATGTACACAATCGTAAAAAAAAGGATAAAGATTATATTAAACTAGTGACATAGGAATATAGCAGTAGGTTGAGATAATATTTGAGATACATATAATAATATTTGAGACTATACCAGTCTGCTAATATGCTTCTAGACTGGATTTTTTATTTGCCATTGGAAGATCGGGGAGTTTGTGTGCCTTCCTCATTTTTCGTGCCTTATTTCTTTCCTAATCATCATTTAAAAAATAGTGAATTTCTAATCGAACAAAATTATACTGCGGAGTTGTCACGGACTAGGTGATCTCATATTTGCACAGGACAAGAGCCAAGCATAGGCAGGCTTTATCGATTTCTGCTATTAAATACATACAAAGCCCTATACAAAAGCCATGTACAAAGCAAGTGTTCGAAGTAATTATGAACAAACGGAATGTTGTAATTTTCTATAGCATTGATTGCTGGGTATCGATGAGGTTGTATGCAAATGCTATGGACTTGGTATCAAATAAATAATGTATCAATTAATAGTTAAGTGTAATAGAGGGTAGAGGGGAATTGATAATTAAGCTAGTCGAAGCTACTAAAGGTATACATATCTTAGCAGTTAGTATATAGAACCATCGAGCCTTGTAGGTACGTACCTATTTAATTTGGTAATAATTACGAGTGCAAAAAAGAATCTGAACTAACGACATCGTCTTAATTACCAAAGTCCTCAGTAATCAAACAATTTTAATCACCCCAATCAATCAAACACAGGTGAAGCTACGAGCAATAACTGGAAAGTTCGCATATAACCTAGCGCAGTGTATTCATTAAGACTTGCAGCATTAATCAATTTCAATTTGCCTCGCCTTACGAGCTGCAAACTTGTTGTGTACTAACGTGTATTGTGTTGAAGTCGGGCCCCGAAGCAGACTTGAAAATTCTCGACAAGTACTTTGGGCACCAGGGGGCCTACCGCCTAACTCGATTGCTGATGATAGCTTCAAATCAATGCATTGCTTACGGCTATCAATTTAGCTAGCAACCATCTTGAATTTTTAGGCGGTACGGATTATCTTCAAAAATTCATTCAAAATCATTCGGTGATCATTCGTTCAAAGCTACCGCTGATAGGTTAGGTACATTTGGTGCAAATGACAGCATGACGTCATAAACTATAGCTTTTGCTTCAGCAATCGAGTTAGGCGGTAGGTCCCCAGAGTACAGAAGATGACAATGTATTTACTTACCCGCCGTCGTCTAGTGGTCCACCAGTATTAGATCCTGAGGCCAGGGGTTCGATCCCAGGGGAGTACAAATTTGTACTCGGTTTGGTTAGTGGTAGGGTAAGACTTTTTTCAAGTCCACCTGGCTAGCTATCACCACCTTATCAAAAGCTTTCGCCATAATTATAATGTTAACAGCGTTACTGTGTTCCGACAATTTGTGGTAAGATCCCACTGAGCCAGTCCCTCTGTGGTTGAGGATTCCAGGTGAAGCTTGATTCCATCTTCGGCCTTGTAAAGTTTATGGAAACAATTCTAATAATATAACTCAAGGAAACCATACATTGTAATGATGTGAATAATTTGGTCAGTTAATTAAATTATTGTCTAACTTCTGTTCCTCTGTGAAACCCGATGGGATGCTACATAATAATATAGCAAATTAAGCTTGTTCATTTTGTAGGCTGTAGAGCTACACGTCTAGTACGAAACCCTTTGCACCTTTTATAATTTTCAATTAACTAACAAGGTTTCGAACTGGGAGTATCTACTCGTAACGAACGCAAGCGCATTTCAGCGTTAATAATGCCAATTAAAAGCAAATTGCTAATGAATTTATAAGCGTCTCTCGCACAGCCCCGGGATCACAAGGATGTGCCACCGCAAACGGTGTTGGGATAGTGGCTTCGCTAAATATGAATTTAATACACACACATAAACACACACATAATATACTCTATATAATAAAATACGGCGTGTGCGGTTTCATACACATACTAAGGGTTAAGACAGCAATAAGTAATGGGCAGCAGCGTTCCTCTTATACCACCTAGCAATATACTGCGAATCATGTGCCCGATAGATGGCAATAGGCTCGCCACCTAACTTAATTGGCGAAACATGGGGTTCTAATACTCAGCCACATCTGCGGTAGTTAATACCTACCAATTCGACTGGGCTAGCGTGGTGGCAGATGGCCCACTCTCTGTATTTTCTTCCATCAATAGGCAAGGCTTGTTTCCAGCAGTGGGTACATTAAAGGGCTGGTGTTGATAAAATGTAGTCAGACGAGACCGAAGTCTTAACCTCCCATGCACAGAGGAACATAAGCTATCAATAAAAATAGGTTTTCATTAATTTCAGTACCCTGAGGAACTCGCTAGCGCAGTGGCATATTCTCCGTATGTTCTTTCCCGTGCCCCAGCAGTGGGGATATTAAAAAGTTGGTGATGATGTTGTTTCTTTATATGTGTATTTGGTATTAAAATAATTATCTTTTGCCCTTTACATTTCGCATTTGATTATTAAAGACCATACTCCGTGAAAGTGCTATGTAGTGTAGCAAAAAGAAAGTGGATTCTATTTTAATTTGTAACGTACTTTAAAATCATAAAAGGCAGCGTATGCCCCAAGAGGTTTAAGGATTAATACTTGCCGTGAAACGTGTTTCATTTTCTAATAAAGACGTAGGAAAATAGGAAAGAACCGTAGATAACAATCATAGATTCTTCATTTACATACATACATACATAAATCGCGCCTATATCCCCAAAGGGGTAGGCACATGTGAACTAGCACCCACGCTTCGCCAAACATGTTAAGTCCCATGATAGGTGGCGCGCCTATTGCCATTTATCGGGCACAAACGTCGCAGTACATTGCTAGGTGGTATAAGAGTAACGCTGCTGCCCATTCCTCATCAATGATCTATCCTTAGTCGCCTTGTACGATACCCACGGGAGAGATTTGGGGAGGTGACAATTGTATTCTACTCTGCCGTTACCACACGGCATAATTATTCATTTAACCTTACAGTTAATATTTTCCTCGCTTCAATGTTATTACCTCCCCTGTTAAGGTCTCAAAGTAATAGGAGGGGGGAGTTTAACATTTTTCATTTACATTTAATTTATTTACTTGAGTTAGAAAATCCTAATTGGTTCCAACGAGCACTTTGTATTTGCATAAAAATATTTTGAATAAAGTTACTTTTATTGGCGTATCGAAATTTTCTTGTGCGAGGGAAGGAAATATACGGGCCATGAATAATTTACTAGGAAGTTAAAAACATACTTAATATATTTGCACATTAATTTTCTTATTTTCAATGTAGAGCATTTTGTACGTAAAATTGTTATCGAAATGGAGTTTGAAACGGATTCGTCCCGTTGTAAATGAGTTATGTAAATAATATTGCGATCGCCAGAGTCCCCTGGAGACATGGAAAACTTTTTTAATATATAAACAATTTTGTTTACGACGAGCCTTTTTGAGATGATCTTTTTATTTTGTTTGCCCTCCTCAATTTCACCAAAAACATTCATAGCTAATTATGAACTCGTGGGATTTTGTTACGCGTGTGCTTATTAAAATCAAATTGGTTATTCTTCACCAATATTGTGGTTACAATGTAAACTTGACTTTTGACCCTGTGATTCGCATTGTAAGAAATATGAAATTCCTTAATATTAGGATTGAAATACTGGTGTATCTGTAGTTAGAGTGACAGAGAAATCATAAAAAAAATGTTCGCTTTTTTTTAATTAGGCTTTCAATAACTTGAAAAAAAAGAAGTAAAAAAGCCCAGAATCCAGAGGACGCGTATTCGACTCCCGCGTCAAGACTATAATTTTGCAATCTTTTTCCAAACACAAATGTCTTTGACGTAAAAAAGCATTGCCGCATCGGTGCAAAAACGAAATAATATAAAAGAGGGCGTCTGAACTGGCGAAACGCCTGGCCACTTCCCCGAGTTTCACCTTCGTAAACCAACTGGCGTGACGGTTCCGTAGGTACATACAAACAAACACGCACACTTTGATTGATGCACACCCAGAACAATACCGGCAGCATCCGCTAGAGGGCGTGACTTGCGCCCGCGCAATCATAATCCGAATTTACGGAGCGTGCCCGAAGAACATATGGCTCTACTAGTCTTACTTTCGTTCGATACTGTTTATTGACCCCGACCCTGGGCAATAAGAATGTTTCATCTTTTACTGCCGCACTCAGAGACGTCAAATAACGATAACGAGTACTTAGGGCCTGTTTCACAATCGACAAGTAACTTCTTAGTAGCTTACTTCGCAGAACATTTGACAGTTGTTATGTGAAATTTATGTCAATTGAACTGCAAAGTAAGCTACTTCTAACTTACTTCTCGATTGTGAAACAGGCCCTTAATGTCAAAAAATGACAATTCAAAACTAGTCGCTATTCTTGCCGGGTCTAAGGTCTAGATTTGATTGCTATTTTTTGGCATTAGGTGCTCATTAAAGTTATTTGACGTCTCTGAGTGCGGCAGTTAATATGTAAAAATCTCGTGACACAATGTTTATCGAACTCGTCCGAAATGGCTAGACCGATTTTCATTAAATGTTTCGTGTATATTTGGTAGGTCAGGAAAACAACATTTGCCGACTTAGCTAGTTTAATAATAATATATAAAAATCTTGTGTCACAGCTGCGACATAAGATTTTTACATATTAAACTGTTTGCTATCGAACTCCTTCGAAATGGCTTGACCGATTTTCATGAAATTTTGGTCGTTGGATATTTTTTATACCCCTATTAGTATTAATATATTTTATGACATCTTTCATTAACTCACAATTTACATACATACATACATAAATCACGCCTATATCCCCGAAGGGGTAGGCAGAGGTGAATTAACACCCACTTTTCGCCAATTATGTTCGGTCCCATGTAACAGGTGGCGAGCCTATTGCCATATATCGAGCACATTACTAAATTACAAGAGCACTCACAATTTCAGGTTATTAAACTCATTATTGCACTTTAAATTATAATAAGTACATTATACATTATTGTTAAAAAGGGAGGACTTATCTCTGATTGAGATGTTAAGGGAGGAACGAAAATTTCACCCCCATAATATAAAACATGGTCTAACTAAAGTTAGTCATAAAATTGATGCTTACTCTGTCTTTCATTCAGCAAATAATAGTGACAGCATCAGTTTTAAACTATGACTAACTTTAGCCCACGTTTTATAATAAGGGGGCTTATGCCCGTTTTACCATCAATCTCAAAATTTTAAGGGACCCCTAACTAGTTTTAGGTGACCCTTAATGAAATTTTTCGTTTCACCAACACATAGGTGACTCTTAACGTCTAAGGGTGACCCTAAAGTATGGGGGGCCGAAAATCGGCCCCCTAATAATTAAGTGACAGTTTTAACGTAATAAGACAAGAACTGACAATAATCGATTTGTACAAGCGTTGCTATGATACAGAAGTAATAGATAATTTAATATGAGACCAAGGAACATGCCATACCGCTTTATAAATATGCTATAAAATAGACGGAATAAATCATTTAAAGATTTTATTTACTTTATAAACAGTTTCCAATATTTTTATATATTGTACTTTAGTTAGATAACAAAATTATTTCACCTAAAAGTTTATTTTAATAGAAAGTACGGTGTTTGCCGTCACTAGTCTGTCACTTAGTTAGGCAACCCCTAAAAAGTGTTCCCTAGCGTGGTGAAAACGAATTTAAGTAAAGAGGTGGTTTAGGGGATCACTTTGCTTAGGAGATATCTACTTAGGTAATTGTTTAGAGATTGATGGTGGAAACGGGCATTAGTTTTTTGCCCGTTTCTCTCAGTACAAGGCCTCCTTGTAGTTACGAACGGATAGAGTAGCTAATAACGTTAAATATTGGAAATCTTTAATTTTGACACACACGTTTTCAACGTTTAACGTTATGGCTTTGACGATTCATGAGTGTGTAATGATACCTTAATATGGATAAACTATAATTTATTGAATTTTCCTATGATTTTGACAACGAGTATTGCAGTAATCAATAGCTTATCTAGGCTTTTGTTATTTATTATTGTCTACCTTCGTACTGTTCAATTGTAGCTACCTAAACGCGATGCGTATAATTTACTTATTTATGCCATTGTTAGAAGCGATATGAGGGAAGTTGTTTGACACCAAACTATGGAAACTGTACTATGACTAATGTACTGACTAAACAATTTCCTGTACATAGAATAACTGTAATGAGGAATAATGTGACAAAAGATCGATGAGATTTTGTGTCTCTATATACCTATATAGTTATTAATTTAAATTATTCAAATGTGATTGGAACTCGATAACATGTTTGGCACGCTTGGCCTACAATTGCGTAAAGTACGTAAGTAATGTTTTAAACTAAGTAATGTGCGAAAAGAAAAATGTATGCATGCACCGATGCAGGACCTCGTCCCAATATATTGTTCTAGAAGTTTACGACCTATTTTACATAATAATATTTTTGATGCCGTGTGGTGACGGCAGAGTAGAATACAATTGTCACCACCCCAAATCTCTCCCGTGGGTGTCGTACAAGGCGACTAAGGATAAACCAGTGATGAGGAATGGGCAGCAGCGTTCCTCTTATACCTACCACCTAACAAAGTACTGCGACTTTTGTGCCCGATTAATGGCAATAGGCTCGCCACCTATTACATGGGACCTAACATAATTGGCGAAGCGCGGGTGCTAGTTCACCTCTGCCTACCCCTTCGGGGATATAGGCGTGATTTATGTATGTATGTATATTTTTGAAACATTCATTTATATTCAAATGGAAAACGAAATAGGTGATGTTTTCTTTAGATGGTTATGGGATGGGAGACGAAAATATAGTTATTACGTTTTTATTTCTTGGTGCTTTGGAAGGAACTTTAATAAGTCTCGAATTATTCGCACTGTGCCGTGATATAAAATATTTATCCTATGCTTTCATTCGTAGAGAAGAATGGATTTAATAATTTTGTGGTTTCAGGAGACTAAGTAATACACTAAGTAATGATAAAAATTTTGAAGCACAACGCCGGGGTTAAAGATATAGACTTTCGGTGGTTAGAAAAAGAAATTCGAAAAATTATGATCTTGAGGCGGGAAGCGTAACCGAACGCTCGGTACTTGTAAAAATATCTGCTTTGGAATGTTTGACATTTATTTCTACATTGCGAGGGTACCCGTTGGCTTACAACGTGAAGTGTAAAGGTTAGAAGAATTTCGGCAAGTTAATTAGTGTCTTGGGTGGCCGAGCGGTCAGGCACCTGCCCGGATAGCAGCGGACGCGGGTTCGATTCCCGCCTCAAGATCATAATTTATCGAAATTCTTTTTCTAACCACCAAAATCTTTGTCCTAATTTTTCTAACATTTATATAATGTTAAAATTAAAATCGAATAGTATATAGACTTTCGTCATTTACGAGACATCTCAATACGAAAAAAACATTTATTAATGAAAATATGAAGCCGTCATTTACATGCCAACGTCGTCTTTGGCTATCTAAATAATCAATACGTTCTACCTGACCTAAGCCTTTAAATGGTTTCGCACGCTTTCACACCTGACTTAGAATCACGAGTCAAGAATTATTGATGGGGCCCATCCCAACGTCCGCAACTTTGACCTTTAGCATGCAACTCATCTGTATACCATGAATTCTCATGGTTACGAAACAGCCTTTGCTTTCGACAGCAACAATTATCACCTTACATCACAAATTATTCCCGTACGTGCATATTGTATTAAAATCTACAAGCCGCATTGAGAACCAATTATCTTTAATCATTATAATGTCTTTCGTAACTTAATGCTGGGCTTAAATCAGCGAGCTCTGCGTATGGCATCGTATAATAATAAATTGATAATGGCAAACAAAACAGGTTCCCCATACGTTGTGGATTACGACGGATAATTTCCTATTGTGTGGGAGGAATAACAATGATATATCATTAAGGTCACGGTTCCTTTTTCAAAGGAGATACGTAAGTGATATATAATCGATATCAAATGAATCCACCCGGGTTTTTGTTCGGATGGAATTAGAAAATAACATAATTATTATTTAGGTAACGATTCTCACGTAAATCAGGCATTGTGTGCTTACTTTGTTATTGTAATTACTTTTAGTAATCTAAATTAAATTGTCGGCTAATGCAACTACCGGCAGTTAATAGTACTTACACATTCTAAAGGGCTTTGAAGCTTTAAATTGTTTTTATCGCTACTGGTGTTATAGTAAAATGTCAATTTTATTGTGATTTGAATACTAATGATAGTGCATATTTCTGACAGTATAATCTATCCATAAAGAAGAAGATAAAGAAACGAAGTGTGTAAGTATTGAAGCAAGTGGAGAGAGTGGTGTCTGCCAACACTGGGGAAAGACGTGACATAATGTTAGTATTTTTAGCGTCAATTTTAAATTTTGATATAAATATAGTTAGCATTTGTAGTACGTACATTTCTGAGTTTTAAAACATCTCGTTAACTGCTTTGGAAGTATTTGTGACATTTATCATATTTTTTTACAACTTTATCACTAGATCGACGGAATCCATCCATTCCATTCATATCAGTCAAACGTCATAATCCCTTTTGATTCAATATATCATTCATCACACCGCAAAGGTTATACCTAGTAAAGAATATAATACAAAAGTGATGGAAAGGACTATGTCAAAAGACAGATGAACGAAGAGAGTGATTGGGATAACAGCATTCCGATCCATAAGGCTTAAGGTTTATTTTACAGTCAAACGCCTGCCTACATGAACCTTGCTGTGCTGTTGATGGTGGTTAGCCTCTCCGCCTTCTGGTGCCCCGAGGTGGTTATTGGTACACATCGGGCAATCTCACTCAATCGACTTTTACGACACCCCTGGGGTGAGTAAGGGCTGGCACAATCTACGTTATTTTACGCTCTCAAACCAGCATAGAAGTACTCAATCTGAAAACATGTGTTATATATACTTAAATATTTACTTAACAGTGTTTCAGTGAAAGCCGCCATTTACGGCTAGCGTTAAGCTTCAATGATGTAAAGTTATTTATGTGTTTCTCCAATTGCGAATAAAAGGTGAAAGGAAAGGGATAATCTGAGATTGGTCGGAATATTTAGAATTCTCTTTTAGGAAATATTGGCAAGATGTTTGTGGGTGCGTATATTTCATAAATTTGTTCCAACTTTGTCGAAATGAGTCTTTAATATAATTGAATGAAGATAAATAAACATGTTATTAATTTGTGTCCCTAAATTGTTGAGAAAAACTTAACGAATATTCAAATTAATACAACTTTAACTTAGCCGTGTGATGACGGCAGAGCAGAATACAATTGTCACCACCTCAAAATTCTCCCGTAGGTGTCGTACAAGGCGACTAAGGATAAATCATTGATGAGGAATGGGCAGCGGCGTTCCTCTTATACCACCCAAAAATGTACTGCGACTTTTGTACCCGATAAATGGCAATAGATAGAAGTTGACATAAATAAAATGACAAATATGTATCTATAATGTTTTATAGAAGTTATAAGTGAGAAAACTAACTTATTAATTATTCCGAGTATTTCCAGCAAGCATGGTGCACGTACTCGTGACAAACGTAGCACAACAATGGTGGGATCGGCTCCACACGCCAATATTGGCGGTTTGAATGGTTAACGACATAGCCAAGGCCGAGTGTTGAGAACTACGGAGAACAGGAATGCATCAATGAGCCTTTATGATCCCGGCGCGCCCACGACACACTGCTGGCTTCATAATAGACAAGGTATATAATTTCGGTCCCAACTACAAACTCTGTGTGTGAACTTGGCTCAAGTTTACCCGGGTTATAATTACTCTTTGTTTCTTATCAGCAATAAATACAGCTTCACCTACGCACGATATTTGTATGAGCATCTATTTCGGTTGGTATATATTGATTTCTTTACTAATTGCCACCCGCGACTTCGAAGACTCACAGATAATTAAATCTGTGGGAAGACTGCTTGCATCTTAAAGAGAAATCAGCATGTGATATTATAGCAAATATTTGACGTGCTAAAACAAACTAACAAGGTCGTCTTAGCTATTATTTTATAAAAAAAATAACAAAACATGTCGCGGGTGTCATACAAGTCGACTAAGAGTTAAGACAGCAATGAGTAATGGACATCAGGGTTCTTCTTATACCAGCTAGCAATACATGCGTTTGTTAGATGTTTGCACTACACTTATTAGCCTCCTCTAAGGCTTCCACGGACCATTCCATCTCCCTTAGTCGACTTTTACGGCACCCCTGGGGTGAGTCGGGCTGGCACATCCTACGTTATAATTTCGCTCCCAGGCCAGCATGGGAGATATTGTATTAAATGTGCGTCTTTGTAGTATTAAATGTGGGATATTAATTAATTTCTAGTCAAGATGAAGCAAGATAAACAAATCCTTCTATAGTCGAACTTCTCTGAGAGTGGATAGGATTTTGTTACCGCCTGTCTAACACCAATCCTCCTTCTAGGGAACGCTTTGATATGAATTTCGACGATGATAGGCACCTGTCCAGAAAAGCCTCTCTAGGCACAGAAACATAACGTATTTCACAAATAAACATATCCCATTTGCCTGGTGAAGTAAATCCGAAGGGCTTTTACTGCGCATGAAGTTTCATGCTTTGTTTTAACCATTTTTCGCCGTTAAATATAGTCACTTTTCTTTTTGTAATCGACAGGGACACGTCTACACATAGACTTTTCAGGACCATACAGAGGGCTTTCTTATTTGATTTTGATTGATTCCACTTCGCGAAGCTTTTGAGATGAAGCAAAAGACCGCATCCAGTGTAATTAAAATACTTAGAACAACCTTTGCCCGATTTGGTTTACCTGTGGAGCTAGTGTCCGACCAGGGTCCTCCTTTTACGAGCTACGAATTCGAAATGTTCTTAATCTCACCTGATGGTATGTGACGACAAGGGCCTAAGATGGAATTGGGCTTCACCTGGAATAGTCAACCACAGAGGTTATCTTATCATAAATTACACGAGGTGTTTTACACCCGCGTTTCGAAAGGTTGACTAGGTCCCATGTAATAGAGGGCTATTGCCATTCACTGGGAAATTTAGTTGCAGTAATTGGCTAGATGGTCCACCTGAAAATCTGCTTCCCTATTCCTCGTTATGTTATAACTCTAGTCGCCTTGTACGACACTCGTGAGAGTGGCAGTGGTAGTGACAATTGTATTCTTGTCTGCCGTCACCACAGGGCTTATCATAAATTGGCTTTATATAAATAACAGCAGACATTTTATAAATGATGCTGGTTTTGTAATGGATTATTAAGTTAATGTTCAAATAACTACAAAACCGTGTTCATATCATCATAAATATCTTCTCAAATGTCATATCGAAATATTTATAAATCTATATTGAATGACCTATCGTACGCTTTCAATGATAGCTGACCGGTTCGTGGTTAATTGCTAAATTTTAATAAGGTTATAGCTTCAATCGAACTCACAAAGTAATTAAATATAGCTCGTCATGATTTATCACTTATTTGCTGACCGATACTGTACAGTTCAGATTTGACATTAAATGCCAATTAAATTTTAGGGTATGTTTATAAATATTTGACAGTACCGCAAGCCTTTTCGACAGATGGAAACTTATATTATATATTATATTTCATGGTAAACGTCTAGTGTAAGGTTAAATAAACTAAAATCGTCGATTGATTGAGTCATTGAAATCTATGTTTTCTATATTCTATGATACCGTTTACAAAACCAGCTATTAAATATGTATTCCCTTCATCAAAGCCTTTCTTGCGGATAGAAGACTGTAAGGATAATGACCAACGACTTAACGTGCCTTTTTTTTTGTCGGAGTGGAATGCTTTTACGCACCATACCAGCCGTTAGCTAGGCGACTGGCGTGTGTGGGACTCGCTCAGCGCACGAAGCATCAGCAATGCCCACTAAACCACTCCGGAATTCCTCCTAGCCCTTTAAGCGGGGAAAGTCTGGGATCTGCCTCGCGGCAATTCACCAGTCAACGACTTAACGTGCCTAAAACTTATATTAAAATCTTGGAGTAGGTAATCTATGAAATACGAATGCAACAATACTTTATAATAGCTTAACAATAAACATAAATACTTATATGAGAACATCATACAAAGTGTTTTAAATTATTAGAATGTCAAATAGGTCAGAAGAATTTTGACTGAGCGGATGTTATATTATGTAATAGATGAAGGTAACAAGATTTCAGTATAATATAGAGACCCCGATTAATTTCCCGCCAACAAACATTCAGCCATTGAGGAACATTTGACTGAAGTCATAACACAGCGGATGTGAAACGTTACATTAGCTCGATACGAAACCCCATTGTATAGTTTGTTTGAGGTTTAATTAAAATTGTATTGCTGAGATCATAAGCCCGATCGCACTAAGCGTGTATCGCAAACAAACGCTTTACGCATACGCAATTTCTAAGTGAGTGAACACGATCTCGGTTCGTTCGTTCATTCATTCATTAGATAATTGTTTATTCATTAGGAATTGGCTTGCTATCTTTCTTACGGGAATTTATGCGGTGGGAGCTGGAGACGTTGCTTTTTTGGTCGATTTTTTTGCACAGTCAATACAATACACATAACTCAGTAATATCAGATTAAACAGACAAATTTCTTCTACTTATTTTAATACGAAATTCACTACACGGACATGCCCGTGGGCATGCCTACATAATTGCCCGTCGGACCTCGCTTCTATTAGGTCTGTGCGATGTTTGCCTAGTGTAGGATCGTCACAGTCAGTCTGGCTTATACAAACGAGGTCCGCGTGGCCATGTCTGGCGGGCATGTCCGTGTAGTAAATTCTCCGCTTTAAATAAATCCATTTATCGATTAAGTCAACTATGCTACATGCCATGTACCTAATAGGGGAGGGCCTATTGCCATCTACCGGGTACGTCAATCGGTATTAGTAGGCTGCTGCTAATGTAAGCAGGAGGGCCCTCCCCATAACTCAACATAACTTTAACCTTTACTTGCCTTATACGATACCCGCGGGAAAGATAATATGGGGTGGTAACAATTATTGTGTTCTGCTCTGCCGTTACCATACAATATTGGTTTTCAACCATGACAATTATTAATCATACAGTGCGCAATACATTTCTATCTAGCTTATAACTGCCACTATTTAGGTAGTATAGATGTTAAGGTGGAACAGTGGAGTAAGAGGACAAGACAAGGAATTAATACATAAGAGGAAGCATGAAAAGAGCTACCATTAAAGAAAATCTGAAAGAAAGGCGACTGTCAATCTCAAGACGCGAATTCAGATTATCACTTACATCATCACTAATAGCTTTGAATATACATAGTTGTGCCTACCTACCTTGCTACACTTATACCTGCCTAATGATGTTAAAAACATGAAAGTTTGAATGCTTGCTACCGTTTCAGGTGAAAATGGCTTTTGGCACCCATATAAATAGGTGTCGAAATTTGGCACAAAACATTTCACAGAGTGGATTAACTATAAACGGATATTGGGTAAAGATTGCCGAAGTGGTATCCCTAATTCGATGGATTGTTTAAACACTTGGTGATGTGAAAGTGATGAGAGGTGATGAAAAGATTAGTAATGAAAGACATTTTTAATTCTTTTTTTGGCAAATGTTTCTACTCCTACACTCACACGACAAACTTTTCAATATACATAATAATTTAAATATTTATACCACATAAACATTACTTGACATAAAACCATGACTCGAGAGCAAACGTTTAGCCAAACCAAACAACCAATTCGTCACAAATATTTGGCCCTACCAGGATTCGAACCCGGAGCCGATAACCAGCAATCGGGAAATTCGTCAGAGAGATAATATAATAAATTGCCGACTAATAGCGTTCCTTCTTTTTACTTGACTATGTCCAATTACTTCGTCTTCGTATGTCACATGGCAGCCCAGAAGTTTTGTTCAACAAAAATTCCAAGTTGAAGTGGAAAGATCTTATCAGGAGCTTAATTTAATGCGAGGAATAGGGAAGATTAGGAATGAGAAAAGGGAGACCTCGCTTCGGGGATTACCTCCGCAATATGAGAAAAACCGCAAATGAAATCGCACAAATAGGGATTCAGTTAATTTCACTTCGCAAATACTAATTTGCGTAATTCAATTTCATTTGATCACTGCCGAAAATTGGCCAAAAAGCTTAGTAGGTACCTATCTCTAACAAAATTATTTCGCTGACTTTTGTTGCAATGTAGAGTTCAATCAATCAACAACAAACGGCGGGTCCTTATATTCTATCTACAGTTTAAAGTAAGCTTACTCAGTTTAGTTGCCTGGTATTTTTGTTATATTACGATAAGAACTGAAGTTGCTAAGCAACAAAGTTATAGTACGTCTATCTTCAACTGTTGATAGAATATTGGGACCCGCCGTTAATGGACCATATTATGTTACCTCTTTTACTGCCGCACTCAGAGACGTCAAATAACGTTAATGAGTACTTAACGTCAAAAAATGACTTCAAAACTAGTCGCTATTCTTGCCGGGTCTATGGTCTAGATTTGAATGAAATTTTTTGACGTTAAATACTCATTAAAGTTAATTGGCGTCTCTGAGTGCGGCAGTTAGAACCAATTATAGAAAGTCCATTAGATTTATTCTAAATGTATTATTGTTTAGAAAATCTCTCAAAAGTAGGTACTTCCACTTCACAACTTCTATTGTTGAAAAGCGGGATTGTGACGTATTTCTGTCCACACAAATACAAGGTAGGTAAAATAAAAACAATTCAAGTACGAACGAAAAAATAATGGAAAACCAAAACAGCCCCATTGTCATAGCATACTAGGCCTTTATCAAATCACGCAAAAGTATCACTGAAACTTTCATATTCAGTGAAAACAAAGGATTTGGGCAAACTATTGTGTGCGGGAAAAGTGTATTTTTAAATAACAAAACGACTTTATTTTTCGTAGGTCAGGCCGGTTATATCAATGTTCCGAACAAACCAAAAGCTAGATAATATTTTTTATGAGATAATAATTTTATGATCTGTGCCAGACATTCCCTTGATAGCAGACTTGTTTTACTAAAGTTCACTTTTTGTTTTGACTAAATTAAGATAGATAAGAAAACTGAATTTGATTTTCTCTTTATTTGGCCAATTTAAGTACTGAATTTTAGTTATGTTAATTTTTATAAATACATACATAATTCAAGCCTATTTATCCCCAAAGGAATAGGTATAGTATGTTAACACTTACATTTCATCACTCACGCTAAGTCTCATCTATCAGGTAGCTAAATCGTTGTATACTAGGTGGTATATTAAGGCGGTGACGGCAGAGTAGAATACAATTGTCACCACCCCAAATCTCTCCCGTTGGTGTCGTACAAGGCGACTAAGGATAAATCAGTGATGAGGAATGGGAAGCAGCGTTCCTCTTATACCACCTATCAACGTACTGCGACTTTTGTGCCCGATAAATGGCAATAGGCTCGCCACCGATTACATGGGACCTAACATAATTGGCGCAACGTGGGTGCTAATTCACCTCTGCCTACCCCTTCGGGGATATAGGCGTGATTTATGTATGTATGTATGTATATTAAGACAAGATTCTTCTTAGAACAAAATTCTTATTTAATTTAAGTCTAGATCAATATAAAAGATTCTGACCTTGATTCATTCCTCATCAATTTACTTAAATTATAAACTATATACGAAATATTTTTATTAAATAATTAGAAGATACAGTCATGCAAAAACGTCAAGTTTTCTCGACATTTTCTCGTTTCTTCGCGTTAAAATATAAAAGAATTACACTATAGCTTCCGAGGTGTCTCCAAAGAGCGGAAGAAAAATAAAACGTGGTATTTATATACCAAGTCCAACCCGCTTCATAACTTGGAAAATGTTCCTCTTAACTTCAAGAGCTTATGTTGTAGTTGTGTCATTTGTAAAGATTTATCGAGCTGAGTGGCAATGGGCGGGGTGGGCCGGTCACACAATGCTGCGGATCTTATTTGGTTTAATGACTTTCTTCAATCTTTGAGCAGAACAATGTTGAAAATTAACCTATCTACACGGATGAACAACAAGTGCAATGGAAGCGATGCAGTTTCATTATGAGCCAAATCAGTCTCTCCGATCATTGGTTTCTTAATAATATTCCAAAGAAAAAGACGTCACACTTACATAAATCCGTAAGGCGTTATTTATGCAGAAAGAGGTGAATTAACACCCCACTTTTCACCTTTAGTCGACCACCGCGGTAAAGATGGTGGTGGTAACAAATGTATTCTGCTCTGCCGGTGACGGCAAAATGAAAAAGATGTCCAATAAATTCACTTTCATCAAATTTATTTAATCATCACCCTTTCCCCCCTCGGGGGCTGCAGCTACCGGAGACTGTTGGTGATGAGAAAAAAATCCATTTCTATATTTTTACAACGAAAACAAAGATTCCAAATATAAATTAAACTAGCTCTTTGTACAGGCAGGATTTTCTTTCAACAGCCTTAAAGCATTTCGAACGTACGTCCCTATAGTTCAACCCAAACGTCAATAGAAAAGGGAGTTATTATATATTATGGCCACTGCGAAAAAGCGCGCCGAAAAGCCTTTTGACAGGCGAAGGGCTTAAAGACCCGCTTCTATTGGATAGTTTCAAGTGAATTATTAGAGTGGCTCGAATAAATACAGTAACTTACTTCGTGACATGAAACGACTGAAGCCTAAACATATAAATAACTAGGAATATGTAAATAAAAGTGAGACCCACCCTGCTTTTTATTAATCGAACCAAATACAGTACCTATACAAATAGAGTTCCAACATGTTGCCAATTATGTCAAGTTCCATGTCATAGGTGGCGAGTCTATTGCCATCTATCGTACACCGAAATCGCTTTTCATATCTTTGGTGGAATTTCTATACTTTTTATAAGAGTAAGAGTTAACGCTAAGTGACTTACCCCCGAATACAGAAACGCTACTCAAATTTAGGGGACTGCTTAAAAAGTTAAGTGGACACTACCTGTCAGAATTTGTATGGAAAAACGTCAATTTTGACAATACTTAAATGTTAAGCGGGACTCAAACTTTGAATAGCGTTTCTGTATTCGGGGGTTAGCCCATCCGATAGATAATTGATTAAACTATATGATAGAAAAGAAATGACAAATGAGATTGTTCTGACATATTACCGCTTTTTGGGTTATGAGGGCGAAGTAGTAAGCCAGTAGCCAATTTCTCTAACGCACTTAACTATTAATTCCATTAGAGATGTAAGTGATATTATCTGCTCGTTAATTAAGAATCTATATTGTAATATCTGAAGGGTAAGGCTAAAACAGTGATGAGCATTCCTTTATACCACCTAGCAATGTTCTGCGACTTTTGCGGCCGATAAATGGCAATAGGCTCGCCACTATTACATGGGTGGCGAAAACATAATAGGCGAAATGTGGGTGGTAATTCACCTCTGCCTACCCCTTAGAGGATATAGCCGTGATTTATGTATGTATATCTGAAGTAGTTACCTATAGCTGAGGCCAGCATTTCGAAATTGCTATTATTTATGATGAGCACGGATGCTGTCTGCACATCGGAGTGGATCAGCGATCGCATATTAATACCAATCCACTGCAACGTAGCGTGTCTGTTAAAAATTCATAATCCAGCTTAGATTGCTACCAGTACTCGGGGTTGTTACTTATTATATTAGGTATCCAGCTTTATTTAATCCCCTACTGTTTTTAGACGTGCCGTGTGGTGACGGCAGAGCAGAATACAAATGTCACCACCCCCAATCTCGCCCGCGCTGTCGTTCAAGGCGACTAAGGGTTAAAATAGCGATGAGGAATGGGCAGCAGCGTTCCTTCTTTACCACCTAATAATATACTGTAATTTTCGTGCCAGATAGAAGACAATAGGCTGCCATCTATTACGCAGAACACGCATTTTTTTTAATAGTGACCTATTACACAGAGAATCACCCGGCCCTCATCTCACCAAGGCCCGTAGCCAAGTGGCAATCGTTTGATAACGATAACGTGTCGAAGTTCGTCACGATCGGCCACATTACTTTGGTATCTACAGCGTCTTAGCTTGCGCTACAAATATAACTAGGAACTTACGAAGACGATTTTGGTCACGTGATTTCACGACGTCTTACGTCAAATCCCATACATTTTGCTTTATCGAACTTCGTTAACTTTGTCGGTATGTTACTTTGTCTAGGCCCCCTGATGGTAAGTTACGAGGGCCGAAGATAGAATCGAGCTTCACCTGAAACCCTCAACCACATAGAGGTTAACTTTATTATTAAGGCGAACTTCGATAAGATGGTGGTAGCTACCCAGGTGAATTTGTAAAAAATCCTACCACTATACTTAACTGTGAAACCTCAGCCTACTCCTTCGGGGATAAATAGGCGTGATTAATGAATGTATGAATTTCTAATGGGGACTACCTTCTGTCTGATTTCCGTGAACGTCCAGTTTTTCAAAATAGTCGTACGCAACGTTAATGGTTAGAATATTGTGAGAGGCATTAGCCCCCAGTACGAATTTCCATTCGCGTTCACTAAAACCTAATGGCTGTCTGCTTTTGTTGAGGGCAATTCAGGTCACAGTGCTCAGTGATCATCAATAATTTAGTCATCATTCATTTCGGTTTTGCGGTCTTTGATGTGTGAGCCTGACTTGAATTTTAAAGTAAATACCCAAGTGAATGTGACGATGATTTGTAAAAGCAATTTTAGTATTGAAGTGTTAAAGAGCTATTTTATTACTGTACTACCTGTAACTGTATACTGGTTGAAAGTTAATATAAAGCACTCTAATTGTTGTATTGGTAACAAAACCTAAATAACTCTGAGCCACGGAAATGACATTTTTATTAGTTGCCCTCGTCTACTCATCAATTAAAGAATAGCACGCGAGCAAGTTTGCGAGCAAGTTTGCGAGCAAGTATGCGGGCAAGTGAGCTTTTAAGTATCAAGATTAGACAGTATGGGCGTTCTATAGACTACCTATATAGACAAAGACAAGAGTAAATGGCAATTGGAAAACTGTCAACGCGTATAAAAATATTTGAGTGATTATAACAAAAAATAAAAAGCTATAATATAAATAAATATCAATTTAATGTTTATTCCTTTAATGTTATGATACCGTTTTTTTTTTTAATTTATCTATTACCATTATTCTCTAGTCCATATTATTGATTTGTTTTTCACTGGTTAACTGGTAGAGAATGCTGCATAGCGTTAAGTTCGCCAATTGTATACTTTATGCAATAAAGCTTAAGTAAATAAATAAAGCTATTTGGTAGGTACTGATTCCGTCTAATTTACATCTATAGCAAAATTCAATGTGTAAAAAATAATAATACACACAAACCATGTGTGTGTATTATTATTTTGTACGGGCCCTTATTGAGCAATAGTTAGCTATCTTTTGCCTGATATTTCTCATTTATCTTGTAGGCGCTAACAAAAACCGTTAGCGTCATCTTCATTTTTGATTTTCGAATAAGATCACGAAATCCGATCAAAAGTACATGGGTTGTATTATTCGATACGACCTCACTTGTTATTCGTCGAGCATCCCCACACCCACGCCGGCTGTAGCGTGTAGATTAAAAAATGATCAACGTTTCCCCGAAACACTAGTCGCCACGAAATCCAGCGAAGAGTTTCAGACTCTAGTGCAAAACAAAAGATTGTCGACGGGCAAGAATTAGGGATGTCGGGAGACAGAAATTGCCACACCAAAATATCAAGCGGGAGGCCGGCGGTGTTATTGACATTGTTATGTAGATGTATTCCGGCCGACCCTCGGTAGAGTTCCCTTTACCTACGCAATATGATCGACGCAAACCCTTCAGATTTTCATTACATCACCGACTCCATTCAAACGCCTCCCCGCATGCGGCCGTGTTCGAATAAAATAGATTGGTTTTTAATCTCTTTGTTTTTCACAGGTAAACACAAGTGGGGCAACCCTAATAATCCCTAGGCACGAGTAATGAATAGCACAGGTGCAAGCTCGCGATATTCCTTCTAATGACAAACGAAAATGAACGAATAAACCCCTATAATCCTTTCCAGGGTCGCATTCACAGACGTCTTTTAGTCGTACACAAGTTGAAAGCGTGCGTTAATTTTTTTATTGCTTGAGGCATAAAGTTTGAATTTGAATGCGTATCGCATTATGCGAGGGAGCCATTCAGAGGCGCACAACGGCCCATTCAATAAGAAAAATCGATCACGGGCAGCGTATCGCATATTAACAACGCTAATGTACTCGAGAGCCGAACAGAGCTTTATTCACGCGGCAACTTAGGGCGGTTGGAACCAACTGCTCAAAGAGAATGAAAGCGCAGCTTAAAATAAAGAAGCTATACAAAGACCGCCTTTGGCGGGATCAGGGTTGGCGGAATATTACGTTAGCTTTGCTGAAGCGAATAAAGCAAGACTGAAACAGCTTTGGTGACATGCTTTCGCGCATTCACTTTTACGATGGCTTTCAATATCTTCTAGGTGCAAATAGAAAGAGCTTACTGAGGTTTGTTGCCTGGATTTTTTTTGCTAAAAATAAGAAAGCTTATTACTATTTTTACTATACAAAGAACGGCTTAATAAAAACTTCGATGGACGCCATTGCGATAAATTAGATGGAGTTTTTGTCTAAGTGTTGAGTTTTCATGATTATTATTTAATTTTATATTTTAAAATGAAATAAATAATTGTTCTCATAATATTACAAAGAAAAAGAAGACATAATTATTTGTTAAATATTAAAATTGGCCGCTATTATTGCCGTACAGATACTAATTGAAGATTTGTTTATAGTAGGCAGCACAGATTATAAAATCACGACCATAATAAACGGTTGAAAAAATTATTCTATTTGTAGTAAAAAGAGGTAATTTTTTCATTATTCGCATCAGGACAACAATTATTTAAAAAAAAATTGCGTCTTGTCTTGATACATTTCGTTAGGATCGTGATTATCTATGGTCGGGTAATAAAAGCACGCATAATGAATCCCAAATTACACACACTTTAATTAAGAGCTTTTAAGCTTACCTAACCAAGAGACAGACATTTTAGACTACGCGATTATGTAATAACATGTAATATACTTTTTATTTATCCTAATAAAGGGAAAATGAACACATATTAATCTTGACAATAGCGTATTTTTATCAGTTGCTTACTTATTCGATTACAAAGTAAAAATTCGAAAATAAACTTTTTTTGTACAGATATCAGATTATAACATAATGTGGCTCTACATTATGTTATAATTATTTAAAAATAAAATTCTTAGCACATAATGGTGTTTCCGATCCTTATATTAGAAAGGTCAAAAGACTTGGGAAATTTTCCAGATGTCCTCAATGGCGAGATTCATCAAAATGTATATCTTGGCTTAAATTCTAACACCGCGTAAGTCAAAAAATGGTCATATTATCATATTGTCATATTATGCGTGTCATTGGATAGCAAATCGAAAGAATAAAATAAATGCTTTTAGAAAATGTGACTGAAATCTTAAAAATAAAGCATTTTTAAGTATGTGTTAAAAAATTACATACATGTTTACTTTATGTTAGACAGCGCTTTTATAGTCTCCTGAAAAGTT
Source organism: Cataclysta lemnata (assembly GCA_963931975.1). Classification (NCBI taxonomy): domain Eukaryota; kingdom Metazoa; phylum Arthropoda; class Insecta; order Lepidoptera; family Crambidae; genus Cataclysta; species Cataclysta lemnata. Next base: position 3,159,435 of record OZ008350.1, on the reverse strand, counting down.
TGCGAGTTGGAGTAACGCGGTGTTAGAATTTAAGCGATGATAATTATGTTGCTCTCAGTACAAATGCCGTTGCTACGCGTTGATACATCAATATGGCGGTTGCAGGTACATAGCTCACGTGCGACAGGAAGTCGACTGAAAACGGCCATCTTAGGAAGCTGTCGCCTTTAATTGAATATGTCGTAAAACAAATTTTAATGACAGCGCCGTGATTCCGGAGCGCGTAGTTTTATGGACTCGTAAAATGTTTAACGTGAATTGGTTATGTTTACTACATAAACACCGAAAAATATTTATGATTTTAGATCCGTGAAAGGTTTATATGTACTTAAGTAGTAAGAATTTTTTCAAGACATGTCAAAGAAAAGAAAAATGTTTCCTTTATTTTGTAACAGAATGAGAATTTAAGGTTTTAATGGTGGAATTTATGTTTTTGGAAAAACTTAATAGGAATACGCTAAATAGAGAGAGAGAGAGAGAGAGAGAGAGTTTAAAGAGGAAGAATAAATGATTTAATAGAGAAAAACATAAAACCTTGACGAAAAATTCTGCATGAGACATAAAGCGGGACACACAACACTCATATTTCAACAAATAACAATAGTTATATTGCAATTCAATGGAGCAAACTAAGTAATGTTCGTAAAAACTAAACATTGGATGGGCGACCAAAATATAAAACCTCAAGTTCTTCCGTGCTTTGGAAGGCTTTTTAAGCTATTGAACCCGTCTGCATTTGCAGTCGTCAATATCCACCAATCCTATTTGGGCCAACGTGGTGGGCTATTGCTCATCGTCTCTCTATTTAGTGCTCCATTGAAGGGCTGGTTTTATGAAACTGCCATTACACAAAACATTTAATAATCAAAAGAGATTTAATAACCTAAATCTCCTCCGTGTTTCAGGAGGCACGTTATAGCGTTGATCCCTGTTTGTTTTTACAGTTATTTTTAGCGTGGTTCGACCAGAACTGCTCTCACTGCTAATCTCTTTGTTATTTCAACATTACAAAGAAAAATATGTCACTAAAATGTGGATTAAATATTAGGACCCACCATCGCATCGTAATCGTCCGAAAATTCACAATTACATTTTGTGATAATTCTAAGTGCAATCAATGTGACCAATCTATCAAAACATTGCCAAATAAATTACATAGCTTGGAATATATTAAGAATGTGAAGTCGTGCTTATTTTCAGAATAGACATATAATTACAAAGAAAAACCGTTTTCTTAAATTTATATATTACGTTGTTTTGCCCTTATCACCTATACATACATAAATCAGGCCTATATCCCCGAAGGGGTAGGCAGAGGTGAACTAGCACCCACGTTTCGCCAATTATGTCAGGTCCCATGTGATAGGTGGCGAGCCTATTGCCATTTATCTGAGTTTCTTGCCCGTTCTTCTCAGAACAAGGCCTCCTAGTGGTTTACGAACGGATGGTGTAACTTATAACGTTAAATATTGGAAACCGTTTTTTCTCTGATACACACGTTTCCAGTGTATAATGTTATTTCTTTGACGATTTATGAGTGTATTTAATGATACCTTATATGAATAAACCATATTTATATTTTCATTTATCGGGCACAAAAGTCGCAGTACTATTGCTAGATGGTATAAGAGGAACGCTGCCGTCCATTTCTCATCACTGATTTATCCTTAGTCGCCTTGTACGACACCCACGGGAGAGATTTAGGGTGGTGACAATTGTATTCTACCACACGGCGTTTATCACCTATGGGTATAAAAAATAGCATAAGACCTATTTTCAGACCTACCTAAATTGTCTAGCCGTTTCGGGGGAGTTCGGAGTAGTTCGTCTTCGAACTTCTCCATTAGAACCATGCCACAATAAATATTTATTCAATTTTGTGTCATTTATAAATAATTGCACAATTTATAGGTATGAATCAGTACTAGAGTGATAAACTACATAAGAGGCTGACGCTACTGAAGGTGCAATAATCAGTGAACACTTGAATATCAATCTGAGCTTATTATATTGCATCATTGCTCTAGCGTATTTGATGTTCAATGAACGACTATGAATAGTCTTGGCATAACAGGTAAAAATGGATATTTAACGCGATTCCGTCACATTTTTTATGTTTATCATTTTCAATCATCAACATAACATTTTTATTATATTTCTATTTATTTATTTTAAAGAAAATTGTGGTTAGAAAAAGTTTAGTTCGATTCCCGCATTGGGATTATAAAAATTAAAGTCTTGATGCGGGAACCGATCGAATCGTCTTCTATGCTGGCCTGGGAGCGAACAAATAATGTAGAATAGGCCAGCCCCGACTCATCCCATGGGTGTCGTAAAAGTCGACTAAGGGAAATTGCCCGGTGTAGTGTAGACAAATAAGCACCTTGGGGCACCCGAACGGTGGAGGGCAAACCACCAACAACAGCATACCCAAAGAGGGTTGGTGTCAGGCAGGCGGCCGGCTGTAAAACCTAAGCAAAACTTTGAGCAGTATGGATTGGAATGTTGTCATTGCAATCACTCTTTCCGTTCATCGGTCTCTCGACATGGTCCGTTCCGTCTCTTTTCTATACATTCATTTATCACTAGCACCTTTACGGCGTGATGGATGATAATCAAAAGGGAGTGGATGGTTTGATGACGTCTGACCGATATGAATGGAAGAGGAAACATCTGCGCTGACCCCAGATAGAAAGGGAACAGGGCAGGGAGAAGAAGAAGATGCGGGAATCGAACTCGCCTCCTCTGCATTCCGGGCAAATGCCTTAACCACAATTGTCTTTGTGACAATTTTTCTAACATTTATTAATGTTTAAATAAAAACCAAAATAACACTTATTTATTGCTATAATATGTTTTTGTTATTTGGACATAAATAAAAAACAATAACAAAAAAAAGACAATTAGGTCAGACAGGTACGAAGAAAAATTATGTCCTGATGCCGGAATATACCCCGAGGGTTTCGTAACAGCTGTTGTCTCCCGAGTGAGTAGACACGTGACGTCGCCTCGAATCGAAATGGGGCCTGCAGGACGTGGACACATCTCCTCGGGGGAAAGAAAATCTTTTCTTCTCGCTCTAACTCCCACTAAATCTCGAAAGAAAACACTGTCAAGTGGTGGAGAGACACTTGTCCTCGTCGCCGTGCTAGGCCCGCTGAGGGTGCCTGGGGGCCTAGCAAAGCGATGAACGATACCTACAACGTTTCTATATTGCATGCTATTCAAAATGGCTAAATAGGCTTAAGCACATGTGAAGATGAACAACTAATCTAATGCAAACTATGTACCCTATTTATAGCAATTAAAGCATTCCATTTCTTGTAGAACGGTAGTCCTTTTTTGACCACTACTCTAATGGAGTTCCGAGTTGGTCAATCAGCTTGGCGTCAAGCACGTTAACTTTCTGTGTGTTTCTGTTCTGTTGCTAGGTCAAACAAATCAAACAGACATAAAAACTTCTCTTAAATGCTTGACTCAAGCATCAAGCAAGCGTTGTAGACGATCAAAATGCTTGAAGCAAACTAAAATTGACGTGCTTGACGCCAAGCCGAATTGATCGTCTCCGAACCCGAACCCGAATTACATTTGACACGACAGCCGCCATTTTGTTTTCTCGGTTAAACGTCAGTTTCATACATTTGTATTCTATTCGTTCGAATAGATTGGTCACCTGGGGGCCTAGACAAAGTAACACACCGACAAAGATAACGAAGTTCGATAAAGCAAAATGTATGGAGTTTGACGTAAGTCGTCGTGAAATCACGTGACCAAAATCGTCTTCGTAAGTTCCTAGTTATGTTGGTAGCGCAAGCTAAGACGCTGTAGATACCAAAGTCATATGGCCGATCGGGACGAATTTCGACACGTTATCGTTATGAAACGATTGCCACTTGGCTACGGGCCCTGGTTAGAAGGGCTCATGAATATGCCAAAGCTATGAGCTGCGGAGTTTGGTACAGCATGTGTTCTTTGGCTTTTTAATCATTTTTTCTAACATTATACGCGGAGTTGGAACATTGATGTGAGAACAATCAGGTTGCAGTTGAAAATCAGTGATTTGCTTGGGTAACCCGAGCAGAAGTTACACTGAACTGTGACCTTTTTTGACAGTTGCGACACACACATGCTCACTATAAAATAAAAATTGAATGTTTGGCTTGTATACCTTACTAATGTGATTTGTGTAGTTTCTGTTGTGATATGTTGAGTGCCCTATGCATTGTTATGTATGTGTGTGTTACTGTTGGCAAAATAAAAATTATTCATTCATTCATTTTATAATGATCAAAAAAAAAAAATCCAGTTTAAATGTCATTTTAATTATGTTGTTGCCGGAGCTTAAACCGGTTTTCTGAAACTTTATCCAAGGCATAATAGAGCACGACATTTCGTGGACAGTGATTGGTCAGAAAGTTATTAGGGGCTTTTCTAAAGCTCATGTAAAATTCAATGATTCAAAAGGATTTTGGTTTATTACTTGGACGATTTGTTAACGGATAATTGGACAGGACAAAGGTCTTGTTTTTGTCTAAACGGAGGGTAGACAGTGAATTCATCCATACATACATAAATCACGCTTATATCGCAGAAGTGAACTAGCACCCACGTTTCGCCAATTATGTTAGGTCCCATGTAATAGGTGGCGAACCTATTGCCATTTATTGGGCACAAAAGTCGCAGTACATTGCTAGGTGGTATAAGAGGAACGCTGCTGCCCATTTCTCATCACTGATTTATCCTTAGTCGCCTTGTACGACACCCACGGGAGAGATTTGGGGTGGTGACAATTGTATACTGCTCTGCCGTCACCACACGGCACGGCATTGAATTCATGCAAAATAAATACTTTCCATAGCACGTTGTTTACAAAATAAGTATCGTTTAAATTGTATTATTTTTTGTGTCATAATAAAAAGGAAATCCATTGTAAATGACTTTTCCTGGACGACGATTTCTCACAAATCGCAAAATTAAACATAAATCAAGCCTATTTTTCCCCGAAGGACAGAGTAAAATTGACACCCACGTTTTGCAATATATCGGGCACGTGAATCGCAGTATTCGTAGTATAATTATATAGCTAGGTGTTATTAGTAAAATTACGCTGGTAAAATGAGGGAAATTCCACAGAAAAAACGAATCCAAGATTAAGCTTCCAATATAGGCTGTCGCCAACATGGCGTTAAAATAGAAATATCCAGTTTATGGGGTCAAACGTTCACGGAATCACATTTGTGATTATAACGACCGTTTCCTATGCAGGCGGGCATTGTGAAAATCGCCCGGCCAATCATAAACTAGTGCATAACGCTCTCGGACCTAGTCTAGACCTATTCCGGTGTTTCCAGGAAACAAAACCTCTACGCGCTGAAGCGAGCCTTAATTGAACTACTTTCATTAGCTTTAGTGCGATCCGAAGTGTAGTGTTGAAACGTTTATTTCAATTTTTCCCGTAACTAACTTTATGTCGTCACTTTTACAGGCTTTTAAGTTGGCTATTTATACGTCAATGCGGATTTAAGTTTCTATGTTTGCGTTCTGGGACAAATATATAAAAAAAAAACAAAAATTTAATAATTCCGAAAAATGGTTAATCCTCAACACTCTTCCCTCATTTCTTGCTCTTTTAAATAGGCAGGAATGAACTAAAGTTTCCAGTTCTTGCATTTTGTTTAGGCATTTAGTTTTATACACGAGAATATCCGCTTTAGACAGTATGTCCGCTTTGGGCTACCTTCCCCTGTACCTATAACAAACTATAGTAAAAGATGTATCGAAACAATAAGACGAACCTTTTACAAAATACCTCTTCGGAAATCGTGGCTTTCCTAGGTATTCTTTGTATATTACGCTCTTTTCTAATGCAAATCGTCCTGGGAGTAGCGCGGCTTATTTTGCAAGAGGAGGATTTTGACAATCTGAAAAGACCTCCGGATCCGCAGTATTTCTCCAGTGTTCCAGTGACGTTAGATGACAAATTGTTCGTACATTTCAAGATGTTCCTATCAGTTTTCACAAGAACATCTTGAACTAGCTAGACCAAGATAAGTAAGTTCTATTCTACTAAGACTAAGTTCTGTTACCTATCTGGGTTCCTATTCAGTTAAATAGCGGTCTTTTGATTGAAGTTCCATTTATTATATATTCCATGGATATACTATTTATATACATGCGTTATTGTCAGTTTAATAGCCTAGCTTTGCTCGATCGAACACGAAAATAATTTTGCAATTTATTTGAATAAGTAGTTCCTGAGAGTAGCACGTTCAAACAAACTAACTCTTCAGCTTGTTAATATCAAGTAGAGATTAAGATATAAATCTGTAATATTGTGACTATGGTTAACCAACCATGACACTGGCACTGACAATAGAAAGGCACTGACAATCTTGCCGCCTTAGGTAGCAAACTGTCCAAAACGAAATCCGTCTAAAACTGATTTCGTCGAAAACGCCAAGTTCGTCCAATACGCAATTCACCCTAAACGTACTTTCAATCTTCGTTCTAGCGTCTAGCGACAGAAAAGGATGAAGCTACAGAAATATGGAGTCATTTTTTGCACATCCCTTCTCAGAGTGTACTAGGTTTAACTGTATAAAAGATAAGATAAGATAATCTTTGTTTGCCAGAATACAGATAAAGTATACGAGTTTAATTTTGTCTACTTTTTATTGATTGATTTAAAATCATTAAGTATGTCGTTAAAGATTATATCAAAATAGCCCAAATCACTTTTTTTTGAGGAATCACTATGCTTTCCATTTTGTACTTTAGCTTATTACATTCATTTTACGTTATTTGTTCTCTTCCAAGCCAGCATGGCAGGTATTGCTATTGACAATTATTATTGTTAGTTTTGTAGAAATAGAAAATTAAAAGTACTTTATACAAAGAAATACTTTATACATTGCTTCATAATACTCCCCCCCTTCTTTCATCAAGCCGCAATGATTATTTGGAACGGTATCCGTAATTCGATGAACATCGAAATTGCACTTCCCAAGTTGCACTTTATTTGCACGTTCGTTATGATTGAATCGAGTTCATTACTTTCGCGTACTGACGAGGTTTTAAAAACTACTCGAAACGTAATCAATATACAGTATGTAACAGAAAGGTGCAGTGATACTTAAAGATGTTTTTCAGACCGTCAAACAGAACAACTTTTCAGCCAATATCCAAGATCTAAAAACCAAAATCTACTTTTTCATATAACTTTTCTATATAATCCGTGAATCAAGAGAGTTGGTATCAGTTTGTATGGAGAAGGGAATTATAGTAGTAGTAGTATAGAGTTTAAATCGAAGTCACGGAAAACTCTAAAAGTTATTACTTTACTAGACAAAAACAACGTGGATTGTACCTAATTGTCCGTCAACCTTTTAATGTCCTCACTGCTGGAGCACAGGCTTTCCCTATGGATGGTAGAATATAGGGAGATTGGGCCATAACCCACCAGGCTGGCCCAGTGCGGGTTGGGTTGGTGGGTATTATCGACTGCAGATGCAGCCGGGACCAACGGCTTAACGTGCCTTCCGAAGCACCCAGGAACTCGAGATAATAAATTTTTCGTCACCGATCCAACGACCGGCCTTAGCGAATATTACTTAGTTTACGCAATGGCAGCGCTAGCGCGCTATGCCATTGCGCTAGCGATCTCCTTAGTAAATTGTAATTGATTGTAAATAGTCAGTTTATTGTGCACGTTTGAGTAAATGAGAAATTTATTATTAATCTATCGCCATAAAGTTAATATCCCTAAGTCCATTATCACAAACGAAGACAAGGGTGGAGGAGATCATAAATCAGATGCAACAAATACAACTGAAGGAATCTTTAACTTATTTTGCCAGATTTCCATCACAAATCACCATGATGAATGAATGGTTTGATTACGGGGTTCGTATCAGCAACATTAATTGTATTAAGAGAGTCAGTATGATTTTAACTTTGGGATTAAATTTAAACTGAAGATAAAATTTGCTTAATAAAATAATCATAAGCTATTTAGGTATTAAAATTAAGAAAGAGAACGTTTTTAAGAGAACTGACTGCCGCACTCAGAGACGTCAATTAACTTTAATGAGTATTTAATGTCAAAAAATTTCATTCAAATCAAGACCATAGACCCGGCAACAATAGCGACTAGTTTTTAATTGTCATTTTTTGGCGTTAAATACTCATTTACGTTATTTGACGTCTCTGAGTGCGGCAGTAAGAGAGCTTCTTATTAATTTTTCGTTTATTTTTGTAGTTCATCCATTTCATGATTTATTAAGTTTTCTTTCTGTTTCAAGAATGATAAAAGAAACATGAGAATTTCAATTTGTGATGGTGTTACATATATTATTTCAATATAAAATTAATACTTAAATTTTTCTCAAATACTAAAGAGATATAACTCAAAATTGCATTCCTGCAACAATAAGCCTTATTGTCATAAATTCAGAACACAAAATCTTTCTAAGTATTTTTGAGCTGAGCCTCTCTTGTATCGAATTAGAGATATCTTCATGGACAGATACCAGTTGTCATAGCTTAACGAATTGTGGGGCAATTATTTGGGAATACCCAAGCATTCCAAGCTCATCCTCCGTTGTTTAATTGACTATTCGAAGGCATTCATTGTCGACCAAGACTGCGTGAAACGAGTTTCCCATTTTACCATAAATTCCCACAAATACCAATATTTTTTTTAATCAATTAATACTTGTGTCGGATTAGGAGTTATTTATGTAAGTACATACATAAATCACGCCTATAACCCTGAAGGGGTAGGTGGTGAGCCTATTGCCAGCTATCGAGCACATATATCTTACAGTCCCTTTTTTTTGGTAAAATTTGCGTGAATGAGTATTTGTTTACATCTTAGAATCAATCCAACAAAATATAGTATATGAGCTGCGAGCCAGTCATATTTTGCTGCTGAGCCAGCTGAGTCAGTAAACGTTGTTTTGCCCTTATCACTTAGGGTATAAAAATAGCCTATGACCTTTTTTCAGACCTGACAAATATAAACAAAAAATTTCATAACAATCGGTCAAGCCAGAGGAGTTCAATAAAAAACACTGTGACTTTTATATTTTTATATTTTCTATTTCTGGGAGTAGTGCAGTCAAAATAATGTCAGCCAAACCTACAAATTAAGTACCTTAACTTGTTCAACATAAAGCACAAAGCCAAATAAGAAATTTAAACTTATACGATCTAAAGTAAAACAAGCAAATAGTACCCTCAGAGACATTATATAGATATACCTACTATATAACACATAAATATCGTAGAGTTTCAAGTTATTCTTCGGAAATCTTAATGTTTAATTTAACACAGAAACACTCAACTCATTCTCATCCGGCGTAATCGAAATCTAACACGGAATTACATTATTATTTCCTTTTTCCTCTGATCACACAAATTCTTTAGAAGCAAATAAATAAGCACACGACTCCCACAAGTTGATTGGATCCTGAGCGAAATTTGAAAACAAGATTTGCGTGCAATAAATATACAACAGATCCCGCTCTACACGTTTTCCATTTCCTAAAAATACAAACGAATGAATCACATAAAAGCTTCAATGAATGAGCACTACTCTTTATTGGCATTTTTTCCGACCGCGGAAAGGGTCGGTTAAGCGATCAGTGTTCCGACAGGAGACTAAAATAATACATCTCAATATCCACGGCTTTAAAAATGTGGAATAAAACATACATGCATATAAATCACATCTTTCCTAACCTGGCTACCTAAAGGGTAGGGTAGCTAGAGATGTTTTAAAACCCCCAATTCACCAGATTATTCTAGGTCCCGCGTAATAGAAGCGAGCCTATTTCCATTCACCGCGAAATTGAGTCGCAGTAATTTAGATAGCTAGATGAGGGAAAATAACTTATAGCTTCACAAAGAAGAAAATACCTCTAATGAATAATGCATGAACAACCACATTGTCACGAACTCCTGCAATTTTTAACACTGCCCGTCTGAGATAGACGACAACTTAGGTACATTTCATTTTGCATAGCAATCAGGTGAGCCGGCGTATAATTCATTTTCATTTTCCACTCTGACTAATGCCTACAAAATGTGATTGATGACCGTTCTCAAGAAATAATTCAGTGTAAAAATGTATTTGAAAGAATTCGCGACCCCCCGGTCGGATGGTAGATAATCTAGACAATTTTTCTGTCTGTCCAATTGAATTGCATAAGACATTAGTCAATTTGACGGACAGTTCGGCGAATGGTGAGATGGCGCAGGTTCGAATCCTGATAGGGACGAAATGTGTGTGCGATACCGGAATTTTTTCTCTAGTCATTTAATTATTTAAGCACAATTTAGTAGCACGTTTCAGTATTTAAAAGGTGTTAGAAAAAATAACCAGAAGAAAATAAATTATTTATCAATTAAATGCAATCCTTATCACTACCGCTGAAGTTTTGGCCTTAATATAGGTAGAAAAGAAACAAACATAAAAAGCTAGGTAACCAGTATAGTATAGTCGACTGCCTTCGGGTATTAGTCAAAACAATGCGACCCGAGCAAAGTAACACGAAAAGAGTCACGTCCCATGATCCAGCAGAGGTTACGCAGCAAAAACTATCACGTAACGGATAATTAGTTTCCATTGGTCGTGTTATCATTCGTAACCGTGCCAGCACCCCTGACATTTGCGTGCGACGCTTATTAGAACTTAGAATCGTCCGGAATATGTGTCAGAAAACTTGCGAGCGAACCAAGCTAAAATATTTCGCCGCCGTCTTACTGGCAACTTCGCAAATATATCATAGGAGCCGACAACAAGAAATGAGCAAAGTTACGAATTACCGGAAACATATTGATAAAGTTGAAAGAATGATAAATTAAATTCGCTCAATCTCGCCTTCGCGTTTTTTATTTTCGCCGGCACAGTTTGATCCATGTCGCCATTACAAGCGCGGAATACAAATTGATTTAATTTGGAGCAGTCTTGAGTGCGTAGATTGCTGGGCACGTAATGTGCCGGGAGAAAATCGTATGTGCGATGGGAAATAACGTGCGGCCGATCATAACATAATCGAGACGGCTATATTCATTTGCAACGTTGCAATATAAAGCTCTGCCGCACTCAGAGACGTCAATTAACGATAATGAGTACTGAATGTCAAAAAATGACAATTCAAAACTAGTCTCTATTCTTGTCAGGTCTTTGGTCTAAATTTAAATGAAATTTTTTGACATTAAGTACTCATTAAAGTTATTTGACGTCTCTGAGTGCGGCAGTAAGACAGAATTAAGTAATCAAAAGGTAGTGGCTTGATGTCGTCGTCACGCAAATCGCATTATATTGCCAGGTGGTATAAGAGGACCGCTGCTGCCCATTACTCATGGCTGTCTTTACCCTTAGTCGCATTGTAACACCTTTGGACGAGATGGGGTGGTGACATTCTGCTCTGCCGTCACCACACAGCACGGCACATTGATATTATACTACATAAACATATAAGCCATCAAGACTCAAGCAATCAAGATGAGAAATGTCCGTGTTCGTCACATTTCATAAACATTTGCCTCTACAAAGATTCGAACCAAGGAAGTTTAGCCGATAGCCAGCAATCCAAACATTCGAGAAAACTGGCCGTCTAATCATAAAAAAGAGAACGGAATGAAAACATCGAGTTTGCAAGAAAAAATCGGCTAGTCAGTAGCAGGTCGGTCACTCAAAATTTAAAAAAAATTAGATTTTTCTCATAATGACATACCTATTTCGCACTTTTTCGGTTCTTCAGGAATATGTCGAAATATGTTTATTCTTATTTTCAATATATATTATGTATCTAATTTAACTAAAACGTAGCAATGTAAAAATAGCCTTAACGATCATGATCATGCAAAAATATTTATTTTTATAACAGGTGGCGTCGCCTACAGTAGGTAAAATAAAATATTACCCTAATGGGTGTTCGAGAATATTTTCTTTAATATTAACGCAAGGAAACTAGAAAACTTCTCTTCGTTTCGTTAAAATAATACCGTACACGCGATCTGCGTTGGTACATTGGGCGATGTTTAATTCATGAAGTGCCAAAAAACGTATTTTGGTTCCGAGCCAGGCACAAATTGATGGCGACGTTTAAAAGACATTGTTTTATTTTTTATTGTCCACTTGGGTGTCGTTTTAATAACGTGGCAACTCATAAGCTATCCGTATGTATTGTAAGTAATGGAAAAGTGTATGGTGGTAAGTAAACACGTATCGTAAGTGGGTCTTGCTAGGAGACTTGAAGCACATTCGACCTCGGGTTCAATCTTCGATAATCCTCAAAGGGGTAGGCACATTCCTCTGCCTATTCCTTTGAGGGTTAATAAGTTTGGTTTATGTATTTATGAAATTTAAAATACGGAACTAGTCCATAATACTTCATACGAGTAATATTCAAGTAAACAAAGAAAATTGTCTTTAGAAAAAAGTTCGAAAAAGTATAATTCCCGCTTTTTCCAACCACAATTTATTTGTGTGATAAGTTTCCCTCAGCAAGTTTCCCTATAGTCAATAAAAAATTATATAATAATGTTTAAATAAAAATCTTAAATCAAAATATTTTTTTTTTAAATACCTAAGCAAAACCAAGATCCCGCACAAAAGCTTTAAAAGAATTCAACCGTTTGAAACGGCCAGATTAGACGGCTTGTCCGCCGACGATGCGCCGCCGCGAGTCCCAAGTCGGGCACTTTGTTTGACGTTGTCTGACAAATGAAGCGGATTGTGAGTAGCAGTTCTACCCGCGACTGTCCATTCGCAAATTGGCTGGAAAGTTCTCGAAATAGGTTCCAGATTTAAGCTTGCTCTGTAAACAGCTAGCTGGCTTGAGTTTTTGATCTAAGGGCGATATTTGATGCCTTAAATTTTATACATATATTCAGATTCGATTTTGTAAGCTATTGTTAGTGACGGTAGAGCAGAATACTAACTACTATCAAAGGTGAATAAGGGTACCTAAAGACAGCTATGAGTAATGATGAGTAATGGGCAGCGGCATTGCTCATAAACCAACTCTTAGCAATATACTGCGATTTACGTACCCGATACATGGCAATAGGTTCACCACCTTACCTTATTACATGGGACCTGACATTTGGCGAAACGTAGGTGTTTATTTACCTCTGCCAACCCCTTCAGGGATATAGGCGTGATTTATGCATGTATGTAAGTAATTTTCATTTTTCATATAATCCGCAATATTTGCAAAATGCATACATACACATACATAAATCACGCCTATATCCCCGAAGGGGTAGGCAGAGGTGAACTAGCACCCACGTTTCGCAAATTATGTTAGGTCCCATGTAATAGGTGGCGAGCCTATTGCCATTTATCGGGCACAAAAGTCGCAGTACATTGCTAGGTGGTATAAGAAGAACGCTGCTGCCCATTCCTCATTACTGATTTATCCTGATATTTGCAAAAGCCGGTTATTAAATATGTCACCAAAGACATAACTGTCTTGTGACCTTGAAGTTGAAGTGATGAGACTACTAATAATCGTCATAAATGTCTTATGCAACTCATAATTTTAAGCCACTTATATTTTAAAGCATGAAGGAAGATAGCGCAAAATCGGTTTATGGTGCCTCAAAGACTATTCTCGACTTGCAGGAAGATAACTTCTTAGTGAATCTAGGAAAAGGAGTTTGAAGTGTTTCAAAGACCTCTCGAGTTTAAGAAAGATAATTTCTTAGTGATACTAAGAGTGCCACTCAAAAACAATATCGACAACCTTTTCGAAACAGGTGATCTGATCTTTTCGTACAAGCCTATGCGCCTATGAGAACAGATGCGATCACAGCCGAAGCGCTCTTGAACTTCAAACGTCCCCGATCGGAATCAGTGACGGCCATTCACTACATTAGCTCGGACAAGCATTATCAGCAATCTCATATTTTTTTATTTCCAATACCGTCCACTCAAGAGCGCGCAGAAAAGCCGATGAGTCAACTCAGCAATGGTTATCTGATCATAATGACTAACGTCTGCGCGATATGGGAACCGGGATGACTGCGCAATGTATTGTGCATCTAATTGACCGAGGTTTGGGCAAATGCCTTGGTCCCTAGAGATTAAGATAACGCTATATGAAAAGGGCATTGTTTGCGTTCGTCGGCGGAGCTATTTGTCATGTTCGAATGTTTGGCAGACGTGCACAATGGACCGTGTATTATGTGCCTCGGACAAAAAACGATATTGCCAAGAAGCCGTCCCATTGTGCGCGATCTACACAATAAATTCCTAAGCAACCCTATAACGTGTTATTCAATAGTTAGTTGAGCGTAACAAATTGTGCTATAGACATGTGTTTGACAAACTTAACGCTTACGTAGACAACTTTATTTTGAACTTCAGATTTTGAGTGAGTATCTATCTAATAATACTGTTCCCATGCTTTGTTTAAGTATGTTGTTTCTTAGCGAGGTTTCCCTGGGCATTTTTCGTTATTTTTATAACCCTAAGGGCCGGTTTTTTGATCCATAGTTCACTCAACCAATTGTTAAAACCTGTTACTAATTGCTAAATATCAGTCTGATATGTAACCATTAGTAACAATTTTAGTTACTAATGTTACTAATGGATAAATATCAGTCTGATATTGTTACTAATTGTTAAATATCAGTGATATTAAGAGATAAGTAACAATTTTTAACAATTAGTTAACAGTTAACTATGCATCAAAAAACCGGCCCTTAGCCTTATCATCTATTCATGTTTTGAATTATAATTTTTTATTTGTTGGATTTTTTGGCGTAATACGAGCGAGTATATTGTATTACTTATTGAACTAAGGTTAAGATGGTTTCAGTGGAAGTACAGCGTTAGTCGCGAAGGTGGGAATATACCACAGATATATCAAGAATATAATAAGCTATAATGAGCCGGCGGTTATTAGTATCTTTGATACTTTTGTTTGTAAGTTATTAATAGGTACCTATGTTTGATATTTGGTTTGCTTTCTTCTTCTTTCTGCCCTACTCCCAATTTATCTGGGGTCAATCTGGGGATATTGATGAAAGAGGAAATATACTGCGCCGACCCCAGATAGACTGTGAACCGGACAGGGAGAAGAAGAGTTCCCGAAGGACAGTCTGCAAGTAATAACTGTGAATGTTTCATGGTATTGGTAGGCAGGCCTTTGTTCACCATGTAGAGCTAAATGTTTACAAATGAGGTAAAAGTCAATGTGATGTGAGTGGAAAGTGCGATTGCCGTTACACTCAGCCGCGGCTGGGGAACAGTCGCACCACGTGTGGTGGTGAAAATAGCCGACACGTGTGGTCCAAGTGTCGGGAGATTATCGTGTGTTAAAGTCCCCTTTATTAATTGTGTTATAAACACTTAGGATAAGTGTAAAAAAATATTGTAAATGCGAATAAGAGATCCTAATGCGGCAAACCAACGCCAATAAGCAGTCGTCCGAATTGCGAAAGATGCAGTTCGATTCTCGTATAGGACACGGTTTAATTTTGCCTAGTATACTTTTATTTATATTAAAAAAATATTTTACTTACCTACATGCACTTTGTGAGCCAATTGCTGTAGGATTAGTATAACAAGATAATTAATTAAATAATAGAATGCAATTGTTTATTATCAATATTACAATAACTCTATCCATAAACATTCTTGTATCATTTTAAGCATATTAAAAAATATATATATATATATAGCATATTAAATAAAAAATAATAAATGGCACATTTATTCTATATATTTCACTACAAAACAATTAAATGTAACCCACACTGTATCGCATCTACAACAGATTAATATGAATGCTTACCGCTATGCTCTGGTGCACTTATCATAATAATGTTTATGGTACCTACTTCCTTAAGGTAAATACCATGTCGCCAAATGAGTCACATGACAGAACGGCTATAGCGGGATTTTCGCAGGGTTGCTGAGGCAAATTGCTGACCGTAAAACTCAGACTAATCCTAGAGCAATAGAACAATAGATAATGCTGCACCGGCGCCAAATGACTTTAAAAGCAGATTACGGAAAGAATAAGCTTCGGTGAGCGACATATTATTATTGCGATTAGATATGGGTGAATCGCTATTCACGACCACATTACTCATGTTTATTCCAGCATGGTGATAGTTTGTGATAATTTTGTTATTTTGAGACAGAGATTTAAATTTAAAATAATGTAAGATATTTGCTATTTAACAAATCACTTTAAAATAAAAGTCCATTCACGCAACACGGGTTTCTTTATATATGTATAACGAAAGCTAAATATTACAAAACTAACATTTTTACAAAGAATAATGTGGTTAGAAAAAGTTCGAAAAATTACAGTCTTTATGTGGGAATCGAACCCGCGTCCTCTGCGATCAGGGCAGATGCCTGTACCACTCGGCCAACCAAGGCCGAGTGGTACAGGCATCAATATTCTGTGTATTAATTTTTCCAACATTCATACAATGTTCAAATTAAAATCAAAATAATTACTAACATTTTTAGTTTCCGTGTTTCTCATGTTTCATTGATTTCGAGTTTGGTAGCGGTACGCGTAAGAAAATATTCCCACTAAAGCTTACCACTTGCACCAAACGCTAACCGCCACAATAGCACAGCCGTGCGATGTGCGCCGTGACCGCTCGGCGTGACCGCTCCCATGGATGTTTGCTCCGTGCTATACGCCTTCACGTGACCGGCTTACGGTAATAACCGCATACATTACAACACTGACTATTACTCATGGTATCTTCTGCTCATTTGGCGCGGCGGACTTTAAGTTTCTTCCCTTCGTGTTATCTACATTAAATAACGTAAAACATTAACTGCGGGTCCCAATATTCTATCAATAGTTGAAAATAGATGTATTACAACTTAGTTGCTTAGCAACTTGTGTTATCAATCGTAATATAACAAAAAATGTCAGCCAACTAAACTTTACTAAGCTTACTTTTAACTGTAAATAGAATATTGGGTCCCACCGTGTGTTTATATTAATAATTATCTTATTTTTTTTTTACAATCTGTAAAAATATTGTAAAAAACTAAAAGATATTAATATTACGTTAGTTTATCGAAGTCCACAACGCATGCCGTTGCCATCTATAATTAAAAACTGTACTTAAATTTAAGGTTTCTTGGCAACTTCTAGCTGTAATTCGAGATCGATAGATGGTAGTATTCTCGCTCCCTATTACATGGGACCTAACATAGCTAGCGAAATGAGGGTGGGTAATAATACACCTCAAAGTACCCCTACAGGGATAACCTGCATTTTCATTACAATGCATATTTCTTTGAGAGAAACATTATTCTTCTTACATCATTCATTAGCTATAAAAGGCTCTTTACATTTAAGTCTGAGTACACATAATAGTGACCATTTCACAAAAACTTACAAAGTTTTAAACTTTTACTTAGCACTTTCTGCGCTAAACGTTTTCTGCGTTCATGTACTAAAAATTTGTTAGCTTTTTTCTTTAGAAATCCTAATTGTTTTTTCTGTTGTAATTACCTTTAGTTTCCAGTTCTCTGACCCACTTCGGTAATTCTAAAGCACTGTTTATAAGTTCAGTAAGTGGTTCCTTTCCTACTTTTGTAATTAATAGTAAGTTAAGCTAATTTCCTTCTCTTATTAGTATCGAAAAAATCGGTGTTAAGTAAATTAAATAGTATTTATTCTATTTGAGGATTTTGATGACATATTTTTCTTTCATTCTATTATTATTTGGACTACTATTACGTCTTTGATGTTACTAATTAATTATAATCACTTAGAAATATCATCTGTACGTAATTAATAATGGTATATTGTAGAACTTTGTCTATCTTCAAATAGTTTATATAGAACGACCATTTAAAATTTTAAACATTGGCTTATTGTTAGCAGCGAAAACTAGACACAACTAATAAACCAATCCAGCAATTTTCCCGATATAAATCAGATTAAACTTTGTTGGAGAAAATTTATGTAACTTTACTTTTTCAACTTTGGAATAAAATTCAATCACTATAATTAGTACTAGCCGGCACAGAAGTCATTAGTTAATTTTAAAGTTTTGTAATACCTCTCCTGCTTTAATAGAATTAAAACTGGACAATTTCGTTTGTTCTCCGTAGGGCGATAGTTGGAAAAGTCCAATTTTATAAATTACCAGCTAATATTCTATAAAATTGAACGTTCGACGAATTTGTTGCAGTGTTCTTTCAACGCTGCCTTCAAGTTTGTTTCGTAGTTATTTTTTTATTAGAATGTATAGCAAAAGTAATAACAATGCATATACTATGGATGGAAATATAATATAGGGAGAAAGAGTTAAAGCTTGATCCGACCCAACTGACCCCTTACTGAGGAGCTCGCGATTGCGGAAATTAAGCAATATTCGATAAGGTTATTGGATGGGTCACCAAAGATATATTATTTTGAGTTGAATTCTAACTGTCCCCATCGCAAAGCTTCCCTAACGATCTGTGCATAGACAGGTAATTATTTCTTGATACATGCAAAATTACCACATATTTCATCTTCTCCAACTAATAATCTCTGATCTTGTCTCAGGTCAGGTAAAAACTATATGACATAGAAATAGTCGAAGGAGTAGGTACTTAATTTAAAACAATATATTGTGACTGATTTAGTTATAAAGTAAATATTTTCTTTGTATGTTCCTGATGTGACCTGTGCAGTCCTGTCCACAGCTCCTGACAACCGCTAATGAAATAAGTGAACAAGTATGTTTTCATGATCAAGAAGTGTACCTCCGCGAGGGACATCGCCAAAGTTTCGACACGGCTCAAGATCAATTGACATTTACTCCAAATAATGTAGACAGTTGCGTGTCCTGCGTACAATCCACCTTGTGCTCCGGTAATAAATGCCATTTTGCATCACATCAATCTGAGTCTGCCCCCAGTGCTAGGTACATAATTGATAATGCTTAATAAAAGTTAATCTTGATCAAAAGTTTTGCCCCCCGTTTGCTCGAAACTTTGGTGGGTATAGGCACTAGTAAGTATGTAAGATTATACTAAAGTGATGTATAATTGCATGAAATTGATCTTCAAGTTCTGACCGTTTGGCGTTAAGTGTAAATTATATTAGAAATAATCAAATTAAGTGTTAAAGTCTGGTTCTCACCCGATGCTGCTTAATATGAAGGTCCAATGCAGGCAGCGTTCTTTACAATTAATCATGCATGACGAGAAACTGATGAATTACCTGGAAATATCAAAAACATGACTGTCAGAATATTTAAGTTAGCCATAGTACCTATAGTTAGAATAATTATGGGCAGAATTTATAAATAAATATAAAATTTATAGGGATTGGTGAGTATTAACAAATTGGGACCGACAGCTTATCGTGAATCTGACACACGGAGGAACTCGAGATTGCATTGCAATTTTTGGTCACCCATCCAATGCTAATCCAATATCAAACGCTAACCATTACGCCATCCAGCTCTATCAATATTCAAGTCGGAAGCAAGAAAGACTATAATAGTATTTTATCGGTAAGGAAAAAACATTTAAATCTCCGTATGTGAAGTAGAATATAATACCAACCCCAAAATTATGCGTCTTTTTGTGTTACGACTTGTGTAGGGCTATGTTAGCAGCGTGTTGTGGGCTAAGAAAAAAACAATTGAAACGCACGCGGAGTCGTGATGTGACTGCAAACGATCTATGTGACCGATTAGCATTGTCTCAAATCCGATGTCGACTTCGCGCTCAAACATTCCAATACGTTGAACCTACTCATAAAACAATACGCCCAATCATCGATAAGGTATTTTTTGTGAGGTGCCGTCATTCTTTTGCGAATTTACATAACATGAATAGAATTTGAAACGTTGTTTGTTTTGATATTTTCGTTTATGGCCGGATTGTTTTTTTTTACATTGACACGTGGCATCTGCGTGAACTGCGGAACTCACGCCTGCGTATTTTTATTTGAACATTATATAAATATTAGAAAAAATAAAATTAATAAAAATAAATACAATAAAACTAAAAAAATATATTACAAGGAAAATAAGGTCAGTCAAAACTTCATTGTCCTGGTGGGGGAAGTGTCATCATCATCACCAGCCCCTTTAATATCCCCACTGTTGGGGCACGGGCTTTCCGTATGAACGTTTCTTCAATAACAACGGCCTTCCATATGAACGTACGTTCCGGTGGAAGAGGGAGATTGGGTCATAACCCACCGCGCTGGCTACGAGTTTTTCTGGATTTATTTTCTTTGTTACATCGTCTACTAAAAGGTTGACGGAAAAATAATCAAATTAAAATTTAAGAGCTTTTAATATGATTAACTTGGAACGCTGCGTCAAACGGAATAAGTTGAAAATCTCTTTGCGAAATGAAGAAAATGGATAATAATACACCTCTGTCTACTGTAAAAATCTCTGAAAATGGGTGTTAATACGCAGAGGCGTGAATATTCATCTGCGAGAAACGTTGCAGTTTTGTATAAACTGGGCAATATTCAAAGCCTCACAGCATAAAACTAAGTGAAAATATATTTTACCTTCCAGCTTTCATTCGACAGGAACTTTCAGGAGTGGTAGCATTACGGCTAATCTTGCTTAATCCACATTGATGGATTCTCAAATTGATAAAATTGCTCGCAAAGCCAGCACTGCGGCATCGATTGAATAAACAACTATTATACCTACGACCAAAGAAAACCTTGGAGAGCCACCTACTTGCCGATCATTATCTGACTTAACAAATATGAACAGGTTCGACTAATGATTCTAATAATAACTCATATACTCATAGAAACAGTTTAGGTGCTTATGCTGATAAATCTAATGAGCCATTTAACGTCATATTGTTTATGTGAACATATAGGTATCAAAAACTATTCTGAAAAAATCCTCCATTGAAGTTTTGTTAATACGATGACTTTACGACGATTTTCACATTTTTCGATTTCATACATTGTACACCTTAAGTTGAGTTAAGTACAATATTTAACTACCTATATTAATGTAGACAAATATAATCATCATCACTAACCTTAGGCTGGAGTTCACCAACACTTAAATAGGCGATTAAAAGTTAACCGTCAATTTTTGACATTCTATCGTATGGAAGAACTGTCAGTAGGTACCTAACTGGCGGTTATCTTTTAATCAGTTGTTTTACGTTTCGGTGAATTCTAGCCTTAATATCCCCATTCCTGTGACACAGTATTTAAGAATATAGGGACAGTGGGCCGTAACCCACCACGCTGGCCCAATGCGGATGTTATATTCCTATAAATACTGCTAATACATACGTTTGGTCCGTTATAATAATAACGAAGCCAATCCATATTCATAATTTTATCATGCACTCAAAAATATGAAAAAGGAAAACTCAATTAAATTTTATTCACACGAAAAAAATATAAAGTGACACTTTTTGCAGCACACTTATTCACCGGGCTAATTACTGGATGATAGATGACTAGTTAATTTCATAAAAACTCCGGATCGCAACTAAAATTAAAATCTTAAAAGCTTTACCGTATTAAAATTTGAGCGAAACCAAGCGGGACAGCTATTTTAAACCATGCGCCGTGCTTTACCAACAATGGACAATCTCCGCACACAAAAAAGTATCCCCAAATAAGGCTTCATTACCATAATTACGACTCAGTCTTAATACTCGAATGGAAACACAATGCCTTTTAATTTTTGACCAACTTTTAACCCTTTTGTTAATGCGGGGCTCGCCGTGGATCCACAAATTAACGAAGGATAAGGAAATTTGTCAAAAATAACGAACCCGCCGGTGTTTTGTGGGATTGTTTTACAAAATGTACGTAACTGTATTAGCTGCGGTTGTGATTAAAAAAAATGTGAAATGTGAGTTGCATAATTATATTGTCTTTAAGTTGTGTATGATATATTAAATTTATATAAGAGGAGCGCGCTTGGTCTGCGATTGCGTAAACTAAGCAACAACCGCTAAGGCCGGTCACTAGATGGGTGATCAAAAATCCATTATCTCGAGTTCCTCCGTGCTTCGGAAACCACGTTAAGCCATTGGTCCCGGCTGCATCTGCAGTCGTTAATATCCACTAACCCGCTCTGGGCCAGCGTGGTTGGTTATGGCCCAATCTTCCTATATTCTTCCTTCCATTGGGAAGACCCATGCCCCAGCAGTGGGGACATTAAAGGCCTGAGGAAATTACGTCTTGAAAATCATTTAGACTTTAGCTCAAAACAGTCTCAATGATTTTCTAACCGGATGTCGGTGGTTGAAATTTTGTTATTTTTATGCGTAATTTTTCGTAATTTTTATCCAGAAAATTTTACTAACATTTATGATATGTTTAAATTATATTGAAGATCTCTGCATCCAACGTTCGCGATATTTTGAACATGGCACGAACGCACACATAAGACTTTGCGACACAAAAAGCGCAATCCCGTGTCCTTGAAAAACGGAATTCATAAAAAAATGTGTAATTCGAAAACTCCATCTAGGAAAAGGTCCGTTAAAATTTAATTTGAATTCTACAGGAACCGTGGCACAGACGTGGTTAACTTCACGAGTCGTGACTAACCCTAGTTAAGATTCAAATCTCGTACACCGGCGATTGTTCATACTAAACAGCGAGTTTAACTTTTAACTCTTTGATAAGCGTTTAAACGTAGCATTTAGTTTTATCTGCTTGGCGGCACCGTGCCCCGTTTATCACTGTGTCACGGAAACGCATCCAGGGTTACTTGGAAACTAAAGACGTTGCCGGAATTCATAAAAGGTTTAAAAGCAAAATATATTATTATTATGTTCTATTCGCTAAAACAATGCTTACAGGTATCTCAAACTAATGTCTAGTACCTACTTTTGAACTCAGAAAGCTTGTGTCAGGAGTTACTGCTCTTTCTTGCATGCAGCAGCTATTAAATAAAAATAATTAAAATACCAATAGAATAAATCGGAATAATTCAATTAAATGAGGTACAAAACTAACAATGTGTGTGTACTTGTGGGGGTGTCTCATGTGGCTGGAAATGTTGGCTTTCATGTAGTATAAATTACTGAATTTACCTTTAAATAAATGTTAGAGAAATACGTTCCGGCCTACTCTCGAAACGAAATTAACACTCACTCACTCATGTAAAAAGATATCACCTAGCAGATGAGCCCTTTAGAACCTAATTATTATAATTTCAATCACTCTCATTTTCTTTCATTCATCACCACCACCACATGATGTGTTGACTAATATGAATTTAAGAAGAGTAGGTTGCCTGATACACAGCAGAAAATAATGATGAGCCAATAAACAATTTAAGTTTAAGTTTACACAGTCTACTGAATTGTAGCTCTTTGAACAATTCCGTTAAAAGGATTGCTACTTAAAAAGAAAAGCAGTTAGCGTTTCAAATGCACACAACAACCTGGGTCCGTTTGATACGTCAAGCGCTTTCTCTTATTGTGTTTCTGTCCGTAGGGATGGTGGCACTGCTGTGCATAATAATAGTGCATAATATACATTAATAATATACAGAGTGGAAAAGTGAGATGGCATCAAGGGCAGCTACCAGATCCCATGCTGCCACGCAAAAATGGTCTTAGGAGACCTCTCCCAAATTTTTGAGTGATGGCAATCGACATTCATATATTTTTGATAAAATTTACAGTTAGCGGCAAAATCCTCAGAATTGAGTAATTTTATGCCTGCTTTCCACCCTGTATATCACGCCCTTCCCCGAAGCCAACTATGGTCCCGTGTATTAAGGTGAGTGGCTGTTCTGCCTATGAGGGCAGAAGTTAAAGGCGTAAAAGTATCATCCGAGAATTTCAATGTATTATTATATTTCAGTAAATTCACTCAGTACCTCTTAGTAACTTCAACACTCAGAGACATCAATTAACTTTAATAAGTAATAAATGCCAAAAAAATCGATCAAATCTAGACCCGGCAAGACTTAGTGAATAGTTTTGAATAGTTCTTTTTTTTGTATTAAGTACTCATTACCGTTAATTGACGTCTCTGAGTGCGGCAGTTACTAGTTTTAAGGGGTATACTGCCCAAAGGTGGTATTATCGTGTATTAAAATTCTTTGGCAATAGGCAAGGCGGGACGTGGAATCTTTAGATCCTTACTGCCATCTTAAGCGACTAGACAACTAGGCTGGCAAGAATATACATACATACATAAATCACGCCTACATCCCCGAAGGGAGAGGCAGAGGTCAATTGGTTACGACTTGAATCGCCCCTTGGATCTTGCCCCTTGCGATTAAAATGTTCAACTCGCCCCGTTTTTATTTATGGGTGAATTAACACAGACTTTTCGCCAATTATTTTCGGTCCCATTTAATAATAATACGTGCTGAGCTTATTGTCATTATATCGGGCACATAGATTGCAGTACATTTATATTGCTAGGTGGTATGAGAGAAATGCTGCTGCTCATAACTCATTGCTATCTTTACCCTTAGTCAGCTTGTACGACACCCACGGGAGAGATGGGGGTGGTGACAATTAATTGTATTCAGCTCTGCCGTCATCAAGATATTTTATTTTAAATGAAAATCTTGCTACGATGATCAATGAATGTCTTATCGACGTCTATAAATGGGGCATTATACAATAAAATGACAGTCAGCAAAGGTGTTCATATTACGCGCGTCACAATATAAGCTTTTGTAAGGTAATAAACCAGTATCTACAGTAGTATGGGTACAACAGTAAATCCTAGAAATGAAATATATTAACTATATTGTAACTATAATACTATGTAGTGCCCTCAAGCAATAATAATTGTGACGAGAATGTGGACAACATGTAACGCACACCCTGAAAACTAGCCATGCTAACTAGTATAAAAACTTTAGTGATATCAAAAATTCAAAATTGTAAAACAATTTTTTTGAAAGAAGAAAACTTTAACAATTTCGATTTTTTAATAACACTATATTTATACCGTGTGTGTTATTTCACCTCTGCCAGCCTATTCGGGGATATAGGCGTGATTTATATAAGTATGTATGTCATCATCATCATCATCACCAGCGCTGCGCTAGCGAGCTCGACCTGTATATATGAATGTACCTACCATATTTATATGACCATGTTAGCATGAGTAGTATACAGGCTGTACGTTATTCCTGTTACATGTTGTATATTTTAATGCTCAAACATCCGTTAATTCCTAATGGATAGGTACTTAAAAAGTCACTAAATCGAACTTCGTTATATCTCAATTAGAATCGCTAATTTATTTAACCACTTTAAAACTTTACCTTTTCAGAATTACTTGAGTTGTATTAAGTAAAATTTTAAGCTTACTTTGAGAGTATTATGTATTCAGGGAAGGAAATTTCCTGATGAAATTATTTGCTTAATTTTTCTGTTCCTATTAAATTGTAGGTACTCGTAGTCCGGTCACAAACTTAAGTCCATTAAGTACCTGTAATTAAAAAGTAATAACAGGATGTTCCTAATCACTCTGTATTCCAAAGGAAAATATTGGAAGAAACTAGCTGTAAAGTAATAGTAGATTATTCAACAAGGCACTAAAACAAGCCATAATCACCCCAGCAAGGCGAGGATGGCTATAGTTCGAGTGTTAGTTTAATACTCTACTAAATACTGTAATGTAATCCCGCGTTAAATACTCTACTTTTCACTTTCAATGCGAGGAAATAATATTAAATATATACATA
This sequence comes from Cataclysta lemnata, assembly GCA_963931975.1. Taxonomy (NCBI): domain Eukaryota; kingdom Metazoa; phylum Arthropoda; class Insecta; order Lepidoptera; family Crambidae; genus Cataclysta; species Cataclysta lemnata. The sequence goes on along the minus strand of OZ008350.1, from coordinate 3,133,761 downwards.
CACGGAACCTATAATAGTTGGCGAAATTTAGGTGTCAACGCCTACACTTTCGGGGATAAACATGTCTGATTTATGTAGGTATGTCTATGTTTTATTTAGCCAACGGTGCCTACAAACTTCTTAGTTTTGTTCGAAGCAACAAAATAAAGTTGTGAGTCAGACTAGACGCCTGTAATTACCTCTGCTCCCTATTTAAGGAGCTCTACAAGAAACTTTTGACACTCCTCATTTAAAGGTGTGACGTCTACCGTTGCGAGTAATCTCGGATTAAGCGAAGTACTCCAAGATAGTTCTCCTTGACCTATAAAAGTCAGGGAATCTTTGACATCATTCAGCAAACTTTAGATACGGTTTTGGTATAAAATAAATCTTACTTGAATACCAAGACATTGTTTTTAATTATTTGGAAATAAAATAAATAATAAATTAAAAATATGGTTTATTCATTTAAGGTATCATTATGAATCGTTAAAGAAAAAACGTGAAACATTGGAAACGTGTGTATCATAGAAAAACGGTTTCCAATATTTAAAGTTATAAGCTACACCACCCGTTCGTAAACCCCCTTGTTCTGAGAAGAACGGGCAAGAAACTCGGATCAGAAACTTCAAGGAATTGCCAATAACCACAGTAAACTATATGACGATAATAGGCATGTGTATGTCACTATGAAATTGTAAATTCCGTTATTATAATCTATCTCGCGAGATTGTAAACTGGCGCAAGGAGAGAAACTGTAACATACTGATTACATGTAACGCATTTTTTACAGTATTTTAGGTTAGGTTAGATACATGAACCAACTGTGATGAACCAGTCTGTAAGATGTGCTTATAAAGAAGTTAACAGATATAAGTTATTACGGATCACAATTTTTAGGCAGTTTACAATCTTACAAGATAGTTTATAATCTAACGGTATTTACAATTTTACGGTGATTTACTTCCGAATACAGAAACGCTAATCAAAGTTTAGTCTTGCTTAATATTTAAATGTTGTCAAAATTTACGTTTTTCCATACAAATTCTGACAGGTAATGTCCACTTAACTTTTTAAGGAATGCCCCAAATTTGATTAGCGTTTCTGTATTCGGGGGATAGATACCTATTGCTTAGAGGTTCAGGGGTGAGCAACATTTTTGTTTAATATTTGCTTTGAAAAATAGCGAAAAGAGTGATGTTCATACTATACAATTTTAGCATAAACAGAGAGAGTGAAAGAGAGTTATCAACCAACATGACGCCGCCAAACGCACTAGCTATTTCGCGATCCTATCGATTTCACATAACCAACATCATTTGTTTTCAAATAAGCATTTAAATTACGTTTGCAAACAAGCAGTCCTATGTACATTTCTCAATCAGGGGTCCAAATCAGCCTCGAAATCCAGTCCAGGTAAGCGAGTAAATTAGCGGATCATTAAGTTATATCTGATGAAAATAATCTGCTGAGAAAGGGATGCTGTAAGAAAAGCCGTTAGCGTGATTGCCGAAACGCTCGAAACGGAAAAGTGACAAACGGGGTCTAATTACATGACAGAAAACGTTCGTCTTCCACAACGCTTCGTATATTACAAAAGTGGTATAGCTGAAAATTGCATTCTCGCAACATTGAGTCCTATTGTCATTAATTTAGAACACACAATGTGTCCTCAGTATTTTTTGAGTTCAGTCTCTCGTTGGTGAAGGTTATTAATACAAACGTATTTTATATCAGTGCGCCCCTATTACATGGGACCTGTGATAGACCGCGGAAGTGAGGTTGCTTATACACCTCTGCCCAATATAATGTAGCGTGAAGTATGTATATTTGTATAATCGTCTATTCGGAACATTATTTCTGATTATAAAAAACAATAAGAGATCAGTGATTCAAATAAAAATCAAATAACAGTTTCTGATTGAAAATCATGCCTCAACCTGCCCGTTTCAATTGTCATTCTTTATACATACATACATACATAATTCACGCCAATATCCCCGAAGGGGTATTCAGAGGTGACGCTTCGCCAATTAGGCTAGGTCCCATGTAATAGGTGGCGAGCCTATTGCCATTTATCGGGCACAAAAGTCGCAGTAATTTGCTAGGTGGTAGGTATAAGAGGAATGCTGCTGCCCATTCCTCATCACTGATTTATCCTTAGTCGCCTTCTACGACACCCAAGGGAGAGGTTTGGGGTGGTGACAATTGTATTCTACTCTGCCGTCACCACGCGTCTGCCGTCATCATTCTTTATCATTTAATAAAACATTCTGCGCTGTAATATCTGAAATTGTCACAGAAACTAGTAAGTGAAAATAAAAGAGAAATAACACAGTAGCGTTATACTTAAATGTACTCAGGAAACAAAATCACGATAGTTGTTGAAAATTTAATCACAAGGCCGCAACAAATGAATCGAAGACAAAACTATTTTCATTTACTTTTTCACAGACTGATTACAATCCATCCACCAACCAACCATATACTTTTATTTATTATTTTCAGCCGTAATTTCTCATAGCAGCCACTGAATAAAATATCTTACAATTTCAAAGGAATCCTTAACAGCTATTGAAAGCGATGTTGTGGGTATTAATTTTCCACAGTAACGCTATTTGCGTTTGCAATTTAATTAACGCAAATTAAACGATGTATTCCGTGTTCGTCCCATGATTTTGTACTAAATGAATGACATTTATTAAAGTTCTATTTCGCCCCATACCAGGAAAAATCGTCTTTTCGGCCCACACCATAAAAATAATTCATAGTAGGTAGAGTAGGCAAGTAATATCATCAATGAATCAAAACATATTTATTACTGGTAAAATCACCTAATTATAATCCGTGTGGTGACGGCAGAGTAGAATACAAGTGTCACCACCCCCATCTCTCCCGTGACTCCCTTAGTAGCGGACTTAAAAACATGGACAGCAGCGATCCTCTTATCATCATCACCAGCCCTTTAATGTCCCCACTGCTGGGGCACGGGCCTTCCCTATGGATGGAAGAATATACGGAGATTGGGTCATAACCCACCACGCTGGCCCAGTGCGGGTTGGTGGGTATTAACGACTGCAGATGCAGCCGGGACCACCGTCTTAACGGGCCTTCCGAAGCACGGAGGAACTCGAGATAATAAATTTTTGGTCGCCCATCCAATGACCGGCCTAAGCGAATATTGCTTAGTTTACGCAACCGCAGGCCAAGCGCGCTATGCCACTGCACTAGCGAGCTCGAGATCCTCTTATGCCACAATACAATGTACTGTGATTTCCGTGTCCGAAAGATGGCAATAGGCTCGCCACCTACTACTTGAGACCTAACCTAATTGGCGAAACGTGTGTGTAAATTTATCCCTGCCTACCCCTTCGGGGATATAGCTTGATGTTTATTATAAAATAATGTAAAAACGTGTGACATGTAACGAAGGTCATCCTCACTGTGACTAGCCTACATTTTTAATACGATCCCTCGAGAGCTCTAGATACGCGAAATTCTAGAAAAGCCGAGTTCTTTTAGCAATAATCTTCCTGATAATAATATAACACTCGCGAGTTTTCACAAAGAGGACTATGGACACCTTTTGACGGACACACGGGCACACACTCTCCGACGTCCCATTGGGCCCTATAGCAGGGGGTGTCTGCTGGTGTCTGCCTTGCGGCAATTCACCCCTCAAGGCATTTCTGTCGGTACCCGCGCCGATGGATATTTACCCGAAGACACCAACCTATAGGCCTAGCACGGGACGTGGATAATGTCTCACTCCACCACTAGACAGTGGTTTGTCTCGCGATTTAGTGGGAGGCCCCACTTTTTCCCCGATGAGATTTTCTCTACTTCCCGTGCTACAGGGTCTGTAATGGACGTGGGAGAGAGATCCCAACTCAGGCCTAACTGCGCTCAAACTCTACTAATATCACAGAAGCGGCTATATGTGTATAGTTTATACAGAAACTACATCATTTTGTATTCTATGTCTAACACCGAACACATAGAAAGTTTTCAACTTTCGCCTGAAGTAAGAACAATATTCGTCGATAGATACCTACCTACCATACATACATACTATTCATACATACATCCTTCGCAATTTAACTTTACCAATTAGTCACAGTCGGAAAATAATGAACCTTTAACCGCTTAACATGGAGTCTCATTAAGATATGTGAGTGTCCGACTCTCAAATGAGGTAATACGTGATTGGACTGTTTGCCTCGGCCGAACAGATATGGTAACTATGAGTAATTGTTCCTAGAACTATCAACAAAAGAGCTCGAACAATGAAAAGTTTACACTGCGTGGCCGCTACGGGAAAACTTGTAGTCGTGAAAGCCGTTCCACATAAAACTACAGTCAATATTTAATATAAGACTCGACAAACGGTATCGCCAAAGTTTTGATTCAGGACCGATACAGAGTAATAGCGAAACTAGCAACATCAATAGCAACTAACGCGCATTTGCTCCATTAGCACGCTAAGTGCTCTGTATGCCTTGGGAACTATTTGCATGACCTGGGTCCTCAGTTTGATACAGACAGCACTGAAACTTCTTGCTGGATGATTCGAATAAATTAGTACGTACCTATTAGTACATTTATTACCAAGGGCGTCTCTCTAACTGCCGCACTCAGAGACGTCAATTAACTTTAATGAGTATTTAATGTCAAAAATTTTCATTCAAATCTAGACCACAGACCCGGCAAGAATAGCGACTAGTTTTGAATTGTCATTTTTTGACGTTAAGTACTTACTCATTAACGTTATTTGACGTCTCTGAGTGCGGCAGTATAACAAATAGTGTCTCTTAATAAGGGCGGTAAAAAAAAAATGCGATCTGAGGCTTTCTTTTTTACCGCCCGAGGTACAAAAGAAGGTACAAAATATGATGTCACCCCTGACCAGGAATTGGGTTTTAATGTAGCGTAGCGGGCGGAAAATGCCACGTTCTGGTCAGGTGTGACATAAATCTGGCACACATGACGCAGAGGCATAGAGCGCTCTACTTACGTGCGTAAACTAAGCAATGGTCTCTAAGGCCGGTCATTGGATAGGTGACCAAATATAGATTATTATCGACATGCTTCGGAAAACACGTTTAGTCATTGGTCCTGTATGCATCTGCGGTCGTAAATACCCACTAATCCGCACTGAGCCGTGGTCGGTTATGATACATTTTTATGGGGAAGTTCTGTGCCCCAACAGCGGGGACAATAAAGGGCTAATAATGATCATAATGAAAAAAAAGATGTAAAAAAAAATCAACATGCCGTGTGGTGACGGCAGAGTAGAATACAATTGTCACCAGCCCAAATCTCTCCCGTGGGTGTCGTACAAGGCGACTAAGGATAAATCAATGATGAGGAATAGGCAGCAGCGTTCCTCTTATACCACCTAGCAATAACAATGTACTGCGACTTTTGTGCCCGATAAATGGCAATAGGCTCGCCACCATTTACATGGGACTTAACATAATTGGCGAAACGTGGGTGCTAGTTCACCTCTGCCTGACCCTTCGGGGATATAAGTGTGATTTATGTATGTATGTATGTAAAAAAAAATCAAACTTTAATCGAAAATCTCCATTCTTATTGTTCATTACTTACATGTTACGATTTTGTGTTGTGCTTTCGACTTGGTAATATGAGATGCTAAAATATAACCCTTGGCACTCGAAATGTAAATAAAATATTATATTATGATAACTTCGTTCAGAAGTTTTCTGGTTTGTTATGCGGGTTTTCCGATTCCAAATTACACTGTAAAACAACACTCCTCTCGCAATCAAGACTACATGAACGATAAATATATGTGGAATTGTGGATATATACTTTAATCGTATGTCAGTGATGAGGCTTATTATACGTGTACATTTCTTTGTTTAATTAATACAGTTATATATTTATATTATATAACATATTTTAAATTTATTTAATTATCTAAGCTATGTTAACTACTAATTCAGATGGGTGGGTGACCAAAAATTTAATATCTCGTGTTCCTCCGTGTGGTAGGCACGTTAAGTCGGCCCTGACTGCATTTGTAGTCTAATGCAGTGGTAAGTGTATTAATACACCTCTGCGTACCCCTTCGGGGGCAAAAAGGCTTGATATATGTATGTATGTTTATTCTTTTGTAATCAAAATCCAACTGGAAAACCGCGAACATGTTTCAAGCGAACGCGTCAAAGTTTGACGCTTCTGGAGGGTAGTTAAAGATTTTCTGTCGACAGTTTTTCTCGCCATGCTACGTGACGTATGGATGTATACTTTTATTTTTACATACATACATACATAATGCACGCCTATATCCCCGAAGCTTCGCCAATTATGCTAGGTCCCATGTAATAGGTGGCGAGCCTATTGCCATTTATCGGGCACAAAAGTCGCAGTACTTTGCTAGGGGTAGGTATAAGAAGAACGCTGCTTTTACTTTTATTATTCTATAATCAAAATCCAAGTGGAAACGGTATATATTTTCAACAAACGCATCAATGTTTGATGCGGCTGGTGGGTAGTTAGAGAATTTCTGTCGACAGTTTTCTCGCCATACTGCGGAACCATACGGAACTTGTAGGCGCGTACCTTATTATCCTTCTGCCAGGAGCAGACGCCCTTCTTGTCGGAAATCCGGCATTTCAGCAGCGCGTCCTCGCCAGGGTTCACCTCCGTGTACGTGGGCAGCTCCACGAACCGTTGCACGGCATCTGAGACAAAGAAAAGGCAAAATGAAATTTGGATTTCGAATTGTCTATTTTTCGGGATTTGCAGTCTATCTGCCGCACTCAGAGACATCAATTAACGTTAATGAGTACTTAATGTCAAAAAAATACAATTCGAAAGAGAGCGATTGGGAGGACAAAATTCCAATCCATATTGCTCAAGGTTTTGACTGATGTTTTACCGTCGTCTGCCTGCCTCTTGTTCGAGGTTTGCCCTCCACTGAAGGTCTACATCGGGCGACATTTTCGACAGCCCAAGCCGTCATGAAAGAAATATATAAAACCGATAGCGACCAAATTTAATATAAAAGTTTATTACAACGCAACCGACCACAGAAAACTGTACAAGTTGGCATCAAGTGTTTGTAGTTAGCAACTGCCTGACAAATGTTCTCTTTACGCGAAGATTATGCGGACAAAGCCACGTGGATTACTGATCACCCTACAAATTGCCGGACGCGTACGCGCGCATACTTCTCACTCGTTTCTGCCATTGTGAAATGTTCAACATGGTAATATCTTAATGCAGTAATCCCTCTCCCCAACGCTAATGTCGGGGTCGCATATTGTCATTGTCACGCGGTCTCCACATTCGCAAATGGGGCTTTATAATGCACAGTGTCGTATTGCCCCCTTTCGGGCATGCCCCTGGGCATGTTTCCGCACTGATTACCGGCAAGTCGTCTGTGAAATGTTCAACGATGCCTAATTGCAGATCGGCTTAATGTTAAATCGGGACATCAAAGAGCGAGCCGTACATATACGTTGTACATAAAGCAAAAACTCAAAAGCTCGGCTGCCCTCAAAGCCGTAATCGAAGTGGGCTCAACACATTCATCAGAGAAATAAATTTTAATTGCAAATCTGTATGCTTTTCAATTTGTGTGTTATTAGGGCGTAATAATTCCATGTTATTCCGGGCTAACGTCTGGCCTGTAAACATGTTTATGCGCGTATATGAAATAAAAAACGCTGTTATTTATCCGCAGAGTAGAATACAATTGTCACCACCCCAAATCTCTCCCATGGGTGTCGTACAAGGCGACTAAGGATAAATTAGTGATGAGGAATGGGCAGCGGCGTTCCTCTTGTACCACCTAGCAATAGCAATGTACTGCGACTTTTGTGCCCGATAAATGGCAATAGCCTCGCCACCTATTACATGGGACTTGTCTTGGCGAAACGTGGGTGCTAGTACACCTCTGCCTACCCCTTCGGGGATATAGGCGTGATTTATGTATGTGTGTATGTATTAATATATTTATCTATGGCCGAGTGGTGACGACAGAAAAGAATACAATGGTCACCACCCCCATCTCCGCGGGAGAGTCCGCGGGCATCAGCGTTCCTCTTAAACCACCTAGCAATATGCCCGGTATAATTATGGCAATAGGCTCGCATGGGACCTAAATAATTGGCGAAACGGCGAATCCACGTCTGCCTACCCCTTCTAAGCAGAGGCAGAGGTGATTTAACTTCTACTTTTTGCCAGTTAAGCTGGGTCACATGTAAATAGGTGGCGAATCTATTATATTGCCATCTATCGGGCACATAAATGGCAGTAGGTGGTACAAGAGGAATGCTGCTGCCAATTACTCATTGCTGTCTTTACCCTTAGTCGCCTTGTACGACACCTATGGGAGAGATGGGGGTAGTGATTGTATTCTGCTCTACAGTCACCACACGGCATATTTATTTACCTAAACAAAACATTTGTGTAACTTTGAGCCATCATGTGAGTGTCGTTGGTTGCATCTGCATGTACAATCTACATAAAATACATACATAAATCACGCCTATATCTTAGGTCCCATGTAATAGGTGGCGAGCCTATTGCCATTTATCGGGCACAATAGTCGCATTACATTGGTATTGCTAGGTGGTATAACTATAAGAGGAACGCTGCTGCCCATTCCTCATAACTGATGTATCCTTAGTCGCCTTGTACGACACCCGCGGGAGAGATTTGGGGTGGTGACAATTTGTATTCTACTCTGCCGTCACCACACGGCTATGTACACATGTACAATCTAAGTTCTTATTATTATACTATTTATTACAAAAGTAATCCCCAGCACCGCTCTCTCTAGATTTGTTTAAATATGACGGTTGCGAACAAACTACGGAGTTTCCTAGTTTCGAACTTTTCGCCTTGTTATTTTCAGTTTGTTGAATCTTCAAATTTCATTGTGCAGTTTTGTACGCTTTCAGTGAGTAAGAGATTGGTTTTTGAACTTACCTTTTATAATTCCCCGAAGGATAAGGCCGGGGTGTATTACCACCCTCGTTTCACCAATTATATTAGGTCACATGTAATAGGGGGCGAGCATATTTTTATATTAGGCTCCTCTTACTCCTTTACATACATTCATACATAAATCACGCCTATAGGTATCGCCGAAGGGGTAGGCAGAGGTGAACTAGCACCCACGTTTCGCCAATTATGGTAGGTCCCATGTAATAGGTGGCGAGCCTATTTCCATTTATCGGGCACAAAAGTCGCAGTAGGTACATTGCTAGCTGGTACAAGAGGAACGCTGCTGCCCATTCCTTATCAATGATCTATCCTTAGTCGCCTTGTACGACACCCACGGGAGAGATTTAGGGTAGTAACAATTGTATTCTACTCTGCTCTCTCTCTTTAAGATTTTTGATTCCACAAAGCCAGTCTACGAGTATGTCAAAATAATTATCGTAGAATTTACACAACTTCGCCGTTTAACAGTTAAAGGCCAGGGCATGTTTACGGCGTAGGTAGACAGATTTAGAGGGAGAAAAATATGGATGTGGAAATGCACTCCACTCGGATTACTCTAGCACTAGATATTACATCTTACTGCTAGAACACAAACAATGGAAACAGGTGTCATAGCGACTACCTAACACTGCAAGACGGTTTTTGAAAATAAAGCCTGACGCTTGTCTTGACACATCCAAGGTTGAAGCCAAAAATAAAGATTATCAGTAGGTCAATCTTCAACTCAGTCGACAAGTTTAGGCGCAGAAATAAGTTGAGTAATACTCATAAATCAACTTATTTCTGTAATATAATAATAAATACACTTCGCATTTGTTGTCAACCTATTTGCAACCTGACTACAGGGTGCAATCAGTCGTTCCCTCTCTTTTCTATGTATAGAAAAGAGAGTGAGTGACTCGGGAAAAATAATTAAATAAATATAGACAAATAAATAGAAATAAAAATAAAATAAAATAAAAATAAAAATAGACAGAAAATTTTAAATATTAAAAAAATTACCACATATAAGCATATGGCTCGGCATATACGCGTTAAATCATAAAATTTTTCCCTACCAGGATTTGAACCCGGCCAGGGTTGGGCCTCTTGGAAGTCAGCCAGTCATCTATCTGACCATAAATGAGACAAACCAGCCGCAAGAGGAATAACTTGTTCTTTTTTAAGCGACATACTGGTGCTCTCGGAGTTTCTAATTTCTAGTAAAGATTCCAAGCCAGCAACATTTACATGGTCTTAAGTAGGTACCTACCGCTGTAACATTATAAGACTTCAGTTTGAAATTTCAAAGCGTCTTGAGAACAGCCCACATTGAGAATTCGCGAAGACGACGGTGAAATTTCTGGGGGGAATTATTCGTATGAAATAAAAAGTAAGCGACTCCTTTTGCAACATGCTTGGCATGTATGTAGACGAAAAATGCTTCCGAGAACAATATTTTGATTATCTTCAGAATTTTTACAAGATACATACATACCTAATACATTTATAAAAAATTATAGCACGCGTGGCCTGTGACTGGATAAATTTATTGGACAGTCAACGTCATGACCCTTCTGTGCTGGGAGCGAACAAATAACGTAGAATAGGCCAGCCCCAACTCATCCCATGGGTGTCGTAAAAGTCGACTAAGGGAGATTGCCCGGTGTAGACCAATAAGCACCTTGGGGCACCCGAATGGTGGAGCGCAAACCACCAACAATAGCATACCCAAAGAGGGTTGGTGTCAGGCAGGCGGCCGGCTGTAAAACCTAAGCCAAAACCTTGAGCAGTATGGATTGGAATGTTGTCATTCTAATCACTCTCTCCGTTCATAGGTCTTTTTTTTTATTATTTTTTTTGCTAAGGCAAAAAAAATAATAAAAAAAAAGCCTAAGCAAAAAAAATCCTTAAGCAGAATGGATTAGAATGCTATCACCCCATCACTGTCTCGATGCAGTGAATGGATGGCTTCATGACGTTGACTCTTCTTCTTCTTCCTGCCCTGTTCCCAGTCTATCTGGGGTCGGCGCAGTATGTTTCCTCTTCCATTCATATGTCAGACGTCACCAAGCCATCCACTCCCTTTTGATTCATGTCATTCATCCCACCGTAAAGGTGCTAGTGATGAATGAATGTATAGAAAAGAGACGGAACAGACCTTGTCGAGAGACCTATGAACGGAGAGAGTGATTAGAATGACAACATTCCAATCCATACTGCTCAAGGTTTTGGCTTAGGTTTTACAGCCGGCCGCCTGCCTGACACCAACTCTCTTTGGGTATGCTTTCGGTGGATTCCCTCAACAATGCGGGTGCTCCAAGCTTATTGGTCTACATCGGACAATCTTCCTTAGTCGACTTTAACGATCTAATATTTCTCATAAGATGCTGACCTACTCGAAGTAAGCTCCAACTCATTTGTCAAATGTCAAAGGTGGTAATTAAATACACAATACCCGGAGGCAAACAAAACAAGAGACATTCTAATAATTTACCTACTTGCGTTTTAAGTGACAGAGAAATAAATACGCCTTTTAATAAAGGCTAATACGGCTTTGCACCGAGTTTTTTAAGCTAATTCGGTAACAATACAAATAAAATCGTCTGCTCCTGACGCCTGCCACTCTGTGGACTCAGCGCTGAATCCATGGTCTGTTAAGAGTTTTCGTTTATTAAGTCAGCTATTTTTTTTTCTTTATTTATTTATTTATTACATCATCTACAATCTCCCCGTGACCACCGCTACCGTAAAGTGATTGAAATGTCACGTTAGGTAATTAATAATCATATCAAACAAACACGCCAAATATGTAACTTTAATTATATTAGTGAGCCATTATAGTGTTCATTTTGAAATTTGCCGCATCAATATTTGCCTTAAGAAGAATAAGCCATCAATTGATACCACAGTTATTGGGAATGCAGTAACAGCAAAAACGTGGTTTGAATAGCAAATCGCTACGTTTCTTTGCTTGTAGTAAAGACCAACAAATTAAGTTACGCCAAAGATTTGCTCACTCTGCTTTGATACTTACGTCAGCATCTTGTGGATCCAATAGTTTTGTATAATAAGAATCAGGCTTTATAGAGTATTGAATACAAGTTTACTTATACATTTTCCATCTCCTTAAGCATAACTTTGGGAGAGTAAGCAGAAATAAGAAAAACAAAAAAAAAATTAAATTCTTAAAAAATACAATAATAGTCGACATTATAATCATTGTTCAAATCTATATTGCTCAAGATTTTGACTTAGGTTTTAAAACCATCCGTCTGCCTCACACCAGGATTGGTATCAGGCAGGCGGCCGGCCCGGTATGTAAACCCTGTAAAACTTTGGATAATTTCATGAAAATTAATGAATGAAAAAGCAAATAGATAATGAAGTTTAGCAGGAATAAAAATATAAAAAGTAAAAAAGTGTTTAATATAAAGCTTAAAATTCCAGACAAAATTCTCAATAACAAGCCAAACGATAGCAGTTAACTGTTCAATTAAGAAACGAGCGCGTTCTCTTATCAAGTTTTTAAAACAATCGCTGTTTCGCATTTCAGTTTAGTAACGAAGTGGATTGCGAGAAATTCCTTGCGCAGTATGGTCTTGGTGCCGTCATTAGTGATGCTCAGAGCGGCACCGTGAAGATTTTGCCGATAGCCTGTTAGCGGCTAAAGCACTCTTGCAAGTCTGAGACGAACGCAAACGCATACTAATAAAAAAATATTATGTTTACTGTTTATTTGCCACCGGTCTAAGAAGCATTTTTCTGACTGTATTTTGTACGTTGACAGACGAGGTCTTTGTGTGGCAAAAATTAAGATCATTCGACCCAGTTGTAGCAATTCGTGTTATACAAAATCTCGATTATATTCTTTATGTAATCGAGATTTTTGCTATTCATGAAACATCTGTCCAATTAATTATATGGATTGATAACAAAAATGTTAAAAAAAAGAAGTTGTCGATCGAGTGACTAAACGTTCTCAAATAAATGGTGTGTTTATTATGTATAGTGCTTCCTTTTTATTTAATCATGTTCATTTATATACAGTAGGCACCTACAAACTGGCAACGCCTTATAAATGAATGAAAGTTTTTTCTTGATTATCTCTTTTCATCTTCTTCTTAAAATCGTTTTAATGAGAAGAAAATATAAATCAAATGAAAATATTTGTTTGTGTTGTTTTATTTTTTTGGAAAATGTTGTTCTGTCAACTCAATTAATAGATTTTTTTAACATATTGCACTGTGTCTTAAACTAAAAATGTCAACTTATTTATTAGTTTATTTCAGAATACAGTTCGTGCAGATTCTAAGAACTTATTTGCCACAAAGCGCATAACTTCTTATCTGATATGTCGTTTGCTCTACCAAAACTGTCTAAAACTTGTACGTGACATCGGCAAGCAGTTGTTCGGGAATGTTTCCGCAGCTAAAGAAAAAATATCCGAAATACATTTTATATATTTAGTTCATCGTACATGTACTGCGTTATTCTACATAATATTTCATTGTGAAAATTCTGAAGATCAATGTCATCACCACCAGCCCATTATTGTCCCACTGCTGGGGCACAGGCCTAAGAATAAGAATGGGCCATAACCGTCACTGATCTGACCTTGTGCGGATTGGTGGGTCTGAAGGACAATATACTGCATTTTAATTTATTACAAAAATAACAAAATGGATTTACATGGCGAAAGTGAATGGAGAAATGGGAAGGGGAAGGCCTAGGCGGATCTTTCATAATCAAATAGAAAGTCTATTAAAAAAGGGCCAGGTCAAGAGTACCCGAAACCGACGGGCATGCATGAAGAGATTGATGAGATTGGATGAAGCGAAAAAATTATGTAAGGATCGCAGCAAGTGGAAAGAAGTGATCTCTGCCTATCCCTGTGGAAGAAAGGCGTGACATACGTATGTATGTATGTAATTTATCACCAGGCTAGTGGTGGGTTGATAGGTAGATAGGTATTAGATAAAATTAATAAAATTCGTGTCAGAAAAAGAAGGAAGATCTTAAATGGAACTTACATAATGTGGGTACTCTTAAATTATATTAAAGTAAGACATTTTTAATAATTTAGTTTTTTACATTGTTTAAAATGCCATTTACTCATCATAATATTGGAGTTCCAGCCTTTAACTACGCCGGGATTCGTAATTAATAAATGCATACAAAAACACTTTCTTTTTCGTGTCCAGTGCACAAATGTTTCAATCAAGAAAACGCTAATAGACACCATTAATTCCATGCAAAAATTCAATTTGCTTGATCCATCAAAACAAATGAACACTCGATCATCAAGTGCCTATTAAGTGATGCGAGAAAAAAGCTGCCCAAATGGCTGGCAATCAAGCAAACACGGTACGAACCATTTTTCATAACAACGCGACACACAATGAGTGCTATCAATCACGCCGCTCGACAAAGGTGAGCTATAGACAACTGGCCGGAGGCAAAGTGCTCTATCCCGTCGTAGTACCGGAGACAGGCAGCTCAGGTGCTTCGCCGCGATATCGGTGCCCATTGGCCGAGGTACGGTTTGTTACTGATACGGGTACGGGGTTAGCGAAATGTGACGTGGTTAAGCAGAAGGGGCCAAAAGCAAAGGAACAGTTTTTCTATTTTTATTCGGTTTGGAAAAAGGAGGAGGTTCTATGTTCCACAGGTGTGTATTTTTTTTTAATGTATGTTCTTCGATTTCTTCGTCAACTGTGAACTGATTTTCTCAATTTATTTTTTTGGGAATAGGACATAGAAACGGGCTTAGAAAGATTGGGACTAAAAAATTAAAAAATTCAGCTTTCTTGAATAAATAAGAGTGATTTGAGCTCGATGGCGCAGTTGCTTAGCGCACTCAGTCTGTGATTCCGTATACTAACTATGTTTGCCAAAGCCGATCATTACATTAAATGGATGAACAAAAATTTATATAGGTAAGCTGTTCATCTCAGATGCTTTTGCAGTTCTAAATATCTCAAATCCGCACTGGACCAGCGTAATGGCCAATTCTTCCTATATTATTCCATCAACACCGAAGGCCTGTGCCCTAGCAGTGGAACATTGAGGAGCTGGTGATAATTGAAGCAGTGGGGATATTTAGGGCTGTTGATGATGAAGAGTGATTTGTCATAAATAAATTGGTGCCTTATAATTTGTGGTTACTTTTCGCATAACTACGTCAAATTAACAACAGCGTGAAGCCGTCAAAAGTAAGAAATTTAATATCATATATAAGGAGAATTTGATGACGGTAAGATGGCAGGCAACTAACTAAAGGAGGGTTCTGGGACACGTAAGGAATTTCGTGAGCCCGCACGGAATTTTGGGATACGCTAGGAATTTAGGGAGCCCATTTTAAACTGCAGTTCGAAATTCACAAGACAGAAGATGAATCCCTGCTGCCGTTTCTAAGAGCGCAAGTTAGAACTACTAACTAACTCTTGAACTCTTAAACTTTTATTCCAAGAGCATTTTTGCAATTTAATTTTTAAAAGTCTTGAAGAACTCCCCGCTTCAAACAGGCAGTGTACTACCCCCACAATAAAGTATAACCATGTAGCCTATTATCCAATTGGCTAGAACACAGGAGAGTTTGTACGTGTTTCAAAAGAACTGTGGCCCTCGTTCTATAACCAAGTTAACTCTGCGGTCACACCGAAGCTAGTTACCTCAATATAACTAGCAAAAAGAATACACAACTATTTCAAGTGGCGTGCAACTTAAACTTGGTATTGAAAAGATCTTGAATACAGTCCGTGGGAAACTGTCGAGTGTATCGAACGATTATTTGGTATGGACTGCAAATGGTTTTCATTAGGAGATTTTAGTGAGGCGTTTTATTGTTCGACACAACGGGTGGCAAGTGGAAAGAGAGGAGCTTCGCTAGCGTAGTGTCATAGCGCGCTCGGCCTGCGATCGCGTAAGCTAAGCAACATTTGCTAAGGCCGGTCATTGGATGGGTGACCTAAATTTATTATCCCGAGCTCCTCCGATGCTTCTGAAGGCACGTTAGGCCGTTGGTCCCGGCTGTATCTGCAGTCGTTAATACCCACCAACCCGCACTAGGCCAGCATGGTGGGTTATATTTCTATACTAGTGGTTACCCGCGGCTTCGCTCGCCTTAATATCGGTTGTTACGTAGCCTATAAGCCTTCCTCAATAAATGGACTATTCGATTTTTTAATTCGAACATAATATAAATGTTAGAAAAATTAGTACAAGGATTTTGGTGGTTAGAAAAAGAATTTCGAAAAATTATGGTCTTGCTCCAACACAAAAAGAATTTTTCAATTTGAACCAGTAGTTTCTGAGATAAGCGCGTTTAACCAACCAACCAATCAATCAAACAGACAAACTCTTCAGCTTTATAATATTAGTATAGATTCTTCCATCCCCAGGGAAGGCCTGTGCCACAGCAGGAGCATTAAAAGGCTGGTGATGATAATGACAGCGAGTGGTGGCGAGAGTTTAAAATAGCAGTTTCGATTCTTGGCGAAAAACTGCAATAATTTTGCGTTGAAACATCGCACCGACGAATCCTAGTTCACGGGAGAGTCATTTGTTCCATTTACTAATGGTGCATTCCATTTACTAATGGTGCTTCTTCTCTACATGGTGCATGCAGCTTGCGCCTGTTGAAGCACTTGCGCAGGTTATATCGTGTAAACGATTCCAGCGAGTCCAGTGACTCGTTGATGTACCGCACAAGTAACATTAGCAGTAGCACGTAGCCCGCGCGCGCATAATGTCGCACGGTTTATTTGCGAATAAACCGTGCGATATAAGACTACAGCGCTTTATCTACAGCTGAAACGAATAAGACTACATAGAGTACACGCACAGGCAGCCTGCACGTGTAGCTTGACCAAGTAACTTGCGCAAGTAGCCCGCGCCTTTGTTAATGCACTGATCAACAAACTTGAGCACACTGCTTGCGCAAATAGCTCGCTCCGTTACTTGCTCCAACTATTTGCACCGTGTAGAAGCACCACAATTTTCCGCTGAAGCATCGCACCGACGAATCCTAGTTCAGGGGATAGTCATTTATTTCGTTTACTTTACTGGACACGGACGCGTTATCTCCTATGCTTTTAGGAAATGGCACCTTTCACGTGGCGTGTACTTATTTTGTGCCGGGAAAATACTATCGAGGGGTTTATCGGGAAAGGGTTTTTAATTAACGTACAAAACAGGCTGTGTACACTACCTACACGGGTGTTTGTGATAGAGTCACAATTTGTGTTTACTTTCTACATATTATGTCAAAGAAAACTTATGATAAATAGATTATTTACTTAAGTTGCTGTTAGAAAAGTCGTTAATTAACTGAAATTTCTCTAACCTTTGAGTTAACGTTGTAATCCAACGAATACACTCGTAATATAGAAATATTTTTCCACATCCAAAACAAGTATTTTTACAAAAAATATTCCTTCTATATTACTAGTTTAGTATTGTTTGCTCCCACGCCTACTAATTATAGGTAAATAAAGACTAATTAAGCACAAATAAGTAGGTGCAATAAGAAATTAATGACACCGTAAACATCAGTACACAATGTTTCGTTCACAACGGAACTAGATACGCCGCGCCGGAATAAACAGCGCTTTATCAATTTAAACAACAAACATTTGTAGCCAGTAAGACGTGGACATAATCTCTCTGAATCACTCGACACTGTTTTGTCTCGGGATTTAGTGTGAGTTAGAGTGAGAGGAAAATAGTCTTTTCTCGAGGAGATTTTGTCCACGCCTCTTGGTACGGGGGGCAGGAATGCGCTTCTGGGCGTCGCGTACAGCGGCTACCGACAACTTGAGAAATGCCACATAATCATACTTTGTATACTCGATACACTTTCGCTGTTAATTGGTGCATCGTGCGATCCGGTGGCTTATCTCATAAAATGAATATAATTAAAGATTACACAATGCTCTTCTAATAAACTTAAAATAAAAAAGTAAAAAGATAATTTAATTTAATTTGTATAGATTACAGCTTTATTTATAATATGTACATAATAATATAAAGATAGTGATCTACTAAAAGATAATTACAAACAAAAACAATTATTAAGTACATCAATATAATAATATTAATCTTTACATTAATATTAATTATTATTGCATGAAATAAGACATTGTTGAAGAAAAGGGTTAAAATCGTAAAATGCTTTGCTTCTGTTAAAATCGTAAAATACATCTGTGGCGGGCATTGGAGGCAAAATTTTTACTGCCAAAATTTTAAGAATAGAGTTCCAACGAGGCAAATTGGCACCTAGTGCAAACAAAACCACAATTCAAAGTTAAACTACTGTTAGGAGCGCGTTCATTCACCACAGTTTTTCAATTACATTCCAAACTGTATCCCCATACGCATAAATCACAAAATATCGCGTCGAATGCCGAAACACTGCCACAAAGCAACTCTGTCAGCATTGTTTCGTTTCAATCCACCTACGGCAAGTTGCAAATAAAACGGAAGGAAGGGACAATAAAAATGTAGATGCAACCAATTCCACTTTCCCCGATAGGGAAATATGTTAAAAATATGCAACGTACGGCCGCGCGGCGTAATGTATGTGCGTTTTATTCAGTTGTGCGTCTCAAAACAATAATATCAGGTATATTGGTTCCCTATAAAAGTGAATTATGTTAATTTTATTGTGCCCACCGAAGATTATACTTATTCGGAGGTTTTTTGTTCAGCTTATTGCATCCGAATGGGCTCATGAATTTTTATTGGGAGTGTGTATGCGTCTGTTAGAGCTGTAACTATCTGGGGACGAACGTTTTATATAGTGATGAAGTGTTGGCCGCGATCCATAATCTAAATCGGGTCATTTTTTAAGGCTGCGAGATCTCCTGGCCGTTTACGCGTGGAGCGGCCATTTTTCATATACATAATAAACTGGTTACCGCCGAACACCATTTGGGCCATAGATATTTGAAATTGAACACCCTTTCCCAGTAACAAATGCCGGACATTTGGAATCAACTTCTAGAAATAGCGAAACTTTATAAGATATTTTACGATCGACTGGAACTCATAACAGGGTAAAGTCGGTTGTGTACTACGTACCTACATATAACACAAAATTTATCGCGTAGGCAGAGTTGAATAACTTTATTATTGTGGAAGTTGGAAAAAATATTACAAAGAAAAATAGTAGGGAAACATTTTCAACAGTTAAAGTCTTGATGTGGGATTTGAACATCCTGATGATTGGCCAAGTGGTATAGGCAGCCACCGGACGGATTGCGAAAGATGCGGGAAAGAAGAAAGATGCGAAAGATCGATTCCCGCAGTAAAACGTCTTTTCTATTACAGAAGTGCTAAGATTGGTCGTAATGCAAAGGTACTACTACTTATAGAGCCAGCGTGCGATTACGTCCCCGATAGATGGCTATAGGCTCGCCACACACTACGTGGGACCTAACCTAATTGGCAAAAAGTGGGTGTTAATTCACCCCTGCCTACCCTTCGAGGATATAGGCGTGATCTATGTAAGTATGACGTATCCATTAAAGCATGTTTCGAAAAAATCTCGCCGTCCAGCTCCAACCGTTCCCGTGTTCTGGATAGTTAAATTTTTAACGGGAAACAAGGCTTGCATACAATAGTGGCGTCAGCCAGTGCCATATGGCGGCGGCCTCGGCGTATGCAAATTGAAAGGCGCCATTACATCGCAGCGAAAGCATAACGATGGCCACTCTCCTAACAAGTTCGGTATACGGGTAATGTTCTTTTTCTCTGCACTTTACGAGTACCTGATAATGTGCCCACCGGAAAGTAAGGTAGATGTGCAATATTTTATGAGATACAGGTAACAGCATGCCAGTTTACAGCAATATGTCAAATATTCCCAATCAATCCAAATATAATTAAGTTGACAAACGATTGGAGATATTTGAGATTTGTATACTTAGTCTGCCGTGCTCCTGAAAGTACGTAATTGGGTTTTTAATTTGGAAATTAACCATAATTTATTAATAAACACTACTATACTTATTTATAATTACATACTCAGATTTTAAAATCCCCACCACCCCAAATCTCTCCCGTGGATGTCGTACAAGGCGACTAAGGATAAATCATTATGAGGAATGGGCAGCAGCGTTCCTCTTATACCACCTAGCAATGGCAATGTACTGCGACTGTTGTGCCCGATAAATGGCAATAGGCTAGCCACCTATTACATGGGACCTAACATAATTTGCGAAACGTGGGTGCCAGTTCACCTCTGCCTATCCCTTCGGGGATATAGGCGTGATTTATGTATGTATGTATGTAGATTTTAAAATTATAAAAAAAGGAAGCAGACTTAAAAGCAAGATATACTAAACATCTGTGTTACTAACTGTAGAATTGCATACATACATAAATCACGTCGATTTGTCCTCGAAGGTGAATTACGCAGAGTTGAATTAACACTCACGTTTCGACAATTAGGTGTGGTCCTATGTAATAGGTGGCTAGCCTGTTGCCGTCTATCGGGCACGTAATTCGCAGTATATTGCTAGGAGGTATAACATGTATGCTGCTGCCCATCACTCATCGCCGTCTTTACCGTTGGTCGTAATATTATTATGTATATAATAATTTTAAAATACTAACAATCTATAATCAATCTTTCAAGATGACCTCAATTATATAAGTTCATTTTACAAAAATATTGTTTTTAAATTATTTCCAGACTGTAATGACTTTCAACTACGCAGGTGTGATGCAACCGCCGCGTTGTCATCTGTACTCGAATTTTCCGTTCTAAAATATTCCCCAGCAAAGGGAATTATTCCCGGAAAAGGGGAGTAAATTTTTACAGCTCCGAGAGACCGTTAGAGGCAGGACACCTTTTAATCAGGCCAATGATAGCCCGCGGCTCAATTATGAATATTGGTAAAACGGAATTTGCTCGGGGGGAGAAAATATTTTCATACTCTGTCCTTTTAAAAGGCCCAGAGGGTCAATTAGGGTAATTAATCGTCAAAAATATTGATACAAACGGCTTAGCAATTATATTAGTAGCTGAATTGCAAGATATCAAATGAGTACCTACACTCACCCGTGTAGTGACTCCGTAATCACCGTGCCTCTTTCTTGGGTGTCATACAAAGCGGCTAGCTGCCGCACTCAGAGACGTCAATTAACTTTAACGAGTACTGAATATATATAAAAATAATTTAAATCTAGATCATAGATCCGGCAAGAATAGCAACTAGTTTTGAATTGTAATTTTTTGACAATAAGTACTCATTAACTTGCTTATTTTAAAACAAGCTACTGCGCCATCGAACTCCCCATGATGATGCTGACGCTGAGTAACAATAATGGTTAATACAAAGAATATGGTGGTTAGAAAGGTCGAACTTTTTCCAACCACAATATTCAAATTTTTCTAACATAACTACATTATTGTTCAAATAAAAATCAAAACAATAATAATCGTTTAACTGAATATTATTATGACACAGCAATTCTTCAAACAACTCAGACCGCTACGGGATAAAATTTGAGAGCGAAACTCCTCCGCAAGAGTGGCGGTGACATTTTTCACGCTTACCCGACATGTTTTCGCTTTCCGCAAACGCCGCCGACAGCTTTGGATCCGTGAACTTGCGATGACCTTACCGAACTTACCCGGCGGCTGTTCAATTTGTTACGAGATAGTTTTACGTGGCCGGTCTCTGTAGGGTTATCTCTTCGGGAGCTTTGTAACGGATTATGACATTTAAAATTGTCTTTATGTCGGCAATTCGGATCGTTGTTTGGGATCTTGTTCAAAAAGTATCTAAGGGAAAGCGGCCCATAGTAGTTATAGTGACGATTTGATTTCATTTAAAATATTACAAAGAAAATAAAAATAAGGAAAAAAAAGAAAAAACTATTTGTCCTGAATTACTTGGCCAACCAGGGACGAACTGGTTGGTACCTACATACATAAATCACGCTTTTTTATCTCCGAAGGGTGAATTAAAACCCACGTTTTACCAATTGTATTAAGTCTCATGTAATAGGCGCGAGTATATTGCCATCTTACTGGCACGTAAATTGCAGTATATTGCTACCGGTGTGAGAGGAACGCTGCTGCCCATTCCTCCATGCCATGCCCATATTATAGCCACAGACAGGGGTGGTTATATTCTTCTACTATGCCGTCATCACACAGCTTCATGGCACAGATGAATATCAGGAAAACATAAATAACTTGAAATGTTTAGTCAAATAATAAAACATAACGCACGTGCGTGCAATATTTTTTTAATGTGGAAGTTGATTTCCTAATAAAACCAACACGGACATATAACTTACACACTGTTTCGTAATCGGGCGTTTTCTGCCTGCAGATGCAGTGATAAACGTAAACAAAAATTCAGGAAAAGCATAACGTAGTTCACAGTCTTGAATGTCCAGTGGACGTACGGAAGTCGGTGAGATGTTTATCAACACACCGGCTGATTATGGGCGGCTGCCTATACCTAATTGATTGTCGTCTTCTAGCTCTGTTTTCGATATGAACTAAGGCCATTATTTAGATTTTTATTTAAACATTATAATTATAAATGTTACAAAAATATCACAGAGAAATGTTGTGGTTAGAATAAGTTAGAAAATTAACCAGCGTCCTCTGCATTCCGGGCAGATGCCTATACCACTCGCCACTTGCCAGGCATCTTGCAGGCCTTCAATGCAGAGGACGCGGGTCCGATTCCCGCATCAAGACTATTTTTCGAACTTTTCTAACCACAAATTTCTATAAGAACTCTAAAAGACATTAAATTAAAATTGCACGTAGCGCTCTTTATTTACGTTCATCGTCATCATCACCAGCCTTACCTATGGATGGATGGATGGATGATTTTCCCTATTTTTAGTTTAATGTATTGTTGATGTGGTCGCCGCGTGATGAAGTAAAAACAAAAGAAGTAAGAGTGGGCGACCAAGAAAGTTTTCTGGACCTGTCCATATCTATCGACTGATTCGACTAATGACAAATCGAAGTTGGTAATTGTTTTTTTATTACTTGGATAGATTGATAGTTATTTTCATTAATGGAAATTATTGATAGACTCTTATCATAACAAAATAATTTTGAATTGCTTGGGCCTATAACATGACGATCGACGGAAAGTAAGTAGGTACCCAAATTGGCGAGAACCAAGAACAAATAAATGATTGTACTTACCTAATAAAAAAAGAATGCTCTAAAATTTGTGATTATAATTGTCAATACGAAGAATCTTTTAAAAATAATCTGTACAAGACACGCTAAGGCGCTCGCTTAAGCAATGTTTATACGACACATATCCTACAAACACATTGCACGTGGCGCACGCATACTAATATTAGCTTCCTGTTGTAAGGAACTGCATTTGAAATCATTGACACCGCCTCAATTATTGGACGTCAGTTAGAAATCAATACGAACGCATTCATAAAGTAATGACTCACGGCTTATCTAGAGGCATAGCGACCAATCAGGTTACAGAATATTATCATCATCAGCCTCTGCTGTAAGGAAATGCATTTGAAATCATTGACACCGCCTCAATTATTGGACGTCAGTTTGAAATCAATACGAACGCATTCATAAAGTAATGACTCACGGCTTATCTAGAGGCATAGCGACCAATCAGGTTACAGAATATTATCATCATCAGCCTCTGCTGTAAGGAAATGCATTTGAAATCATTGACAGCGCCTCAATTAGTGGACGTCAGTTAGAAATCAATACGAACGCATTCATAAAGTAATGACTCACGGCTTATCTAGAGGCATAGCGACCAATCAGGTTACAGAATATTATCATCATCAGCCTCTGCTGTAAGGAAATGCATTTGAAATCATTGACAGCGCCTCAATTAGTGGACGTCAGTTAGAAATCAATACGAACGCATTCATAAAGTCATGACTCACGGTTTATCTAGAGGCATAGCGACCAATCAGGTTACAGAATATTATCATCATCAGCCTCTGCTGTAAGGAAATGCATTTGAAATCATTGACAGCGCCTCAATTAGTGGACGTCAGTTAGAAATCAATACGAACGCATTCATAAAGTCATGACTCACGGTTTATCTAGAGGCATAGCGACCAATCAGGTTACAGAATATTATCATCATCAGCCTCTGCTGTAAGGAAATGCATTTGAAATCATTGACAGCGCCTCAATTAGTGGACGTCAGTTAGAAATAAATACGAACGCATTCATAAAGTCATGACTCACGGTTTATCTAGAGGCATAGCGACCAATCAGGTTACAGAATATTATCATCATCAGCCTCTGCTGTAAGGAAATGCATTTGAAATCATTGACAGCGCCTCAATTAGTGGACGTCAGTTAGAAATCAATACGAACGCATTCATAAAGTCATGACTCACGGTTTATCTAGAGGCATAGCGACCAATCAGGTTACAGAATATTATCATCATCAGCCTCTGCTGTAAGGAAATGCATTTGAAATCATTGACAGCGCCTCAATTAGTGGACGTCAGTTAGAAATCAATACGAACGCATTCATAAAGTCATGACTCACGGTTTATCTAGAGGCATAGCGACCAATCAGGTTACAGAATATTATCATCATCATCTGCCTGTCCTGTTTATATTTCCTCTTCTACTTATATCGGTATGATGTCTTCAAACCATCCACTCCCTTTCCGATTCATATCATTCATCATACCGAGGTGCTAGTGTTGAATAAATGTTTGAAAAAGGCCAATGTACAGAGAGAGTGCAACATTTCTATCCATTCTGCTCAAGGTTTTGACTTAGACACCAACCCTCTTTGGGTAATATACTGTTGTTGATGATTTGCTCTCCACCATTTGGGCGGGTGGTTATTGGTATGTATACACCGTGCAATTTCCCTTAGTCGAATTTTACACTCCTGGATTGAGCCGGGGTAGCACATTTTACTTTTCTATTCGCTCCCAGGCCAGGGTGGGGGGAGGTTACAGAAAATTATGCAAGTTATAATTTTATTATTCGATTTTAATTTTAACATTATATAAATGTTAGAAAAATTAGTACAAAGATTTTGGTGGTTAGAAAAAGAATTTCGAAAAATTATGGTCTTGAGGCGGGAATCGAACCCGCGTCCGCTGCTATCCGGGCAGGTGCCTGACCGCTCGGCCACCCAAGACACCTTGATGTCTTGGGTGGCTGTCTTGGGTGGCAATTTTTCGAAATTCTTTTTCTGACCACCAAAATCTTTGTATAATTTTATTGTCAGCGTAGTGACTGGTCATAAAAAATATTTTTACAATAAGCGCCAGTGAGTTCACTTATCGTAAAAATAAACGAGAGAACAATACACTTGAATAATCTGTCCCACTCTTTATCCTATTTGTTATTTGACCGAAACGATGCTTGCGAGACTGCTTTATGACCATGTTCATTAATATGCAATTTGGTACAGAAAACCGCATGTCAAGGATACCTAAATTTGTCACTTAAAAACCCATTCTAATGCATTTATTTTTCAAAGTAAAATTACTAGAAAAATGACGCCATCTCTTTCTTGATTTTTGTGGTTTTGTATTATCAATTAATATTGCTAATGGGATTAAGTGTATACTTATTCTATGTTTGGGGTTGATTGTGCATTTGCTAACTACATTTTTAAATAAATTTATCTCGTAACATTTATTCAATTATTCTAAACAAAGACATTTTTTTCTCAGCTTAAAGAAGTAGATCTTTATCTTGCAAAAATAAAAGTTAAAAGAAGTACCTACAAAAAATTAAAGTAATAGTTTCTTAATTTAGTAGCTTCTTTAAATTACATGTGTACAATAAATTATTAGAAAAAATAAACAATATTTTAACAAATTCTGGCTGTTCACAAAACTAAGCTCTACACATTTACAATGATTTATTCTAGTAGCAGTCCTTATCACAACGACCGACTATATTAGCGTCTGACGACTAAAAATAACACGATCGCTGCGTTACATAACGCCGAGAATAAATCTAAAAACACAAAAAGTTACAAATTCCTAGAAATACCAACAACCGTTCCTAGACCCATAACGCCTTTTTTTCACACCAATAAACTCCGTCGGCTACCGTGTGAACTCGTAAAAGAACCAAAATCTACTACAACAGTGACACTAAACGGAAACATGAGACGTGAGGCGCGAAAGGTCTTACGGCTGTTAGCTGGTGGTGCGATGATATTTTTTTAAGCCGAACGTGCCTCGAAATGTGTCAAGAATTTCATAATAACTGCGCGTGCGGTGAATAAAAAGCCGGTCGTCTCTAACACCTTTTTTGTGGTTGTTTCTGTTGGCTGCCAGTGTTCTTGTCACCTTTTTTAAGGCTGTTTATAGATTTATGGCGACACAAAAGCGGGAAGATAGTGTTACTGTAATTATAAAAATCATACTGTCATCGTCATCATCATCATCATCAGTATCCTATTACATTTCGAGTCCTTACAGTATTTTTGTTTTTTTTTTCATTCTCTCCTGTCAGCTGTCATCTAGCAAAGCAATAGGTATATAGTATTTTTTTCTCAAACATGCATGGAAATGTCATTCTTCTTCTTGTTCTTCTCCCTGCCCTGTTCCCAGTCTATCTGGGAAATGTTATTATTGTCGAAATAATACACGCGAAGTATCGATTCTGACAAAGAAAATTAAATCCATTACTGGCAGGTTTTTTGAATTTGGAACAGTACCTACAACGCTCCAGCAATGTTGTATGAAAATCCTTTGCTAGTGCGTTGTTGTTTGAATTTGGAATATTACAGCGCTCCAGAATTATTGTATGAAACGGTGTGGTGGAGTTAATGTTTTGGCGCCACTGTGCTGGCGATGGAGCTCCCGCCTCTATCGCCGGCACAGGAGGTCTACTCTGAAACTGCGAACGATTAACTCACATCTATCCGTCTTTCTCACGCCACAGCGTGTTAAAATAAGAGCGACAAAGACGCAAAGACTCGATCGAACGAAATAAACTTCCAGAGTAACGCCTCAGGGGCTCAGGGCCGGCAACAGCTACAGCGTGGAGCGACGGCCGCAGCCGCGGTCAGCCTGCGACAGCGCGCTGCCCTGCCGCGGCTGTGCATTATCATATTCATTAAAGTTCAATGTATAATAGTAAAATAGTAATAATAGTAAAAAGTATGTTCTATTTCCCTGCATTCTTTTACATAAAATCACTAGGTATACACGGCTATTAACATTAGTGTTATTAATGTTAATTAATAAAGTTCAAATAAAAGCAACTAAATCGGTATATTCTTTTATTTCGACAAAGATCGTAAGACCTCATCAGTTTTCCAGGACAAGCGAAGAGCTAGAGCTACCCACTTTATTAGAGCCAGTTCACTCGTGGCATGCCCGACAGAACTGCGAATAGCCTCTTCATCTTTCTCCACAATTACCCGAGTAAACAGGAACGCTCGCGCGCAAAGTTCTCCCGCCAACAATGTGGCTAAAGTACGGCAATCTCCCCGAATGAAAACAAACTGGTGCCGGTGCCTATTCATAGTATTGCATTACTAACATTGTCGGCAATGAGTTCCAGCAACTTAATGTATTTTTAATGGCTTCAGCTGGCGGGCGCGATCAATTTTAGAGTTCGCACTGGGCATGCCACTGAATATTAGCTGGCTGCGCTCAGTGTGGCCGGCACATGAGGAAATAAACGGAACAGAGAACCTTCATACAACCGCACGAATCGGTTGCACTACTACAAGCACGCGGGGCGTGTGTGCGTTACCACTGGCTGGTGTCGCGCACGCGGCAAGACTGGAAAAAACGATGTATGACGCACAGCCAGTTGCATAATGTCAGGTTTAGTGCGACGGCGTCCTTACGAAGCTTTGACTCTGTTCGGTTTATCTACTGGTGTGAAATTAGCCCGCTGCGCTCAGTGTGGCCGGTGAATGGCAAAACAATGTCCCGGAACTTTTTGGCTGGCGCGAAAAGTCGCCACGCCATCTAGTGTGAAATGGATGGAATCTATATCGGAAATTGCTGATACTGTCGCCCCAACTATTGTGACCTAACTAACTAAATTTTGTTTTAAAATGATGTCTGATGCATTGCCGAAACGTGGCCGCTTACAATGTGCCTTATAAGAAGACTCAAAGACACCCAAAGGGCAATGGAGAGCGCTATGCTCGGTGTTTCCCTGCGTGATCATATCAGAAATGATTAGATCCGCAAAACTAAGGTCACCGACATAACCCAAAGAATTGCGGACCTTAAGTGGCAGTGGGCAGGGCACATTGCGAGGAGGACTGACGGCCGTTGGGGCGGAAAGGTCCTCGAACGGCCACGCACCGGGAGACGCACCGTTGGAAGGCCCCCCACAAGGTGGACCGACGATCTGGTGAAGGTCGCGGGAAGCCGTTGGATGCGGGCAGCGCAGGACCGACCGGTTTGGAGATCCTTGGGGGAGGCCTATGCCCAACTGTTGGGCGTCTCTCGGCTGAATGATGATGATGATGCATTGCTAGTACGTGTTTTTTTGGATTTGTATAAGCTGAAAAAAGAAACAATTATTATCAAAGGATTAGGGTAGCAGTATATTCCTATCGACTTTTTTAAATACTTAAGCCCTTTTAATTTAACAATGTTATCACAATAATATTATCCCTCAAGACGCTCTATGGAACAGAATTAAATCTAATGTTCGCTAGGGTCAGACTTCTGATGGGTAACCAAATCTGTCTCCCAGGCTCCTGTGTGACTTAGAAAGCACTTCCAAGCATTCTTTTTCTAATATTTGACCAACAACTAAAACGGTACTCTCCCAAGCTTCTGCGTGACTTGGAAGGCACTTTCAAGCATTGTGTTTTCTTAAATTTAACCAAACCACCCGCAGGTATAAGGACGTGTGTACCGATAATGCAGGGTGAAGGTTTGTTATGAGGACATTCCAAGATTAATTTTATGTTGACGGGCATCCAGATACCATAATTACCAGCGCCCCAGGACGCATCTCAGAAATTAATGCCGCACGCAAGCTGTTGGACATTCTATTCAATTCCATATGAAACAAATTGAGAGGAACATTCTATGAGCCAAATTTTACATACATACAATCACACAGTTTACATGTTACATGGAATAACGGATAATCTTAACTGGCAGCATAAACCAAAAGCGTTTCTCTACAACTGCAATTATTTACCCCCGAAGGGGTAGGCAGAGGTGTATTAACACCCACGTGTCGCCAATAATGTTAGGTCCCTTGTAATAGGTGGCGAGCGTATTGCCATCTATCGGGCACGTAAGTAAATCGCAGTACTTAGCTTGTTAGGTAATATAAGAGGAACGCTGCGGTTGGTGTGGCTCGCACCCACTGGAGAGATTGGGGGTGGTGACAATTTTATTCTGCTCTGCCGTCACCATACGGCGGTTTAGATTAAGGGTTGGTTACACATTGGTGTCCATAAATAGAGACATGTATTTCACGTGAAATGACATCAATCCTATGAGCTATTTTAAAGGGTTGCAAAGACCATTATTTTTCGAACTTTTTCTAGTCACTAACTAGAAAAAGTTCGAAAAATAATGGTCTTGATGCGAGAATTGAGACTTGATACCATAATTCTTCGAACATTTTCCAACCACCAAATTCTTTGTACTAATTTTTTTAACCTTTAATATAATGTTGAAATTAAAATCAAATAGTTTAAAGAGTTGGTTTTAAATAGTTATATTATGCAGCAATAAACGTGTAAATATCATAGAACTTTCACATTTACCTGTAAGTAGAAAGTGCACAGAACTAATACAGCGACGAGACGTCTCACGAGCGGAATTCCTAGAATATTATTCGATTTAAGCGCTGGGAACCTAACCCGCGTTCCTTTTTTTCCCCCTACTTCCTCTCCCTCGGGTACATGGCATAAGCCGAGGCCCGCTCGCAGGCTCCTAGCCGGGCCTTGCCCCACGGTAAATCACCCGGCACATGGTTAGACCGCGCCGAGGGCCTCGCCACCAGACCGGGGTCGAGCACCGGGGGGCGGAGGGGAGCCCCGCCGTTTATAACGGCGGTCCAGACCACCGGGGGACTGATGTCTCCTGAGTTCATGCCCGGGCCATGAGCTACCGCTCGATGCCCGCAGCCCGCCACCAGACGGATGACCCGGATGATGATGATGATGGCAATCCGTTGCCGTGGATAGACTGCGCCCGATATGCGTGACTGAAATATTTATTTCTAGGGTTCCCTTTTTACTAGATTTTTTTAAATGTACTGCGACTTTTGTGCCCGATAAATGGCAATAGGCTCGCCACCTATTTTTACATGGGACCTGACATAATTGGCGAAACGTGGGTGCTAGTTCACCTCTGCCTACCCCTTCGGCGTGATTTATGTATGTGTGTCCCTTTTTATGACTTGTCGTTTCGGATTTAGGTATATACTTGTTGTTTGTGAATATAAACTGCCATTTTTTTAAATTACGAAATATCTAATATAATTAAAATCACAGTGTTTGTCGATTTCTTCCGAAACGGCTTGATCATTTTTTATTTTATTTTTGTGCATTTTTGGTAGGTCTTAGAATAGGTAAGCTATTTTTTATACCCCTAGACGACAAGAGCAAAACAACAGTTTCTATATAAATATTTACCAGCAAAAATCCCATAAATAAAGTTCCATACTTCATAACACTTGACAACGTTACGTATAAGAAATGTAGAGCCGTTTTGGCTGACTGATTTTCCTATTCACAAATATTTTGACAAAACTATTACAATATTATTAACTTTAGGGACTACTGTTATATTTAATAACAATCACAACCCTAAGCGAATTGCCGTGACATGGACCAAATTAGCAACAATGCAGTCGTAAAATCCCTCCAAATATCGTCCATTCCTAGAATTACAACTAAAGCTATGCGGAAACAAAAGCTGCCGAACATGTGTGAAACGAATGGAGTTTCGATTACTATAAAGATGCATTGTCACGGTCACGTCGAACCGTCTCAGGCATTACCAATACTTAGCACTGGCCTTACAAAAGCAAATAAGAGAAAAAACCTCCACAAAAAGCATTCAATGTCACGCCCATGCAGTTCCGATGGTTCTCACGAGTCCCGTGTAAACAGAGCCGGGAACGTGTCAATGCAACGTGAACCTTAGCCGCCTACTTTCGTCTGCAATACTCACCATTGCCCGTGTATGTCCAAGAGCTCAACGAGAACGCTAGCAAGAGCCAGCAATGGACGGCGCCCGTTGAGACGAGCGAGGATGCCCGCTAAGGCTTCGTAACAAGAGCGACCGAGACTCAATATCCTACGCAACAAAAAGAGGACAAACAGCCGCGGGGTTCGACACGTTCGTATGTACTTTTAAAATATCGTGGTCCCATGGGAACGGACCGCCGGCGTCCGATAATTGCCTAGTTTGCCTAAAGCCCTGGGCAAACCTTCGGAAGAAAGCGAAATAAACTGGTAATTACAGACTGCGACGTCCCGGCCAGTATAGGGATGAGAGAAATGGGCCAGTGATACGTCACTTTGAATTATAGGAGTTATTGCCGGTAGGATATTATAATAACAGAGCAGTATAAACGACCGAGATATAAGATTTATATCTGTTTGGGGATCTGTAAACGGTCCTAAAGGACCGCTTTGAGAGGAATTTGGCCGAGCGGCGTAATTAAAAGGGCAACTTAAACACCTCGATATTATTTTAGTGTTTTTTTTTCGTTCTGACCGAAGGCCTCGTGTCTCACGCCGTTTTGTTAAATTAATTGCTCGAGTAAAATCAATTAATTCCCTGTGAAGTACGCTAAGTAAAGCTTAATTACATTTTACCACTTTGCTATTATCGGTTTAATAAAGCAACATTTTTGCGGTTTATCGCGTTCATGGAATAACGGTTAGATTAAACCGGCAACATAAACTATAAAGAGTTTTCTCAACAGCTGTAATTTCCAAAAAAATCAATTATTGACTTCTTAGTAAAATCATTAAATAGAGGAAGGCAGTCTACCTAAAACGGAAATTATCTTGTAAAAAAATATCTGTTTTAGAACAGACGATAGGGCAAGTGGTTATATTCTAATAGTACAGGTTTTCTTAAACATAAAAGAAGAGGGCCCACACATTGTTATAAGTGTAGTAACAATAAAGATTTATTGTTATTATTTATAAGATCCCGTCTGTCCCCCAGCGATGTATGTTATGGCATACGAGCTTTAGGTGGTATACCAGCTTTCGGGAACTTTCACCTGCCTTTTAGTTGCTTAATAATTTTATATAGCTTCGAGATACATTAGTGGACTTTCTTTGCTTTTTAAGATAGTTACCTATGTGGCCCATTAGATAGAAAATTGATTAAACTATAATTAAATTTATATTGAATTTAAGTATGATTTTGTACAATTTCAAAGCCACAGTGAGAAGGCGAGCGTGTGCCATCTTGCGGCTCATCATCATTTTCCATCAGGCGATATTAAGTTAAAAAACCTAACGGTCACAGCAAAAATCGGAAAAAGGAGGTTTTTTTGAGAAATTGCTTTGTGACTGCTGTGGACAGTTAGACCGAAATCATTTATCAGTAGGTACTTACCGCCCGTAAGTAACTACGTGGGCAGAAGAAAAAGCCTATTACCTATACACAAAACTCCACAATATCGGCACACAATCTCGTGAAAAGAACAAGTGACAAAAAGTTAATACGTAATGGGCTAGTGGCGGTACTTGCTTTTTGTCTCTTGTTGTGGGCTACTTTGACAGTTGCCTGACTTCGTACTTAGATAACGACATATTGGCAAGGGAACACGGCTATAGGTCTATAGTTATTTTGTCGTGTTGTGTTCCTGAGGCGAGCTGTGAATTCGGTTACGCCGGTGGTGGCATTGCTCTGTACATAATAGTGATATTTACATACATACATAAGATAAATCACGCCTATGTCCTCGAAGGGTAGGCAGAGGTGAACCGACACCCGTATGTTATATTTACATTATTATTTTAATACTACGTGTAGAGAAAATATTACAATGACCAAGAGGTCAGAAATACAATAATTTAGATGTTAAATTTTAAAAATAATGAATTAGTCATAAATTAATGATATTCAAATAATGGTGGCGACTATTTTAACATTGCCCTTAAGATTAAGGTATAGGGCAATGTTAAAATAGTCGCCTTTTTTTTTAAAGTAAACAATTTCGCAAGGAAAAGCTATCGACAATCTATGCGAATGCTTTTTTTGATAGAACAATCTGTTTTCAAGTGTTTCGCTCAAATTGACGCCTTTTTTGTGCCATCTCGTCGCCGAGGAAACGAGCCCGGAAGCCGTTCGGTAGCAGCCACAGAACAACAGTATACACAGAACAGTAGTTTATCTGCGGCTTGTCGGCGAGTTATTAGCCTACTCTTGCGTTGACGCTAGGGTTGTGACTAAAGCGGTGGCTGCGAGCGCGAATATGTCGGGTGGGAAAGAGTAGCGAGCGAACGTGCAATCACCTTGTACACGCGCGATCACACCGAACGCACGGCTCAGACTGCCGCCCCCTTATGCCCCCGTATTTTGTGGCAATGTGTGCGTTACAGTGCGTGCCTACACGGCGTCGAGTACAAAAGCACACAT
This sequence comes from Cataclysta lemnata, assembly GCA_963931975.1. Classification (NCBI taxonomy): domain Eukaryota; kingdom Metazoa; phylum Arthropoda; class Insecta; order Lepidoptera; family Crambidae; genus Cataclysta; species Cataclysta lemnata. The sequence continues at coordinate 3,100,245 of OZ008350.1, read as the reverse complement.
TCTAATGGGCAGCGGCCATTTTGTATGAAGACTTATAAGGCATACAGCGCGAATGCGCGATCATTGTGCAAGTAAACGATGCGACCATCGCGTGTTCGCGCGATGGCGAAAACTGGGTGTCCTATCATAGCGAGAATTGATGACACGAGGGAACGTGGACAAAGCTGTAAATTTTTGCTGTCGGGAAACATTTGGATGACTTATTGTGCGGGTTGAGACTTCGAGTTCAATATGTTTGATCACGCGTTCGTACGAGTAAAATTCGCGCGAATCAACGATGATCGCGCATTCGCGTTCTATTAAAACGATGCCTTACTGTTCTGGGTATACTGTGACAGAACGGATAAAAGAGGTAGCAACTATGCGGTACACAAATTACCCTAGTTCGGTTCGGTTCGGTTGTATTTCCTGCGCCCGCGCCGCTCGTCCTGCTCCGCTGAGCGCAACCGACGCACGTAGGGCACATCTAGTTGAGGCCGTGACCGTAAAATGTTTGTGTTCTTAATTATTCGTACGCAAATACGGATACTAACTGCTGAAGAAAGATCGTGGGTGTCGGACAAGGAGAGTTCTTCTTTCTCCGGTGTTCACACTAAACGCATCGCAGCCCTACGCCTCGTAAGCAGAAACGACATGCAATTATTGCAGACAGTCACGGGCTGTAAAATATGCAGATAGACATGGACAGATTTTCAAATATATGTCCACTGGGAAAATGCCAAAATCATAATAAACAGTATAAGCTTATGTGCACACTTTTGACAAAAATATTACACAAATATTATTTTGAACCATATACTATATAACTATGTATATGTATATATAATTCCTTCCGAGGTGGCCTGGGAGAGCAAAAATAACCCACAATGTGTTAGCCTCGACTCACCCTAGGGATCTCGTAAAAGTCGACTAAGAGAAATTGGCTGGTCTCACCTTGAGGCTACTGAATGGTGGAAGGCAAACCACCAACAACAGCATAACCAAAGAGGGTTGGTGTCAGGCGAGCGGCCGGCTGTAAAACCGAAGCCACAACCTTGAGCAGTGTGGATTGGAATGTTGTTATTCTAATCACTCACAGCGTTCGTCAGTGGGTTGACAATGACGTGGATCCTTCATAACTTTTCTATAGATTCATTCATCACTAGCACCTTTTCGGTGTGATGGATGATATGATATTATTTATTTATTTATTGCAACACAAACAGATAGTTACCACAATTGCATAGAAATTAACAGTTACTAGTTCTGATCTAGGTACTACCCTTGAATAGTGTTGACAGCATGACACATCATGTAGACAATTAAGGAGACAATGATGTCAGAAAAAAAAGTTAATTATAGTTTTTATTAAAGTTAAGTATACATGAAAACATAAACTTAGGGCCTGTTTCACAATCGACAAGTAAGTTCGAATTAGCTTACTTGGTGGTTCAATTGACATATATTTCATATTACAACTGTCAAATGATCTGCGTAGTAAGCTACTTAGAACTTACTTGTCGATTGTGAAACAGGCCCTTAATCACATTTATATAAAAGTAAAAGAAAAAGAAAAACGTCAAAATATGACTTTTTGCAAATTTGACCGAAACAAACCATAGCCGCCAAATATATCCACCCGATTAGAGATTTCGGGATCAGTGCTTATTTTGTTATAAGAGCAGCACATACGGTATAAGGGACTGCGACGAGCCCTCTGAGTTCTACACCAGGGTAAGGATAATCTGGTCGGTACCTTCAAATGTATAGCCTGTAACACTGATGTTTTAGATAAATTGTGCATGATTTAATACTATGTGGATGGCATGATTACGTCTGGAAGAGAAAACATACTGATCCGATCCCAGCTAAACTGGGAACAGGGCAGAAAGATGGTGATGATATAGCAGATAATCAATTCGATTCCCGCCTCAAGATCATAATTTTTCGAAATTCTTTTTCTAACCACCAAAATCTTTGTACTATTTTTTCTAACATTTATATAATGTTAAAATTTAAATCGAATAGTTTATAAAGCAAACGCAAGCTTAATCGAACGCACGGTATTTGTAAAAATATCTGCTTTGGAATGTTTGAAATTTATTTTCCACATGGCGAGGGTACCCGTTGGCTTACAACGTGAAGTGTAAAGGTTAGAAGAATTTCGGCAAGTTAATTAGTGTCTTGGGTGGCCGAGCGGTCAGGCACCTGCCCGGATAGCAGCGGACGCGGGTTCGATTCCCGCCTCAAGATAATAATTTTTCGAACTTATTTTTCTAACCACCAAAATCTTTGTACTATTTTTTCTAACATTTATTTAATGTTAAAATTAAAATCGAATAGTTTATAAAGCAAACGCAAGCTTAACCGAACGTACGGTATTTGTAAAAATATCTGCTTTGGAATGTTTGAAATTTATTTCTACATGGCGAGGGTACCCATTGGCTTACAACGTGAAGTGTAAAGGTTAGAAGTATTTCGGCAAGTTAATTAGTGTCTTGGGTGGCCGAGCGGTCAGGCACCTGCTCGGATAGCAGCGGACGCGAATTCGATTCCCGCCTCAAAATCATAATTTTTCGAAATTCTTTTTCTAACCACCAAAATCTTTGTAGATAATCAATGGTAGGGCAATACGGACTTTTCATTCGACATCTTAGGTAGTTAGCAACTTAAAGATATCCGAGCTACGCAGTTGGGTTTTAAGAAAAAGTGTTCAAACCGACATTATGACCTATTACTGTAGTATGCGACAATTATTAGTTCTCACGTGAAAGTAGGTGAAAGCCGATATAGTTCCACATAGCTATAGTTACTAAATACCACGTTGAGAACAATAAAAACCCTCATTGTGACACTCGTAGTGTTTTCTAATACACTACTGCAAACATATTATTAAATTTTACTTCTGAACTCTGAATAAACAATCGGTTTGATCGATATTTAGTTTCGAAATAGAAGGCTTTTAATTTTTTTCTGGGTTTATAACTACAATCGTTGAATATAGGTACTCATAGAACACACATAATTCCCCGAATGTGTAGACAGAGGTGTGTAATTATACAACATGTATCTAAAATAAATCACACCTTGAAAGTTAGTTACCCAGGGTAACATCGTTTTGTACTATGGTGTTATTTAAAAAAAAGGAAAAAAAATATAAATAATTTTTATGCTAGATAGAACACGCTAAGACAGGTGAGATAAGCTTTCCCTTTATCTCACCTGATAGTAAGTGTCGTTAAAGGCCGAAGATGGAATCGAGCTTCACCTAGAACCCTCGACCACAGAGAGGCTGGCTTATATTATCACATATTGTCGGAATACAATAATGCTGTTAACATTATTATTATGGCGACAGAACTTTTGATAAGATGGCGGTAGCTAGCTAGGCGGACTTGAAAGAATTGTTCGGTCAGTAAAGCAAAATGTATGGAAAAATCGAAAAATAATTTTACAATTGTATGCTAGGAGAATAATTATGAGTAAACCTATTGCATTCATTTTGTTAAAATTCAACTAGCGAAGTCGTCCAGAGAATGGATTCAAACATCACTATCATCATCATTCGCCTACCCTGTTTCAAATACGGGATCGGCGCAGATAATTCTATACTTCTATCATATTCTATACTCTCAGCAGTCATAAAATCATCTACTCCCTTCATCCCTTGTCATCAATCTCATTAGCACATCAGGATATCAGGTGCAGTTGTTCCCATCATGTAGATATCTAATAATTTCCCATCTAAATAATGTTCTGTAGTCTACACGTCATGCGAAAAACCAATTCTAAATCCATCTAGGGCCTTAAGCGATCAATGCTCTGTTACAAAACAAAGGGAAAACAAAGCACCGTGTTCACGGTAGTTAGTTACACAAATATTGTCTGAATAGTCTTCAATTCGAGACTGCCCTGCAAAATAAATGCAACTTAATTGGTCCCATGTGCCCACTTTCCTTCCGTATTCGTTTGCTTCCACTCGAGCAGAATTTATTTTAGAACTTTTCTAAAACATACGCTCCCTTAATTGTAAAACGTAGACTAAAGTTAGTGATAGTTTAAAACTGACGCTGTCACTTGTATATGCTGAATGAAAGACGAAGTTAGCATCAATTTTAAACCGAGACTAACTTAAGTCCATGTTTGATAATAAGGGGGGCGAGATTTTGTGTGAACAAGCAATTGTGTCAGGAAGGGCTATTTCGCAGCAAAGTACATTTATTGGTCTGGTCACTCAACCGATGATCGGCCATTGAAGAAGTTGATTAGCTCACAAGAAGGTTGAGCGCGCTCGCCTATGTTTCATCGATCTACCCATAAATGACACCCTATTTTTAATAGTCAAGTTTACAGAAGTTGAACGCTTGTTACTTAAAACATCGATACAATGCTTAATTGTCCAGTCCATGATTCGTTCTACAGACTTATTATACCATGTTTATTTAGTATATTTTCAACATTTATACGGCATTTAGTACCCATAAAACAAGACAAGTTCTTATGCTACTTACTACGGACAAGATGATAGGTGTACCTCATTGTAAATTGTAAACAATTTTAATATTATCAAACAATTTTAATATTTTAGAATTATTTATTTACTCTCCCTCAGACATAGGGGGGTTTCAATGTCTAGCGTCTTGACTATGCATAAGTGAAAATCATACCAGAGGGGCTATCCAAGTTGGCTTATGTATTCAACATACATACATACATAAATCACGCCTATATCCCCGAAGGGGTAGGCAGAGGTGAACTAGCAAATTGCCAATTATGTTAGGTCCCATGTAATAGATGGCGAGCCTATAGCCATATATCGGGCACAAAAGTCGCAGTACATTGCTATTGCTAGGTGGTATTAGAGGAACGCTGCTGCCCATTCCTCATCACTGATTTATCCTTAGTCGCCTTGTACGACACCCACGGGAGAGATTTGGGGTGGTGACAATTGTATCTCTGCAGTCACCACACGGCTTATGTATTCAAACGTATAGAAAATAAAACTGAGGTAGGTACTTATAGTTTTATTACTATACTTAACCATTATTGTATTCAATGCGTTCGAATAAATTGCCCACTTGGCTATTTCCCCAGGATATGGAGAACAAATTTTTTATTGTGATTTTGTTTTCAGAATGTTTCAGAATCACCCCGTGACCTTCCAAAGTAAGCAATCAATGTCCGATCTAATTTCGGACAACGCTGTATCACGTCCTGTGCTTATTCAAATCACGTCGCCTCCACCGGTGGGCACAAACCCAATCAATCGACAGGCAAATATTTGACCAGCCCCCGTAGCACGGGACGTGGACACATCTCCTTCGGGGGAAAGAAAATCTTTTCCTCTCGCTCTAACTCCCACTAAATCCCGAGACAAAACACTGTCAAATGGTGGAGGGAGACTTGTCCACGTCCCCGTGCTAGCTGTACCGTGTATAGGCTTGACAGCCGTTGTGGGACCTCTTAATAAAACCCCAGGGAGCAGTCGCTTGGAACATTTTTTTGGTCACGGCAAAGCAGATTAGGTTAAACCTTCTAGTTAGCTGACAGGCCAACAATTCTATCGAGGCGTTTAAAAAACCGTTGTTTAAGCGTCGTGGGATAACGCTACATATTTTTCGATTTCATTCGATTGCCCACAAGTTGGTAGTGAATATACACGACTCCTTTTTCTCCCTGCCGTGTTCCCAGTCTATCTGGGGTCGGCGCAGTATGTTTCCTCTTCCATTCATATCGGTCAGACGTCATCAAGCCATCCACTCCCTTTTGATTCATATCATCCATCACACCGTAAAGGTGCTAGTGATAAAAGAATGTATAGAAAAGAGACGGAACGGACCATGTCGAGAGACCGATGTACGGAGAGAGTGATTGTAATGACAACATTCCAATCCATACTGCTCAAAGTTTTGGCTTAGGTTTTACAGCCGGCCGCCTGCCTGACACCTGCCTTTGGGTAATATACACGACTTCTGAGGCGTTACTCTGGAAGTTTATTTCGTTCGATCGAATCTTTTCGTCTTTGTCGCTCTTATTTTAACACGCAGTGGCTTGAGAAATACGGATAGATGTGAGTTAAACGTTCGGAGTTTCAGAGTAGATCGCCTGATATTAACAATTTGTTTCGTTTAATATATTTTTAAATAAGTACACTAACTGCCGCACTAGAGACATCAATTAACGTTAATGAGTACTTAATACAAAAAAAATACCATTCAACTATTCGCTATTCTTGCCGGGTTAAGGTCTAGATTTAAATTAAATTTTTCTCTGAGTACGGCTGTAAGTACTTCTAATACATTAATATCATATTGTCCTAATTGTATTTACTACTAAACGAACACAAATGTACTATTACTAAAACGTAAATGAACACATTTTCACATAATAATAAACCAAACTGCCAAATATTTGGGAGTCTTAACTAAAACATGCCGCCTTCGACCGCAGTCCATTCGGGGGGGTCATTAAATGGCTACTTCGATAAACGAAATGGTTCTGAATGTGTCCAATGAGAACAATAAATTTCTCTCTCGGGCATTTAACACATTGCATTTCGCTAAATGATCAAACCCTTCGTTGATTCCCACTTAACCAACTCTATGTTTATTTATTGCGTTTATAATTGAACATAAGAGTCGTGTTGGCAATTTAAAAACTCACGAAGTGATCACTAATAGTCGTTTTTATTTTCACGAACACTGCGCTTTTAAAACAATAACGAATTGAACTTCAATATCCAATTATTTGTTTATTTTTTTACATACATACATAAATCACGCCTATATCCCTGAAGGGGTAAGCAGAGGTGAACTAGCACCCACGTTTCGCCAATTATGTTAGGTACTAAATCATATATGAGGAATGGGCAGCAGCGTTCCTCTTATACCACCTAGCAATAGCAATGTACTGGGACTTTTGTGCCCGATAAATGGCAATAGGCTCGCCACCTATTACATGGTACTTTATTTTTTTTAAATATTTACAATACAGCTTGGGTAAGAATGCAGTAATTACGGAAATTATGAACAAAACGTTAAAAATAAAAACAAACAACGTCTATGGATAGAGAGCTTTTTGAATGGATAGTCATTTTTGATAGAGTTCCCAACTAGAGGCCGATTCGGTTATCCAACAGAATCCTAAAATTCCGAACATTATAGAGATATCCAGGTACGTATACATAGAAACATACATAAATAATACCTATTTATGTATTATTTATGTAAGTTTGTTTTCAGAGAGGCAGCCCGTTCCTCGTCATTGCTTAAAACACAGAACAATTAAAGAGGTTTTATCTGTTCTGTGGCTTTAACCCTTAGCCGCCTTGCATACACCACACGGCTGAGTAACCTTCATAATTTTCGAGCTGTTTTATTTTTATTGCAAATTTTTATGGGACTCTAACTTGAGCACGACATTCAAAAAATATTATTTCGGAATAACAATAAATAAACATGAGACAAAAACGCTTTGACGAAAAAACCTGAATAAAATTATGAGTTCTTTAAAGTTTGACATTTCCTCTCATTAGCATTCTATTTTAAACGCTCCTGAAGATGGCAGGAGAATTTAAAAACCCGTTTCGGTGTTTAATTTTGCTTTCCTTTTGTGCTTTCATTACTTTTACGTTTCTTTTGTTATGTCTGAGTACATGCGCTTGGAATACACCTTAGCTGGTTCCCCGGCGTGCTTACTTCGACTACAATATGACAGCATAAAAATGCTTCCTTCCGTCACGAAATGCCTCTGTGTCTGGATAATGTCTGAAAAAATAGTGTACAAAGCTCAATTATTTGCTAACACACTGTTAGCATTTCAGTTGCCTACGTTTCCGCATTTTTGGTTGTTGATTCAAAAAATCAAACATTTCATTTTTTCGTTCACATTACTGGTGCGAATGTAAATTTCAAATAGCTCTCAAAATATAGTAATTTACATAGCTCCATTAAAATAACAAAAATATGTTGTGCATATTCGCCCTATATGCACAGTGTAGCTGTTGCAGTAGGTAATAATATCAACGATGCAAATCAAAAATAATATCCTCTTTTCAAATAATATGTCATATACGCATTGAGTTATAATACGCTAGTAATATTAGTTCAATGTATATACGTCTCATTATAACAGAGGTGAGTCTATTACCATCTATCGACTGTATTGCTAGGAGGAGGTATAAAATTGGCATTGCTGCCCATACCTCATAATTTTCAAAGTCGCCTTGTACGACAACTGCGGGAGAAATTATAGGTGATGACAACTATAATTATTCTGCCCTGCTGTCATGTTTTATACGCTAGCAAAAATTCATATTAAAAATGTATTTGCAAAACTAAAAATAATAAAATATCACGAGCCCATAAAAAGTGTTCATGAAGCACCTCAATAAACCTCCGGCATAGAGCACAATAAAAATAATCTAGCTGGTTCATATGATACGTATAATACGGATACGGACAATATTATTTTAAGCAAAATAAACTCTGTCATAGGAACGGCTTCCAGGAACTTTTCCCGTCTGAAACAGAATAAACTTATTTCGTTTATTCCTTATTGTTTTTATTTTCTTCGTTTACTTTCGTACGTACGCTTCCTAATACAGCGTGCTGCGTATTTTCGTGAAATTGGACTGAACGGGTTTATTAGGAAACAAGTGGTACAGCGAAACTCCTTTAAACAATCTTTTTTCATTGATTTTCTAAAAAGTATGCTCTTCTTAGTGAATTATTATATGTTATTATAATATATATTATTTAATGGAGGCAGGTGAAATCAGCCGAAAGTAAGTAGGTACCTTAAAAGGGCACTTTCGTGTAAATATATATTATGTAAGATTGTAAACATTATCCTTAGATTATACCCCTCTTTAAAAAAAAACAGCGGTACAAACCAGAATAGTAATCGAGCCTTATTTTTGACAGAAAAGCATTTTTGATTTGTGCATAGTTTTTGTGCCCTGTGGATGGAAAATTATATGAACAACATAAAATATAGCTGCATGGGGCAATCCGTAAATATATGGCAGTGTCCGTTTAAGCAGTAGGCTTAGGTACCCGCTTTGGGCCGATTTCCCCCACCTATTGCAGACATGACCTACGATATCGTTATAAGCAAACATTCAATCGATTAGTTATCTACGACGGAAAAAAGTAAGCAGTCTCATTTCAAATACATCTATCGCATTTCACCAATTTCAGAGTAACTATCTCCATCAAATAGTGCGTGCCGATAAAAGGTACCTGGGCAAATATTGGGCTCATCATATCAACGCATCGATAAGTACCTACTTTAATTCACAAACATTCGATAAGCGTGTCGTTTAAATATTAATTTTAGTGCATTTCCTGTGGATATTTATTTATGACATTTTTGATAAGCGCAGCGACGTTACTATTGTTTGACTTATATTCGATTTAAGGCAGCCAGTACACGGTCAATCTCGATCTGTTATAGATATAACGATCAAAATCAATGATTACGATCAAGATCCACCAATGGTTGCCAATCTACTTCGTACACATTGAACTGTGTACGGGCCGCCTAACACTTATGGAATTAGCTCGTAAATGGAATAAACCCGTTAATTCAACAAGGAAATGTATCCTTACGGGGTTGGGTATGTATGTATTAAGGTAGTTTCAGTCGGCAGCTGCACACATTTCTTCCAAGCTGGCCGATATTAAATTATTTTTGGAAAAAAACCTCTTCAGACTGAAATAGTTTATTGCCCGTGTAATAAAATTGGTCAGGGTTTTAAATAGTCGACCGTTTGATTGTAAAGCGAAAAAAAACATAATTTTTAAGGGTCACCTTTGGATTTTTTTTCGATCGACTTAGTACTTTCATAAGACTCCTTCAAAAACACTCAAACATACTCTTCCACCTCAGTGTAAAACGAACCTTTCTGTAGTCGCCGTAGCGTGAACGTTCACGTCTCGGTCCTGTAAGTCGGTCGATCTATGACAGTCGACGGTTAAATATGGGTCTAGCTTTACCTTAATCATTTCGCTTCTCGAATACCGACAAAAGAAAGTTTAACTCAAATTTTGCAAAAGATAAATTTGAAAAATAGCATGAACATAAAATAATAGGATGGGTAAAAAGTTTCTTCGCATTTTTTAAGAAAATTCAAAACATTTTTTAATATAGTTTATTTACATTTAACTTAAGTATGTAGGTACCATTTTGTTCGATAACTTTTTGCCATCTTGTAGGTAGGGACATGATCCCATTGCTATAGAAATTTTGGGACTTCTGGTCAAAATACCGCGACAAGTGGTTTTGGCAGTCCTCTCGTGATGTTAACCTGACACTGCCTAAAGAATTCTGAAGAGACCGAAACAGGTGGAAATCTGAAGGTGCAAGGTCAGGACTATACGGCGGATGCATTAACACCTCCCAGACAAACTCTCTTAATTTTTGCTGAGTGGCTAAAGATGTGTGAGGTCTAGCGTTATCATGATGAAAAACCACACCCCTTCTGTTGATTAATTCCGGCCGCTTTCTCTCAACTTCTTGCTTTAATCTCATCAGTTGTTCGCAGTAGAGTTCAGAATCGATGATCCTGCCTGGTGGTAACAGCTCATAATGAATAATGCCCTTCCAATCCCACCACACACACAGCATCACCTTGTTGCGAGTTAACCCGGGTTTCGCCACAGTCTGTGAAGCCTGACCGGCCTTTGACCACGACCTTTTTCGCACGTTCTTGTCGTACGTGATCCACTTTTCATCACCAGTTATCAGCTTCTTCAAAAATGGTTCGGTTTCATTACGTCGTAATAAAGAATCACAAATGAGTACACGGTTCATTAGGTTTCTTTCAGTGAGCTCGTGAGGTACCCAAATGTCGAGCTTTTTTGTGTACCCAGTTTTTTTCAAATGCGCCAAAACTGTTTTGTGGTCAATTCCCAGTTCTTCAGCTACGTCGTAACTACTGACATGCCGATCTTGCTCCACTTTTTCAAAAATGGCATCCATTTTATCTGTAATAGGGCAACCAGAGCGACGTGCATCTTTGACATCAAAATTTCCGGATTGAAAACGCTTAAACCAAATTTATGCTACTCTCACAGACACTGCACTAGGTCCATAAACATCGCAAATTTTTTTCGCGGCTTGCGTTGCATTTTTACCTTTTTTGTAGTAAAATTTTAAAATGTATCGAATTTCTTCATTAGATTCACTCATCTTGGCGGTACGAAAAACAAATGAAAATCACACATTTTCCTAATTCGAATATGGAATTATGTTCTTTAAAATTTAAACTTTCAATGATACCAAAACCAGCCAGATACAAATAGTATAGCCAAAGAGATTTTATTACAAGTTTATACATACTATAATGCGAAAAGACTTTTTCCCCAACCTAATAGTACAATTATTAAAACGCGTGTCACTTCATAGACTTAAAATTCTTATGACTCTCCAGAAACAAACATGGTAAATTAAACCTATTTATCACAGAAGGGGTAGGCTGAGGTCTATTAACACCCATGTTTCGCTAATTATGTTAGGTTCTATTGCCATCTATCAGACACTAAATCTCAGTAAGTATATTGCTAGATTTAAGAGTAACGCTGCTAACCATTACTCATCGCTGTATTAACCCCTGGTCGCCTTGTACGACACTCGCAGGGGAGATTGGGGTGGTGACGATTGTATTCTGCTCTGGCCTTACCACACGGCAGAAAGAAAACTACATACCTATCATGAAAATACGTTTTTTCTTCAAAGAAAGTGCTTATTCTTACTATTGTTCGAAATAATATGCTATTACTTAACAAAGCAATCATTTTATCAACATCTTGTTTACTTGTAGGTAATGTAACAAAGGTTTTTCAAACATCTGTTTTTCTTGTAGGCAATGTAACATATATTTTTCAAGAGTTTCTTACGAATGTTCCCAAAAAACAGTTAAAGGTTAAGCTACTTAACATTATCACAACACATGGGTAGGTAAGTAATCACAATTGAAACCCACACAAAGCAAATAAATAGAAACCTACACAAAGCATTTTATCACAATGGAATCAAAAAACCTTAAGCAAATCACCAAATCCATAATAAATAATCAACACGGTCACCGTGACAAAAGGAAAATGTTAAGACAGATATTGCGTGTGATAATATCACTGTGGTTGGCCAAACAGCAATCACCACAAGAAACTACTTAAAACGAATTTACTTACAAGAAAACCTGACGGCGGCCCATTCTTTTCCCACCGCCAACAAATATTTGAGTAGCTCATCGAGAATTTGTTTACCGGGTCCTTTCAAGATTGACTACGAAATTAACGTCTCGAATTTACAGAGCGGAGGCAGCCGTAGCGTAACCAAAGGATTAGTTAGTTCATATCACGCCGCGATACATAGAGACGGTTCACTTGACACGGACCCTTCTATCGAATAGCGTTATGTTTACACAAAAACTGAACTCGCTAAATGGCGGCTGAGAACTTTTCAACCTAGGTAATAATAGCTAATAGCGTGAAAGCCAAGTTTTGCCATGTAAAATTACTTGAAGCTGCCTAGTTATATATTAAACATTTTCCGTTTGAAGCTAGTGGAATTTTTAATGACAAGATAAGTTTGGGTTGAGACGGTACAGTTACATACATACATAAATCACGGCTATTTATCCACGAAAGAGTGGGCTGAGGTGATTTAACAGCCACGTTAATTAAGACAGTAGAAAACTCTATTTATATATTTAGGCTAAGGAAATTTTTTGATACGATGAACGAGATGTCGAGAAACCGACGAAAGTGATTTGATGACCGGATAAAATCATTTGGATTCCAATAGATACTGCTCAACGTTTTGGCTAAAGTTTAACAGGCGACTGACTGCCTAACTCGTTGGGTAGGTATGCTATTGTTCATGTTTTGCCCTCCACCATTCGGGTGCCCCAATGTTGTTATTGGAATACACCTGGCAATCTCTCTCAGTAGACTTTTACGACACCCCTTGTAGTGAGTTAGGACTGGCACATTCTATGCAATTTTCTCGCTCCCAGGCCATCACAGAAGCATTTATTATATACCATTAGTACCTAACTATTAATGAGGGAATGACGCTTATACGTGAAAGACATAAGTGGATAAGGATAATACATTACAGAGCTCGAAATTGGGAGCTAAGAGAATATCTAATTTCAGTGTTCCCCGAGACTAACCTATACGTCTAAACTTGTGCGGCTTACTTTCTTCTTACATATAATGATTTTCTGTAATGAACATAGAAAGATTACCGATCGGGGCTTTGATCGAAGTTACTTTCATCAACTTTTCCTTAAGGGAGATTAGGGGCACGGCGCGCAAAACTAAGTTGTCTAAGAATTTAGTGAAAAACATCTATTTCCACTTTCACACAGATAAATGTGTCCAAATGAACTGTAGTTTTTCCTGATTGTCAAATATAAGTTGACTGTGATTCTTTCCGTTTATCGGTCTCTTTTCTATACATTCGTTCGTCTCTAGCATCTTTGCGGTGTGATATAAGATATGAATTAAAAGGCATTGGATGGTTCGATAACTTCTGACCAATTTGAATAGAAGAGAAAATATACTGCGCCGAAACCAGATAGCCTAAATAGGAAAATGGTAGGAAGATGATGATAAAATGTAGAGCTTTTCGTTCTAATAAATATTACATAACAACGAAGGAATTATGTAGAAGCACTGAAAATCAAATATTTTATTTCTAAGCTTTGAAAAAAAGCAGCTTTAACCCGTTTGGTGTCATCAACTCCGTATAAATTGTCCCCTGGTAAAGTTGAAAATCAATTTAGAATTTTCAATGGTTTTTATAACCTCATTTTCTGTCAATCGTACCTACAAAAATTTAATTTCAGTGACTGTTCGGATCCCGAATATTACCCATTTCAAGATTAATTTGATCCTAGTTTCGTATCTATTTCATTCCGTTGTTTAATAGAATAATTTATTCTTGTGAAACTTTTAATATAAATCCAATTTATATTTAAAGGCTACATTTTTTTTCGCTAAGCAGTTTCGATTTCAAAGATATCGAATCTCACTTAACAAAAAGATATTGAACCCGAAAATTTCTTCAAAGGCGACTGAAAAATGAGTGTCTTTTTGCCGTGTGGTGACGCCACACCCCCTATTTGTCCCTCAGTTATCGTACAAGGCGCCTAAAGTTTATGAATACGAAAAAAAATTGGTAGCAGCATTCTTGGTTACCTACTTAGAAATACTGCTATTACCGTCCCCGTCAAATGGCATTATAGGCCATATAGCTATAAGGGATCGAAAATAGTAATATCTACTACTTGCAAAATTTGATGTTCTTTGTTTTGATTTGGAAAGACCAATTAATTTTGTTTGACCTGTCAAGATAAAAAATAAACTTTCTATTGCATGGGGTAGACATAGCTTTCTACTTGAAACTGATTCTTACCTAGTTTTTTCTCTATATAATATATACCTATTAATAAATAATCTCTTGCCTGTCGGTTTGATTGATTGTTTTTTTTCAATAAGCGAATAATTTCAATTTTTCATCCCATAATAGTCAAACACAAAGTATTGTGTTTTTCTTTCAAAGTAAATTTCACACACTCATAATTGGAAACACACACGTTACCTATGTTTAGCATACAATTTTGATGATCCTATCCTACTCGTCTTCAGATTTCATCGCGATACCAAACTGCAATTTGGTTAATTACAGAGCTGATCCATTGAAACCTCGAACTCCAACTAAAAACCATGAGATCAACCAGCAAACCTCTTACGTCCGAATACAGAAACGCTACTCAAATTTTGAGCACTGATAAAGTTAAACAAGACTCAAAATTTGTGCAGCGTTTCCGTATTCGAGGGTTAGCAAATAATTAGTAAGCTGACCTCAAATAAAACCTCATTAAACATTGCGTAGGTAGTGAAACAATGTCATCGTTTTTACTTAACGTTGCATTAAGATGCATAAATAACGCAGCCAGTTAACCAATTCTCCCATGGTAATGATGCTGTGTTTCAAACAGATTACGAGATAATTGAATCGATAAAAACTTTGAGCGGTATTACCAAGTTACCAGAGGCATTAGGCGTTCGTGAGACTAGACGGGATTCAGATTTGTCAAGCTAAACGTTTGACCTGCATCTGATTGTATTCAGGAGATAAAAGGGGTGACATTTGAGGCATCTGACCTAAGGGATTGGGCACGGCGCCGTCAAATTAGTAGGATTACCGGATGGTTTCAGTTTCCCTTGGCACGCTTTGATAATTGGAGGTATTTCTCGTGGAAGCCTTTTGAGCAAATGTTGAGGCTTGTTCGAAAGTACGAGTACACTGTGCTGGCAAGTAAATAAGACGTCTATTTTCTAAATTTCATAAACATTTTATTACTGTACAATAAGCGCAAGGACACTTCTGGAAAGTAAATAGGACGTATATTTTCTAAATTTCTTCTCACATAAACATTTTGCTACTGTACAAGAGAAAAGAGTGCTACTTTAACGATGCCATTATATCACATAAGTCTTCCATGCTGGACGGGAAGCGAAAAAATAACGTAGAATTTGCCAGACCAGACTCACCCAGGGGTATTGCAAAAATCGAGTAAAGGAGATTGCCCGGTGTAGACACACACAATACCACCCGACTGGTGGAAGGCAAACCATCAACAACAGGATACTCAAAAAGAGGATAAGTGTGAGCTGTACAAACTTTGAGCAGTAGGTATGGATTGGAATGTTGTCATCCCAATCACTCTCTCCGTTCATCGGTGACATTAACATGGTTTTTTCCGTCTCGTTTCTATACATTTATTCTTCACTTGCACCTTTCCGGTGTGATCGATGATATGAATCAAAAGGGAATGGATTGGCATCTGACCGATATAAATGGAACAGAAAACATACTGCGCGGTCCCTAGATGAATTGGGAACAGGGCAGTAAGAAGAAGAATTAATATAATTATAATATCACTTAAATCTAAATAATCTATTTAGTAGTGGTCTCTTTGGGTTTTCTAATATTACTAAAATATTTTCCTCGGATTTAGCAACTGATAATATCTGTTTGTGACAAAGGTATGGTAAAGGTATGTATTTTGTTGGCATAAGAGTTATAGTTGCCTAGAGAAAACAGTACCACAGTGTAGTAAATTTCAGGAAAATTACATAGTAATAAAATGACTTTTGTATGTAAGCTAGAATTTTATTTGATTCAACATTTTGCAGGGAAGATGTCGCGGAAGGATAACGAATAGTCACGCTATTACAATTGCTATAGAATGTTATTTTTTGACGTTCCCGCAATTTTATCTAATAGCCCAAACTGACAATATAACAAAGGATCAAAAAGAAACTAATGTTTACGGGTTCGCACTCATTAATACTCCAGGAATTGGCTGTGACAATTCTTTTCAATGTTAATTAAAACTTCTCGTGAAATTAAACACAAAACTCGATACAAACCAACAGACCGTTCGACCAACTTTATAATAATATACTACGGAGTGTACAATTTACATGAAAAATTTCTACATAAAACACAGAGTAAACAATACAAAAACTTCTAATTGTTTGTTCGGAGACAGCATTTTATTAAATACCATAAATCTAAAAGTTTATTACGAAAACCGAAAATAAATGTCGTTTAATTCCAGTCAGGCAAATTGTTGAGCGAAATTTGTACGTGCTCTAATTATACATTTCAAAAGATTTGTGACGGTGTTTTGAGGATTTTTGTCAATTCACTTTTTGTGCGCACGTTTTTTTTTCTCTTTTTGTCTTTCCCTATTTTTAATTTATGATTGATTTTATGGAGACTTGTTAAGGCTGCACTAATGCCACGAATATTAATTAGGGGAAATGGCCCCAAGCGGATATACTGTCCCGTTTTGGATAATTTCGTGTATAAAATCATTTGAAAATGTATATAATATGTTCTCGCCAGCCTCGTTGTCTGCTCCCTTAAGGAGACAGGTAGTTACTAAAGTTACAACATCTCGCCTTGCGTATTGGAAAATAGTTTATCCGCTTTAGGCAGCCTCGGGCCACCTTCCATTTAGTATTATTTTTGTAACAAACAAAATTCAAAATCACTTCTGAACTACTTACGTTAGAACAAAGGCTCCAGGTTCTGATTCTGCTAATGTTAACGTAACAATTGACTTCCAGTAGTATTCCTTTTAGACGCAGTTCTTGTAAACAAATGCAGGGACGTAATAATGCAAATAACAAATGGTAAAACAAATGTTACATCAACATTATTGTAACTTTCTTCCTTGATGGTTCATGTATGAATGCACATGTACCTTTTATGAATTAAGCATATATTTAAAACATATTCTCCGTTTCATCAGACATTGGTTATGTTGCAATAAGTAGGTATTATGTATTTGTGCTAGAATGAAATAAACCATATAGTGCCGACTCAGACATAAAGTCCGCCAGCATTCAGTCGTGGTGTGATATGGGCCATTCTGTTTTCCCTTCAATCTCAGAAGATCCACTTTCCAGATCCACCTTGGATCTAGTGAGATTGGAGGGAAAATCCCTTCGTCGGTAGGGAAATCTCTTGCCTCAGCATCGGGCTTACAGTTCTCCCATTCCCAATCCCTGCTGATGACAATACGTCATAAACAACTAAGCCTGCCAAAGCAAACCTTTCTCATTCAAAACTCATTGATATTGAGCGTTCACATTCATGGCAAGCATTTCAATGTTACGCATATTTTACAAAAAAAAGTACTCGAAACATTTTCAGTGTAACATTTTGGCAACACAAAATAATTTCGCCAATACTTAAATCTAGAAACGATACTGAGCCTGAAGCCTTTTTATTGAACGACACGAAAAGAACATTCGGATAAATATACTTTCCCAGATTTAACCCGGGCACAAATGGGGGTTAAACTTTGGTATTATTTTATTCCGGTGCTTTGCGGAAAGAATTCAAATGCGTAGGTGGGTAATGCTGGCGAAAATAAAACGCTATGTTTTGAATACGACAGTTTCTATTTTCTCTGCCGATCAGATACGCTCGGTAGGTATCTCGATTTAGGAAAGCTATGGTAAGTAGAAAAAAATTGTTTTGCAATTTGTCAGAGAGTCATTAATATTTATTACCTTCTACGCTGGCCTGGGAGCAAAAATTAACATAGAATATGCTGCCCCATCTCTCCGGGGTGTAGTAAAAGTCGACTAAGGTAGATAGTCCTGTATACCAATTACCACCCGAATGGTGGAGGGCAGTATACCCAAAGTCTGTTGCTCCCAGGCAGGCGGCCGGCTGTAAGTCAAAACCTTGAGCAGTATACATACATACATACATATATCACGCCTATATTCCCGAAGGGGTAGGCAGAGGTGAACTAGCACCCACGTTTCGCCAATTATGTTACGTCCCATGTAATAGGTGGCGAGCCTATTGCCATTTATCGGGCACAAAAGTCGCAGTATATTGCTAGGTGGTAGGTATAAGAGGAACGCTGCTGCCCATTCCTCATCACTGATTTAACCTTAGTAGCTTGTACGACACCCACGGGAGAGATTTGGGGTGGTGACAATTGTATGAGCAGTATGCATCGGAATATTGCCATCCCAATAACTATTCCCGTTCGTCAGTCTCACGAGATGGTCCTTTCCATCACTTTTAATAATCTTTAACTATAAATTAATTCATTGCCTTTCTGTTGTGATGGATTTGATGATATGAATTAAACGGGATTGGATGATGTCTCACCGATGTGAATGGAAGAGGAAATATACTGCACCTACCTGGGATCAGTGCCCGGAAGATGTTGATTGAGTTTTGAATAATAAAAAAATCAAAATGACTACGTTGTGACTATTAAATAATATTTTGTATGCGTATATTAGCGTGGCAATGGCCTTGACTCACTTCACTAGGTACAAAAAAAGAGATTTACACAAAATATTTCCCAAGCGAAATTCACCTCGCGACTAAACCAAAACATTCCCACGGCACGCCTTTATCTTTAAGCGCATAATTTGCCCAGATAAATTCAAACGTTCGTTCTCAACCTCCAAATAATTATCACAGAACACTTCGCGGCAATCGCACGTGGTATGAGAACTCGTTTCAAATGTTATCACGCGACGCGCGCCTCAGTCTGACATATTACAATCATATTACGCGTGCACCGCATTACATTGGCTGTGGTAAGAGCTACGATTGCGAGAGCATTGTTATTTTTAATAGCAAATCAACGCAACAGGTGATTAGTGCAAGAATTTACATACAATAATAATAAAATTGAGGAGTCCGCTAGCTAGCAATGTTCGCTAAGGCCGGTCATTGGAAGAGTGACCCAAAATGTATGATCTCGAATTCCTCTGTGCTCCGGAAGGCACATTAAGATGTTTTTAAAAACGTTTTTCTTTCGATTTTTTTAATTTATTTAACTTTAAAGTACTGTTGTAATTTTTAAGTCGAAGAAATACCAAAGGCGGAGCCCAATACAATTGTCACCAACTACAACCTTCCCTCGGGAGTCGTGCAAATAGTAACTACGGGTTAATTAAGTACAGCTACGAGTAATGGACAGCCCTGTTGCTCTAATCAATCAAAAAATATATAAACCTAGTAATATACCGCGATTTACGTGCCCGATATATGGCAATAGGCTCGCCCCTAATTACATGGGACCTAACATAATTGCCGTGTGGTGACGGCAGAGTAGAATACAATTGTCACCTTCCCAAATCTCTCCCGTGGGTGTCGTACAAGGCGACTAAGGATAAATCAGTGATGAGGAATGGGCAGCAGCGTTCCTCTTATACCTACCACCTAGCAAAGTACTGCGACTTTTGTGCCCGATAAATGGCAATAGGCTCGCCACCTATTACATGGGACTTGATAGAGTTGGCGAAACGTGGGTAGTTCACCTCTGCCTACCCCTTCGGGGATTAAGGCGTGATTTATGTATGTATGTATGTAACATAATTGGGGATACGTTGGTGTTAACTCTGTGCTTATGTGTTTAACTTATATAGGTTTTACAGCCGGCCACAAACCCTCTTTGTGTGCATATGCATTTACTGTTGGTTGTTAAAGTATTTTGTTTTGGCTAATTGCCAACAAAGTTTATTGATTAAAGAGGCATACTTTGCTTTTGATTTATTCATGGCACTCGTTTATTGCTTTTGAAAGATGCAGTTTTAGGATTGAATGAATTTTTAATGAGTTTCTAGTTCACAAAGATAAATACGTCAGTAATTTTTTTGATACAGCAATGTACCTAAACTAATAAAGCTAGGAGTTTACAAAAAAATGTTCGCATGTTTTTCTTTGTGATACATTTTCTAACAGATAACTATAGTGTTGAAATAACAAACCAATGCTAAAGAAAGTTAGTTTATCCTGTACCTAATTCCACGTATGATGATTTCTTAACTGTATGATTTCTTAACAATGCAATATAGTATTTTTCTGTGTAAGCTGACCTCTACTCTACATACACAATGAAAAACCTATGCATTTTGCAACACCCACACAATAAACATGAAAAATCCAAAACCATACGCCCAATTACAAGGCGATTTGCATAGAATAAAACCGGTTAAATTTCGCAAAATCTTTATAATGTGCAATGATAAGTTTCCCTTTCATTATTCTTCGCATTAGATGCGATGCGTATCTGCCACGAAACTATTGGAACAATGAGTTGTGCGTCTGCGCCGTCCTGTATGCGCAGGCACCGTGAGACAGGGCCTAGGCAAACAGAATTAATGTCCTGTGAAATTGCGAAAGTTTACAACATGGATAACTAGTGAAGTATGAATGAATGATTGATTGAAGACAATGAGTATGATTTGACCGAAGAGGTAAGCAGAGGTGAACCAAACACCCACCTTAAACTAAGTTACCCCGTAAAAGGTGGCAAATCTATTATCATCTATCGGGCACATACATTCGTATTCTAGGTGGTATAAGAGGAATGCTGCTGCCCATTACTCGTCGCTGTGTTTACCCCTTAGTCGCCACGTTTACACCCGTGGTGACAGTTGTATTCTACTCTGCCGTCACCACACGGCTAATTTAAAATTTAAACAATAACAAATGTTAGAAAAAAATGTTACAAAGAAAATATAGGCATGTGCTCGGAATGCAGATGACGCGGATTCGACACCCGCATCAGGACAAATATTTTTTTGAAAATTATCTGACATTTTATTCTCTAATACAATGACCGACTAGGAGCTTGATAGCGATTATATATATAAATACTGGTGATTTCGATTGCGTAAACTAAACAATTAGTCAAAGGCCGGACATTGGACCGGATAGAAAATAGACAAAAGTAGGGCTAATTGAACCTTGAATTTGAACATGATAATTTGGTTCATATTTTATTTTGTTACATGGCAATAATTCTGTGACGGCAGAACACAAGACAATACATATCAACGGAACAGGAAACATACTCCGACGCAAGATACCTTGGGTAGACGGCAGGAAGATGATGATGTCTGTTAATGACATGTTTAAGCGATTATGACACACCTGTCGTGACGTGCAACAATCGCCCCTAAATAAATCAATCTAGCTAGAGTTAGAGATACGGTTCGCGTAAACATATTATAGCAAAAACCTGGCTGTATACGGTATAATGTATACAAAGCGCCGCGCGACGTCTCCTCATGACACGACCACGATTCCAATTATGACAACGGAGAGATGGCGCCGTTAGCTATAATTTTTGCCCTTGGGGTAGATCCTTATTGTTCCCTAGCAACTCCCTATCGTCTATCTAAACGGTTTGTCGTGTTGTCTTGTTATTTCTCAAATACTTGTTTGTATAATAAATGTAGATTGGGCATTTATGTTTTGCTGTAACAACGGTCAAAGTCTACACTTTTTCGTTGTAATATTTTTTTCTAACGTTAAATGTACAGTGAAAAATTTGTAAAAATCATTGCTAAGTTAACCTAGATTTTCCATAATTATTCTTCGGTAGCCCTATGATTATTTATTTAGACATTCAATTTAGTATATTTATGAGATTTTATTGTATCTTTAAATAAGAATAGCCGTGTGGTGACGGCAGAGCAGAACTACAGTTGTCACCGAACTACAGGTGACAAATGTAGTTCTCGCTCCCGCGGGTTTCGATGAGTAATGGACAGCAGCTTTACTCTTATACCAGCAAGCTTAATACCGCGACTTACGTGCCTAATACATGGCAATAGGCTCGCCACCTCTGCCAACCCTTTCGGGGATATTGGCGTGAATTATGTAGGTATGTAGGACGATAAGTCTGTCAAAACTTATAAAAAAAACAATTGATATTTTTTTTTATTAAAATTTATACAAAAACGATTAGTGTGTTGACTCTCGAAACTCTGAAAGCAAGCATTCTCCTGTCTAAAATAATTTCTATACATCCAAGGGCATAATCTGTGGGAATTAAATTTTCCGTCACGGGAGCAGACAATGAGGCTTACGGGAAAATATTAAGTCTTCAAATTATATTACACACGAAAGTGCCCATTTCATGCACTATACCCACTTTAGACGGCTTTCCCCTATATAATTTCATTACTATCTACACTTCGAACACTATCTCGCAGTGAGAATTTCCCGATAACATAAATACAGTTTGTCCTCTCCACTATCTGTGTCAATACTTCAACCCCTGACCTGCCTACTCAACCTAATCCCATTTAAATAAAATGTGACTAGAACATCGCTGACTTACTAACTGGCCTTATTAATTTAATGAAGGCGCAGAGAGCAACGCCGCCATTTTCGAAATATGAAGATTAAAGTCAAAGGGAATATTGAAAGAGTTAACATAGCTTTTCGATTTAATCAGTCTGGATTATCCAACTAGGCGTTACATTAATTAATGAAACTATGGTTTAACTATGGTTCGAACTAAAATACATGAATTTTTGACAGTTCAATGCGATATATGGTTATATCATATCGTTTTCGTTGGTTATGCTAGCCGGGCAGCTCTGCCTACCCCTGAGGTGATAGAGAGACGTATTTTTTTAATGATAAAATGATACCTATGTTTGCCCTAAAATAGTAAATAGGTACTGGAAAATTATAATCTATCTCTCATAGATCGTAAACTGCCGAAATAATGTTAACCGTAACATATTGCTGACAATTTAACGCATTATTACTCGATTGTTTAGGTAAGGTTGGGATAGTGCTTACATGAAACAATGAACAGAACAAGTTAAGCGAGCGAAGCGAGCGTGGCGAAGTAGTGGCCGGCGAATGCCTGTAGGTTATGCTTTTATAGAAGTTAACATAATTGTTACGGATTACAATCTTTCGACAGTTTACAATCTTGCGAGACAAATTATAATGTAACGGTATTCACAATTTTACGGTGACATATATACCTAAGTCAAAATTACAGCATAACCCAGTTACACACGAGATGTCACATGCCCATTTTGGTGTGACGAACTATATAGTCCTACTTATGAATTCTGCGTCAATTCCGAGAGCATTCATAAGGCACGTCATGCGTAACCGTCAATTTATATCATTCAACATTCAAATTCCCGTTGAAATGGTTCGTTAGACCATCCATTTAATTCATTGTCGACTAGTAACTGTTACAATAAACAGGGTTAATTGTGGAAGCGCCTACCTTGAGAAAACCTTTCTCGACGGGCTAAAGTCATTAACATGGAAATGCGAAATGAGACAGCTTCCCTCAAGTTGAAGGGTTGCTGGGACACATTGCGTTGGTTATTATACGTTTTGCCGACATATAGCGGTCAAAGGCACCTTGGTTAATATCGCTTTGATCTGTGCATACATACGCTTTAGTTCACGGTAATAAAGACTCTTTTGATGTTACGTCTGGTTAGTCAGAGGTTACAGGCATTACCGCATTACAGATATGTATTCATGTGGGCATCTTCCTCCGACTGTCAATGATTGTTCAGTTTTTTCCTTCATTCGTTATAAGATGATTATAATAATATTGTTTAGTAAAACTGTTGAAATGAACTCTGGATTTTGTGCAATAAATATAAATATGCGACGTATGGTACCGTTGTACTTTATTGAGTTGTGTTGATGGATGTCCAACTATAATCATCAAGCCTTTAGTCACTAAGCAAACATTAAAACAGCATAGTTAATTGTCAATTAATAATGTTAGATGTGAGCCGTAGTGATATTTGACGGCAAATTAATGAAGTCTCATTAGTTTTTGGAGGCCCGGCGGTATAACCATATTTCCTTCAACAAGCGGGTTTTCTCTCTACATATAGAGCATCTCCACCGTTCATAAGTGTAGGTATTGTAGTTATATCATATTAATCGTTTCATAATTAATAAACTATAAAAAGTCTGTTTAACTGATCTTTAGTAAATAAATTCCATCAATGAAATTTTCGACAAAAAAACATAATATAAAAAATTTGCTGTAACTTTCAGTTTAAAAAAATCTTATAACTTTATGTATCTACTTACTTAATGTCAAAACGGACGTGTGAAAACTAGGGAAAATAATGGAAAAAGATGACAACACAACATAGTTGCGACGCCTGTTCCGACGCCGCCACCAAAATTATCTCGAGTTCCTTCGTGCTTCGGAAGGCATTTTAACCCTCGGTTTCGGCTGCATCTGCAGTCGTTAATACCCACTAATTCTACATGAAGGTATTCATCCTTTTCATACGTCTCTAAAATCCAGCTTTAAAGCTCGAGTTCACCAAAACGAAAAACAACCGATTAAAAGATAACCGCCAGTTTTTGACAGTTCTTCCATACAATAAAATTTCAAAAAACGACGGTGAAATAATAATGGCCTGATTAAATGTTGGTGAACTCCAGCCTTAACCGTATCCTGCTGCCAGAAAAGACAGTAGCTGTTAATTTACATTGCGCTAAAGCCCACCAAAAAAGGACTTTCGCTAATCCACATTTCCGTGAACTTTTGCAATAGTTGCTTTGGTTTTGATATCGAATACCTACATCAGTTTTTGTGGTTTTTTTTTCAAGTATTACACTTAGTCGTCATTTATCGTCATATGAATACTTAAGTAGGTAGGTACTTAGGTCAGACGATAGTTGAAAAATTCTATGAGGGAATCGAACCTGCGGCTTCCGCAATCTGTCATTCCGTAGCAGTAGGTAGGTACTTTACTTACGAGTTTTTTTTAACTTTGATATTAAATAAAATTTTAAACAAACGAAAACATGTCCTGGTTGGCCGAGTGGTTTAGAAATCTATCTACCCGGATTGCAGAGAAAGCGGGTACAATTCCCTAAAATTTTCTGACTAAAATTTTATGAACTTTTTCTTTGAAATGAAATCCTATTCAAAAACGAATAGTAATCATCTATTTAAAATATCAGAATGTAGCTAACTAAACTTTTGCTAAATTTAGAGCTACATTTAATAGCCCATTAAGTAAAAGTAAACCTGTAAAGTAAATCAAAAACAATCCGAAAACTTAAAGTTAATTTCTAAGTAAGTAGTAAGTATTCCATAAAAGAAATGTTTCTCAATCGATTGCAATATCTTCCAATCCTTATAAAAAATACATCGTAATGTTACGAGTATAATAGTAGCTAATTAACTTACCGACTCTTACCGCCGATGCGGCTACTAGCAGCACGAAAAATTTCGAAAGACCACTCCAGAGCATCTTCATTTTCGTAATTTCGTTTCCAATTCACAAAACATTGCATAAAAACACCGAGTTCTCCAAACTCACGCACCGTTCACACATATTCCGCAACCAATGTCCATCGCAAAAGTATTTATTAACTCCTTTATAATAACAAAAAACACTACCTATACACTATACAAAAAAAAAATGTCCTCAAATATTTTCGTCCTCCAAAAAGTTTGCTACGAAGAAAATAACCTCCAAAACGAAAAGTTTCCGAGAGTTCCAAATTCGAATTTCGAACGTAGTTATGGCGCGAAACGTTCGTCACTCGCGCGGGTTAACCTCCGAGTGTCGCGTAAAGGCATGCACACACTGGCTGTGATCGACCCCACCGGAACCACAGTCGGTTGGCGCGCGACTGACGACTTCTTGTGCACCGCACCGAGACGCGCCTTTACCCAACAACCTTTTACAATCACAGCGCTCGTATTACAACCGGTTAGAGTTCAAATTGACGCTACGCGATTAAAAAAGTTTGTCAACAATGATAATGCCCGTAGTTTAGTGGAGCGTCCGCGCATTGAAAAGTACAGCCCCCTACATTGTTATCGTTACACTAGGGAGATTGTAAAAACAATGAGCTCAAGCAAAAACTCAAAGGAACTGATAAAGCCTGGATTTACGCGGCACAAAAGAATGCGAGCATGCCTGTCCTATTAATCATAGTAATATATTAAAAGACAAACGATTTCTATTTTATTAGTGAGACAATAAAATAAGTGGCGTGTGACCGAGGGAGAAACAAAATAAATCCAAGTGTAACATATAGATTGAATGAAGTTGGCGACTTTTCTTTTACTTACATTCATTTTGGGGATTATAAATGACGGTATATTGATTTGCAGTTCACAAGTATGTAGATGAACACTTTAAGAGCGGTTAGAGCGCTTCCGCACTGCATCCGATCCGAATCCGAGATTTTGACGGTTCGTTGTAGCCGTAGAACGATCTCTGTCCGAGTTTTCTAGACAAATAATTTTTTGACGGTTTCGGATCGGATGTAGTGTAAGCGCTCTTACGCACTACGTCCGATACGAATCCGTGAAAATATGATCCGTAGTAGCCGTAGAACTATTTCTATGGTAACTCAAAAAAAAAAAAAAAAAATCAAAAAATATTTATTTGGTAACTTGGGTTTGTTTACAATAGATCATGGTCGGAGCTACCTTTTAAGCAAAGGTAATTGCTTGTGCTAGGAAGCTCCGCTCTTCCTTAACAATAATTTCATAACCATTACCGAAAGTTACAATAATTTCATAATATCCCTACAAATGTGTATGTTTGTGTGTGTGTGTGAATGTGTGTGGGAGCGTGTGTGTGTAACTTACGCACTAGATCCGATCTCCGTTATCCGATTTATTTTCGTCAAATCAAGTAGGGACCTATTCCAAAAGATGGCTCCTAAATTGCTTGGATTTGTATCGGAGATCGGAATCATTAAAATTAATTGACGTCTCTGAGTGCGGCAGTACCTTTTAAAGTTAGTTAAGTTTTGCTAGTAAAAACGGGCATTGCTCCAATATTGTGGTGAATCTCATTATTATGCGCGTCAATGAAATAAAAGTTTACAGTGTTGCCATTATCATATTGAGGACTGATTTAAATATTATTCCTTCAAACGGGCACTTTATAAGGACACTTTAGCCGTTCATTCCCGGAATGCCTCGTCCGCAAACTGCCTGACCGTCCTGAGTATTTAACGGACGGATACGCAAACACCCAAGACCTATAAAAAATAATACCTATGTACTTATTAAAGCTGTTTAGCATTCGCGCCAAATGACGACGACCGATAATCTTGCAATTGAATACCTAAGATACGTATGACCTAAGATATGTATGACCTGAAATTAAACCTTCATTGATAAAAGCGTAAACTAATCCTCGAACGTGTGGTGAAAGCAGAGCAGAATTCTTTGCGATTGGCCGGTAGCATACCTATCTGTATCTTTTTTGTAATAACTACAAACACTATAAAACATCACAAATGAAGTACCCATTTATCAACAAACAAACTATAAGTAGAAACACAAGGTTTCGTTTCAGTAAACTAATTTAATTTTGCCGATGGAACGTTGTTAAAAAAAACGAAAGTTTACTCTGTGTATTTGCTTTCATTACTCAGAGTAACCGTTTCGGTCAGGAATCTGTTTGGTGTATCGAAGTATTTTCTATACAAAAAAGTATAGAAAATACCTACACTGAAAGTATTGCGTATCACGTTCCTATCTGCAATAACTTCTGTGCATTGGTTATATGTATCTATGTATTTTTTTATATTTGCTGCCTGCAGGCATAGCATGGTAGATACGGTGGACAAAATCGCTCTCCACCACTTGACAGTGTTTTGTCTCGGGACTTAGTGGGAGTTAGAGCCAGCGGAAAAAAAAATCTTTTCCCTGAGGAGATTTTGTCCACGATCCGTGCTACGGGGCTGCTGTCACAGAGCTCATCCTAGTTGAAACAACGTAGTATAATATTGCAGTCTGTCGCAACTTCATACAAAAAAAAACGTTATATGAAACAGAAGTGAATTTTAATGGCGACTATATCTGTCTCACTCTATTCCTTAACCTTTCTCGTTCTTTGGAGAAATGTCATTCGTCTGTCAGCGCAACGGTCGTTTAGTCGTATAGTGTAAATAAAAAACAATTAAATTCAATTAAAGTTTGTGTTGATCGGCAGTTAAATGTAGTTGCAAATTCTTAAGCGGCTTCTGAAACATACATACATACATATATCACGCCTTTCTCCCACAGGGGTAGGCAGAGATCACTTCTTTCCACTTGCTACGATCCTTAGATACTTCTTTCGCTTCATCCAATCTCATCAATCTCTTCATACATGCCCGTCGGTTTCGGGTACTCTTGACCTGGCCCTTATTTAATAGACTTTCAATTTGATTATGAAAGATCCGCCTAGGCCTTCCCCTTCCCATTTCTCCATTCACTTTCGCCATGTATATCCTTTTTGTCAGTCTCCTTTCATCCATTCTTTCTACGTGACCAAACCATGCGAGCATCCCTTTCTCAATCCTTGTCATTACATACACATACATACATAAATCACGCTCATATCCCCGAAGGGGTAGGCAGAGGTGAATTCTCACCCGCGTTTCGCCAATTATGTTAAGTCCCATGTAATAGGTGGCGAGCCTATTGCCATTTATCGGGCACACAAGTCGCAGTACATTGTCAGGACGGTAGTATAAGAGGAACGCTGCTGCCCATTCCTCATCACTGATTTATCCTTAGTCGCCTTGTACGACACCCACGGGAGAGATTTGGGATGGTGACAATTGTATTCTACTCTGCCGTCACCACACGGCTAACGGCTTTCGTTCTTTTGTCATTACATCTTCTTTCAAACCACACATTTCTCTTATCACACTGTTATACAATCGATCGCTCAGCCTTACCCCAGCCATGCTCCTCAACGCTCTCATTTCTACTGCATTTATTCTACTTTCATGCTTCTTCTCCCATACCCAACTTTCACTTCCATACATTAATGTCGGGACCAGCACTCCATTATGAACAGCCATACGAGCCTTTCTGGACACGCTTTGGCTGTTCCTAAAAGTGTGCAAAGCCCCGTTTATCATATTCCCAGTGTGTTACATAAACATAAATATTGGTAAATCATCTTCAGCATGAAGTATAAAAAGTGTGAAATTTGTGGTTTGAAATCTGTACAAAAAACAAGACAACGGTTTTTTTATGGCCCAATTTCCTCTGGATGAGCTTCGGTGAGTAGTTCATTAACAATTTTACATTCTTATGTATTTTTTATGCTACAATTGGATGTAATATTAATAATTTCATTCAAAACAATAACCTGTGCATAAATAGTGATGTTTTGATCACATGGTAAAAATCAATATCGATGCTTTAAATTGAAGTTGTAAACTAGAATAAAGTCTTGATAATAATACATAATAACTTATTCATTTTACGGCATCAAAGCTAAACTTAATAAAATTTGATTTAAATAAATAAATAATTTGTTTCATTACAGATGTTTCGTGCATTTTTTCGGTTTCTGAAGTTAGAGATGAATCGAAAAAATTGAGATATGAAAAGAGAGTAAGGTGTTGCATGGTCAGTTAAAATCATAAATATAATATTTATTCATTATTGGTATTAAATATAGTTCTTTAATCATTTATATTTATTTAATTTCAGTTGTAAGAAAGCGACGACCTGTAAGTTGTAACATGCAATTAACTCGTTGAAAGAAGAAAGTTATTTTAAAATTAATAAAATACAAACATAGATTAGAAACAGTACAACAGAAAGTTTTTTTTATTTCAAATATAAAAGTGAACACATACTCCGTTTTTTAACAAAAAGTTCTGCCCATATATTATGGTTAGCCTTAATAATTTATTTCTAACTACTACTTGTTTGGTTTAGAACTTTAAAGTTAAAAAACGAGGTATATGTCTCAGTAGAAATTTTAAAATTATTGTTTTAAATAAGGGCAGGTCGATCCGTTTGTCCATATCGATAAAATTTTGGAAAGCAGGTGGCACATCTCTATTTTTCTCTTTAGGTTGGCAGAACTTTTTGTTTAAAAGTTTTTAGGTTGGCTACGTTTAGGTACTTGCATTTTGACATTTGGTTGGGTAATTTTGCTCTATGGAGTCCCGTCTCTTCTTACGTAGTATTGTATTCTCTTTGGTATATTGGGTGAAGCATGGCAACGACAGTGACGAGTTTGTCTCGGTTAAACGACGTCTAGGCTGGTCTCAGGCCGAACTCAATTAATAAATCGTCCGGGGTAATGGAGCTATTAATACCAATAGTTATCCCTCCTAATTGTAAGTAGGTAACGAAACAACTGATTCTAACAAGTTGAAAGTATTCAATTTGTTCGAGTCAGTTGTTTCGGAAAGCTGTCCCACCGTTTGAGGGTAGCCACCGTAGCCAACAACTCATAAAAATTAACCGCTTAGTGATTCGCCCACCGGAATAAAGATCCAGAGGTCCCGGGTTCGATCCCCAAGGGGGTACAAATTTGTGATCGGTTTTATTTGAGGTAGGACTTTTTTCAAGTCCGTCTGCAGCTACCATCATCTTATCAAAATCTATCGCCATAATAAATAATTCCGTCAATGTGTGATAACATAGCCTGTCCCTCTGTGGTTGACGGTTCCAGGTGAAGCTCGATTTCATCTTCTCACTGACCATTAGGTGAGATGAAGGGAAGAGCTTCCCTGTCTAGCATATCTAAAAAAACAGGTTTTTCCAGTGACGAATCCGGACGGAATCCTCGTCTTGCAATATGTGTAGGTAGGTACTCACTGCTGCAACGAGCACCGTGTGGAAATGTAAACACTTAAGATTAAAAAAAGAAGTAAAACTTTCGTCGTAACATCTCCTGCTTGAAAAATTGTGATGATGACCAAATTCACTCAGAGAAACGGAGTGACGAAACTATAGTATAGAACTATAGACCTTGCAAGGCTATAAGTAGCTGAAACTCAATCAATAATTACTGAATTTAAGTCTAGGAGACGATAACACTTTGCATTCCATGGATTGGCAGCGCTTGGGACTTGTGACCCAAGCCAAGTGTAGGTTTACGGAATCCCTTCGCAACATGTCAACACTCTCACACACACACTCTTACTGCCTAACCATATTTGGTAAGATTATATGAGTGTCGCCTTAGATATACACGTTCCAGTGTAGAACTTACGAAAGATGTAGACAAGCCAAGGTCTTTAAGTAATGAATATAGGCATTTAGCTGGTATACCCCTCGCTCCTACTTCAACAGCATGCAAACCAAAAATGTACTTACATTCGTTTAAAATACGTACTAGAGTGCGGGCCAGATAAGTCCGCGCATGGTCAAAATTGGAACTAAAATTTCGGCTCCTATTGTGATTGTCTAGGAGTATCAATGTTAGCGAGCAGCGCCACCCTTCGCGCGAGGACTTATCTGGCCCGCAGTCTAATTGACATATTCATATTTGATTTGACCGGCCGGTATGCACTAATGGTCAGATAACTAAACGATTGATGGATTTATGTCTAGGTATTTTCAATTTAAAAATGCTTCCTAAATACGTACTAATTGTTATATTAATTACTGAGCACCAGTAGGTAATCTTGAATGGTCAGATGGCTATTAGGTCATGACTGTGTTCCCCGGTTTGGGTGTGATGAAGACAAACACTTACTATATTTATACTATTTAAATAAATATTTCTTTATTTATTTATGTAAGTACCTAGTCTTCATATAGTCTCCAACTGTCCATATTAGAACACGTAATATTAGTGCATACATACATACATACGTCACGCCCTTCTCCCACAGGGGTAGGCAGAGATCACTTCCTTCCACTTGCTACGATCCTTACATACTTCTTTCGCTTCATCCAATCTCATCAATCTCTTCATGCATGCCCGTCGGTTTCGGGTACTCTTGACCTGGCCCTTTTTCAATAGACTTTCAATTTGATTATGAAAGATCCGCCTAGGCCTTCCCCTTGCCATTTCTCCATTCACTTTCGCCATGTAAATCCTTTTGGTCACTCTCCTTTCATCCATTCTTTCGACGTGACCAAACCATGCGAGCATCCCTTTCTCAATCCTTGTCATTACATCTTCTTTCAAACAATAATATTACCATAATATTATATAATAATAATGATTACGCTACCCGATTTAGCTAAATTCAATAATTAGACAGCGGAAACTATGAAAAACCAAATTAAAAATAGGCCTCGGTTTTCTTAGATGGTTAGTGGGAGAAGATAAGTGCTTATAAAAATTTGAGGAACTTGATAGAGCAGTGGCAATAAGGTTACCCAAAAATAGTATCTCGAGTTTCTCCGTACTAAGCCGTTGGTCCTGGCTATCTGTAGACTTTAATACCGCTCTGGGCCAGCATGGTGCGCTATAGCCCATTCCCCCTGCATTCTTCCACCTATAGAGAAGGCATGTGCCTCAGGAGTGAGGACATTACAAAACTTGTGAAGATGATGATGATAAATTTGACAATTCTTTACTATTTAAACCAAAAATCAACAAAAAAATACTTTTTACTATACTTTTCAAAATACTTTTTAATAATCGAACTCTTCAGTACAAAATTATTAAGTTATTTCAGTGCTAAAGACGTTGCGTATCCGAGTTCGAATCTTGGCAGTGTTAAGGCTCAATTTACATCGACGCGGACCGGAATGGAAGCTTTTTTTAAGGGCATTCATTTGATTTCAAATCAAAATACCAATCAAACTTCCTTGATTTTTATTTCATGATAAATGTCTTCTTGCGTCCACCATTTATCTCTTGAGAGGCTCTCACGCGCTCAAGTGTAAGGGCCTTAAGTTGCGGTGATTCTGCATACACTTCACGGCACAGAACTTAAAGTTGCAATACTCGAACGGTTTCTTGGGCAATGCCGAACCGCAGAGGAAACACCGTTTCTCTTCGGACTTTACCTGTGTGCAATATTACATAATCTATACTAATATTATAAAGCTGAAGAGTTTGTTTGTTTGTTTGGTTAAACGCGCTAATCTCAGGAACTACTGAATCAAATTGAAAAATTATTTTTGTGTTGAATAAATAGTCCATTTATCGAGGAAGGCTATTGGCTATATTAGAAGATATTAATGCAAGCGAAGCCACGACCACTAGTTACATACGAATACATAAATCACGCCCATATCCCCAAAGGAGCAGGCAGAGGGGAATCAACACCCGCGTTTCGCCAATTGGGACAGGGCCCATGTAATTGATGGCGTGCCTGTTGCCATCTATCGGGCACGTAAATCGCAGTATATTGCTAGGTGGTGTAAGAGGAACGCCGCTGCCCATTACTCATCGTTATCTTCATTCTTAGTCACCTTGTGCGACACCCGCGGGGAAGATTGAGGGTGGTGACAATTGTATTCTGCTCTTCTGTCATTTTAATACAATATTTTATTAATTGAAAAAGACGTCAAATGTCAACATTGACATAATCTGCTACGGCTGTTGACTTTACAAGCAAAATATGACAGTGGAAACACTTACCTTTTGGGCGTCAGTCATCTGCAAGAACTTGTTGCTTTTTATCTTCTCTACTTGCTTCTCTTTGTCACGTTGTCGTTTGGCTTTCTTCTGCTGTGCCTTTTTCTCTTTCTCCTGTTCCAGAAGCTCCGGTGTTATTGGCCCAGGAATTTGGGACTGTTGGACAAATTAATCACTTTAACGGTATAATAATTATATTTAATCGTTGGATGGGCGGCAACTGGCTGGCCATGGGCCCTAAGCTATTTGGCGAAACGTGGGTGTTAACTCACCTCTGCATAAAATTATATGCGTGATTAAAGTATGTGTTACCGACAATCCGTATAATCCGGTATTCTATACAAACCTAGCTAGGTAAAGTATAGAATGCCTAGAACGTATAAGACTAAGTAATCTATGAAATATTATTTTTTTATACTTTCCCTAGGTAATGTGTGTAATAAAATAAATTGCCTAGATTCCCCAGGAATTCTATACATTGCCTAGGTACAGTATAGAATACTGTATGGGTTAGATCCCTTTGCCTACCCTGAGAAAAGGAGAACTATAGGAGTGCTTGGCGGGCTTTCAATCGCGTCAGTCAAATTTTTATGTCAATAACTCAAAAATTGTTTCAGAGTGGACTTTGTGTAGTAAAAGTGGTGTTATTTTAATGCATAATGATCCGTGTTGATGTTCAATTATGAAGAATCATTGAAATAAAAGTGTTGTGCCGTATTTGACGTTGAGAATTTTATAGTGCTTTTCCCCACCTCATCGGTCACCGTTATGAACTCTGTTACCATTCGACTCGCGCCAAGCACTCCCTAGATGCGTTAAAATGTGTTTCACCCATATTTTAATGTAAATTTCATTTCATCCATTAAATTCATTCATTCATTTCATACATTAATTTCATTCATTCATTTTATCATTCATTCAAAATTAAGAAAAGTAAACGAAAATGTATTGAAGAAAGTTCCAAAAGGACTAGTTTCCAGGAACGTAAAACCTATTAAAAAAAAGGAGAATTATAAAAAAAATTAAAAAATTAAAACCTTGGCATAGTTGTACTTCTCAGGATGCTCCCCCTGGAACAGTCTGAACGCCACCCTCGTGTCGGCGTGCGGTGTCGCCGCGTACGGCGTCTGCAGCTGGTGGTTCTTGACGCAGGGATCGCCACCCGCAGTCAAGATTTCCCTGTGGGGTTTTTGTTCAAGCCGATTGCAGTTGGCTTGAATACGGGGCTTTGCGCACTTTTATGAACAGCCAAAGCGTGTCCAGAAAGACTCGTATGGCTGTTCATAATGGAGTGCTGGTCCCGACATTAATGTATGGAAGTGAAAGTTGGGTGTGGGAGAAGAAGCATGAAAGTAGAATAAATGCAGTAGAAATGAGAGCGTTGAGGAGCATGGCTGGAGTGAGGCTGAGCGACCGATTGTATAACAGTGTGATAAGAGAAAGGTGTGGTTTGAAAGAAGATGTAATGACAAGGATGAGAAAGGGATGCTCCCATGGTGTGGTCACGTCGAAAGAATGGATAAAAGAGAATGACAAAAAGGATTTACATGGCGAAAATGAATGGAGAAATGGGAAGGTGAAGGCCTAGGCGGATCTTTCATAATCAAATTGAAAGTCTATTAAAAAAGGGCCACGTCAAGAATACCCGAAACCGACGGGCATGCATGAAGAGATTGATGAGATTGGATGAAGCGAAAGAAGTATGTAAGGATCGTAGCAAGTGGAAGTGATCTCTGCCTACCCCTGTGGGAGAAAGGCGTGACGTATGTATGTATGTATGATTGCAGTTGCTTTCGTCTACCTGTCTCTCCCACTCATTGAGGATAGTAGCATAGTGTGAGAGTAACGGGCAGACCAAAGCAACAGAAATCGGCTTACTTAATACGGGGTTTGTTCAGAATAATGGAGGAAATGACTAAAACCATACTCCATTAGCCGTGTGCTGACGGCAGAGCAGTTAACAGTTGTCTCCACCCCCATCTCCCCCGTGGGTGTCGAACAAGGCGACTGAGAAACATCTTGGTAAAGGCATTTGCCCGGATTGCAGAGGACGCGTTCGATTCCCGCATAAAGTGGACTATTCCGCCCGCTACGTGTATGGAAAATCCTACTTCCTGGGGGCCTACCGCCTAACTCGATTGCTGAGGATAGCTTTAAATTAATGCATTGCTTACGGCTACAGCAGCCATCCTGAATTTTAAGGCGGTACAGATTTTGTGCCAAATTCATACAAAAACCATTCGGTGATCATTCGTTCAAAGCTATTGCTAATAGTTTAGGTACATTTGGTGCGAAATGACAGCATGACGTCATAAACTATGTCAGTGATATAAAACTATATACTTACCTTGGCCGAAAGAAAGCCCGAGATCGCATATTTATCGCCCTTGGCATAATAATCTACTATTGAATGACTATGTAATAATATGAAACTCACCTGACCATATCAGGTTTTGCAGCTATAGCTGCTTTGTGGAGAGCAGTGTTGCCATCAGTGGGGTCCTGTGTATTACAGGCTGCCTCCAGGTCTGTGGTCTCCCACCGTTCGAAGATCGTCTCCAAAGAGGACACTTCCTTCCCTAATATCACCTTCCACATCTTTGGAATACAAAAGTAAGTCGATTAGAAAATGTAAAAATGCGTATGTTTCGTAAAATAATCGAAAAATATACTTATTATAAGATTTAATTTATTGACAGCCGATTTGGCCAAATGGTTAGATGGCTGGCTATTGACCAAGAAGTCTCCAGTTCGAATCCTGGTAGAGGCAAATGTTTGTGAGAAGAACACGTTCATAGAATAGGTGACCAACACTCACTAGTTCCACTGATATACGAAAGGCACAGTAAACTATTGCGTTAAGGATCAATTTACATTAATTCGGAACGAAACTGCTTGCGAATGGACGGCTTGGAAATTTTTTTCAACGATATCGTACGTAATTTATTGGCTTTTATGGCAATTACATAAGGCACAAACTAGACGTTAACGAAAAAAGACTCGCATCTACTACCACTGGAATTGTCAGGCAGTTTCCAGGGATATCGCAGATTACATACAATAACATAGCCAAAATTCACTTCCATTCTATTCCAGTACAATCTAAATTGAACCTAAAACTCAATAGCACATGGGATAAATTATGTCTGACCCATCCTCCCGATATTCTTCCTTCCGTTGAGACGACTCATACACCAACAATTGGAACACTATTGATGATCTTAAAAGACGTTAAAAAGAATTATAAATTGACATATGTATTACTATCGATTCATCGATCGTCAATTTCCTCAAGAACAACTCTTGAAGATTATATATACAATTAAAATTTAAAAGCACCTTTTTTATGTTTTCAGAAACCGCCTGCGGTAGTGTCTTTCTGTCGCCTTTGCTCTCTTGCTGTTTACTCTCCTCCGGTTTCTTCTTCTTTTTCCTCTTGCTCTGTTCCCTTTTCTTCTCTTGCGCTTCGCTCTCTGTGTCGGAAGCAGCCGAGTTCTCCACCGAATGGTCGTTGAGGAGATCTTTCCTTGAGTTGGTGATAGTTTTCTTGGTTTGCTGCGAGAGTATTTGGATCCAGCCCGTTGGCGTTTCGGAGTCTATGTAGCATGGACCCTCGTCTTCACTCGACAGCATTTGAGTGGGCAGCTCTCGAGGTGTTCGTTCTCTGAAAAACAACAGTAAGTTTGTCATCAGCATCTGGAGGATGAGTATGTTTGTGTGCAACTTCTAACTGGCAGTTCAGATGACTCTTATTGGTAATTGTTTTATGTAACAAGATACAACCCACCCCTACAGGTATACAAATTCAATAGGTATGATGACTTATTTTAAAACACAATTTTAAACTACTTATTTTAAAAACCACCCCACATTGTTTTTACCTGCGTCAACTTTACCAAATAAACTATATTTTTGTAAAAACTCAAGATTTTGATAGATAAAACATGTTTTGAATAGTGCAAATAAAAATATGGTATAACAACGTATGCCGGGTTAGCTAGTTATTATTATAAACAATTGTTTCAGTGATTATAAGACAATTGTATGCTGTGCCGTGTGGTGACGGCAGAGCAGAATACAATTGTCACCACCCCCATCTCTCCCGTGGGTGTCGTACAAGGCGACTAAGGGTAAAGACAGCAATGAGTAATGGGCAGCAGCATTTCTCTTATACCACCTAGCAATATAAATTTGCACTGCGATTTATGTGCTCGATATATGGCAATAGGCTCGCCACCTGTTACATGGGACCGAACATAATTGGCGAAAAGTGGGTGTTAATTCACCTCTGCCCACCCCTTCGGGGATATAGGCGTGATTTATGTATGTATGTATGTTTCAGTGATTCTCTGTTAGTGTCATCATCCCTATTATAAAGGTATCGTACCTGGACTTTGCCCTATCAAGCTTGGTTGGGCTGCTCTTCTGTGGTTTCTTAGCTCGGTCAGTCGCATCTGCGCCCGCTCTGGCCGGCTTGCCACTGGATGTAACCAGCGCCTTTTGGAAAAGCTCCATCGTGTCTAAACAATAGTTGGAGGATATTACTTAAGTTATTCGATTTAATTTCAACATTATTTAAATGAGGCATGAACGTGGCACGACTTAAAAGAGAGGAAGACCAAAGAACAGATTGATGGACTGTGCAAAGGAGGACATGATAGCGAGAGGGGTGGATGAAAGAAAGAAAGAAAGAAAAACATTTATTGACCAGCACAAAGACAAAACAGACAACAAAATAAGAGAAAAAAAAATTAACAACAAATTACAAATAAAGACTACAAAATAACCCTTTGCCTTCCCTAAAATATAGGGCGAATTTAACAAAAAAAAAAAAGAAGCAAAGAAAAAAAAAGAAAATTAATGCCTTGTGCATGGCCAAAAGGTACTGCCTCAGCAACGGATGAGAAATTGGTGAAGAATCGAAAGGAGTGGAAGAAGAAGACATGTTGTGCCGACCCCGCCTGGAGCGGGATAAGGGCAGGCAAAAGAGAAAGATATAAATGTTAGTCAAATTAGAACAATGATTTTGGTGGTTAGAAAAAGTTCGAAAAATTATATGCGCGGACGCGGATTGCGGTTGGACGCGGGTTCGATTCCCGCATCAAGACCATAACTTTTCGAACTTTTTCTAACCACCAAAATCATTACTTCGTTACGTTACGTCGCTTCCAATTCCATTTCTCCAGGACATAAGCAGTCTACTCGAGACTTTTATCAGAGATTAATTGAAGCGGTAGAATTCCTGAATTCAATTATATCAACCTCATTAAGAGGAGCTCACTAGCGCAATGACATAGTGCGCTCGGCCAGCTATTGCGTAAAATAAGCATTGTTCGCTAAGGCCGGTCATTGGATGGGTGACCAAACAATTATCTCGATATTCCTCCGTGCTTCGGAAGGCACGTTATGCCCTTTGTCCCGGCTGCGTTTGCAGTCGTTTTAACCCGCACTGGGCCATTATTGGGTTATTATTTTTTTTTTTAATTTATTTATTATGTTATGTTGCCCATTCTCCCTATATTCTTCTACCCATAGGGAAGACCTTTGCCCCTGCAGTGGGGACATTAAAAAATCTGGTGCTGATGACGATGATGAACCTGTTTAACTGATAGAATGCTTTTATTAATGAAGCTTATACTGTACTGTTGGCGATACAAAATTTTTGGTCACACATCCTATGGACCGGCCTTAGCGAACATTGGTTTCTTCCCCATGGCATGTAGATATAATATACTCAAAGGATACTTAATACACTTGAAGCATTATAATAGCATACCATAAACTTCAACGCTGGCCACCGTTTCGTGCACCCTCTGCACCTCTTTGTAGGACGGCTTCTTGGTGGGGAATGGCAGTACCCTAACCCTGGGATCTTCCCTAGTCAGAGGGGAGTTCTTGCCGAAGAGAGCTGCTTGGTTGGTGGAACCGACGGCGCGGTACAGAATGAAAGTGCAGCCGGCCAGGTCTTCCGCCCACGATACCACCACTTCTTGGACGTGCTGGAAGAATGTACATACATACATACATACATAATTCACGCCAATATCCCCGAAGGGGTAGGCAGAGGTGAACTAGCACCCACGCTTCGCCAATTAGGCTAGGTCCCATGTAATAGGTGGCGAGCCTATTGCCATTTATCGGGCGCAAAAGTCGCAGTACTTTGCTAGGTGGTAGGTATAAGAGGAATGCTGCTGCCCATTCCTCATCACTGATTTATCCTTAGTCGCCTTCTACGACACCCACGGGAGAGGTTTGGGGTGGTGACAATTGTATTCTACTCTGCCACCACGCGGCCACGGAAGAATGTATAGGGAAATATTACAATACAAACACTTTATTGCACAAGAAAACACCAAAATGCAGGAAATAGCAAAACTAACAACTAATAGCACACTATTGCCTTATTGCTAGCCAACAATTTCTTCCAGACAACACTGAGAAAAAATAAAAAATTGGAAATATATTAAGACGATTTAGAACATTTATTGTGGTGAAAAAATTTTTTGGGTATGGTGAAGCAGAGCACAATACAATTGTCACCACCCCCAGCTCTTCCTCAGCCGCCGTACAAGGCGACTAAGGTTAAGACAATAATTAGTAATAAAGCAGCGTTCCTCTTATACCACCTGGCAATGTACTGCGTTTTTTCGTGCCCGATAAATGGCAATAGGCTCGCCACCTATTACATGGGAACAAAATGAAACGTGGATTCGTTAATTCACCTCTGCCTACCCCTTCGGGGATAGGCGTGTTTTATGATGATTGATGTATATGTTTGAAATTTGACATTTAAAATGCGATCTGCGGTTTTCTTTTTATCGCCCAAGATAATTCACCCGTGGTCGGGAAGTGGGATTTTCTGTATACGTAGCGGGCGGAAAAGTCACTTTATACAAATAGCACAATGAGCCAGAAAACAATTTCTTTCTGACATTATTAGGGGAGGAAATAGATAAGATAGCGATGGCACCAATGTTCCTTTAATTTATACTATCTAGCAATAAACTGCGATTTGAGTGCCTGATAGATGGCAATAGGCTCGCCACATAGGGCAAATACACCGACAACAGTACAACGGTACCTCCAAAAACTTCGCCTGGTTATATCTTCTTAAGCTAGCACCGGCAGATCTCGGGGCGTTTCCGTGTTGATCCCGGGATATTTGGGCCTGACCCTGCCCCCTTCTGGTCACATAGGACCGATGTGTCTTGTGAACCACTGGTGTTCCCCCGGAGAAGATAGCTCCAGCGAAGTTCCCACCGGATACCATGAGAACTGCCCAGCGCTGGAAGCCAGGGATGGCGAGCCGTTTACACCGCTCCACCCACGCTTGCCCATCTCCGTCGGTTGAAAGTTCTTCCTGTAAAATAAAGACATGAATTTCAACTAAATATACACATTGTGCCGTGTGGTGACGTCAGAGCAGAATACAATTGTCACCACCCCAAATCTCTCCCGCGGGTGTCAAACAATAAGGCGACTAAGACTAAGGGCCGGTTTTTTGATGCATAGTTAACTGTTAACCTGTTATCTTTAAATATCACTGATATTTAACAATTAGTAACAATATCAGACTAATATTTATTTATCCATTAGTAACATTAGTAACTAAAATTGTTACTAATGGTTACAAATCAGACTGATATTTAGCAATTAGAATGGGCAACAGCATTCCTCTTATACCACCTAGCAATGAGCTGCGACTTTCATGCCCGATAAATGGCAATGGGCTCGCCACCTATTATGGGACCACCACACTATACATGGGACCTAACATAATTGGCGAAACATGGGTGTTAATTCACCTCTGCCTGGATATAGGCGTGATTTATGTATGTGTACATTGTGACAACTGTAACAAAGTTGCTAAAGGTGACTATTTATGTACAAACATAAAATTAAATAGTAGTGGTTGTTATTACAGACAGTTAATATTCGTGACTTTAAGTAATGTGCAAATTATACTGCACAGCAACATTAAACTAGAAATTTTATTACTTTCCGCTCACTTGCTAAAGAATTTGGGACCAGATAAAACTTTTAGCAGTGCACTGACACATCTATAAGATATATTCATGTATTTTAATCATATTTAAAAATGCGAATACCCAAGTATGAATTAATCAATACCATCTAAAAATTGTTACAATACCTTCTTGTGGTGAAGTATGCATCTGTAGACACAGAACACCTGCCCTGCCTGGTTGGTAAAGAAAGCCTTGCAATGCCTTGTGGCGGCAGCAAACAGATCTGTGGCTGGCCTGTTAGCATTATCATCCGATTCAGAATCACTGCCAGAGACACTAAGGTCATCCTCTGTAAATAGATGTTATTCATAAGCATTGTTATGGCAGCTACCTAGCTAGCTTTCATACTCCAATTAAATAATATGTATAATATTTCAATGATAATGTAATAATAATTGTAATAATTTCACATTTCATTCTTTCTCTTATCCTTATCACCAGCCTTTTCAGTAGTCCCTACAACTGAGACCTTCCCTGTGAATGAAAGAATATAGGGAGATAGGCCAAAGCATACCACATTGGCCCAATGCGATTGGTAGTTATCAATGAGTGCAAATGCATTTGGGACCAATAGCATAACATGCCTTTTGAAGCATGGAGGAACTTGAGGTGATTTTCTTTTACAAGCAAGCAAACAATGCTTAGTTTCTGCGATCACAAACTGAGCTTCTGCGCTATTGAGCTTTTCCATTATATGCAGTATAATATTACTACCTAATTGCTTACAGTATGGTCTACTAGAACAATAATTCTCAAATACAACTTACATACAACTTACTTATGATGTAAGTGCATTGCAAGAGTATTAGCATCATGACCAAATTAAAATACCTTGTCTAGAATTAAATTGCCCTAAAGTCAGTGCCGCTTTTCCGAACAGTTTTCTTTTTAAATTATGGGTGTGCCAGTGGTTTTTGTAATGCGCCGTCTGTTGAGCACGGGTTTCAAAAGGTCCCACACCACAGCAAGAACAACAGTTGCCATCAGAAGGCCCATTCAAGGTCAATGCACTTAATCTTCTGATCACACTAGCCTCGTCAACTGAAAAATAGAGACTTATTAGATAATAATGGAATATTGTGCAATAGGTACAACATGAGAAAAAATATGAGTTCAAATATTTATTACATCTTGGTTAATTATAAATTTTGCTACCATAACTTAGATAACATTAATACTGAAAATTTATTATTAGATAAGATATTTAAAAGATAATTTTTTTTCAGCACATAATAATTAATAGAGAATTCCATTTTCTCTCCAAATCAAATTGTGGCGAGTCTATTCCTAAATTAATGGTGCCACATTATTTAGACACTCACTAATATTAAACAGGCAATTATAATTTGTAAATGTCAGAACTTTTTGGTTAAATTCCAAGACACATGGGTGCACAATAAAATGTAACATTTATATAATAGAGAATACTGTTATTTTCCAGTGTCCGAAATACAAATATAATTTTTGAGTTGAAGTTATCTACATCTAGGTAATAAAAAATGTGACAGCAGTACATACCAACTTGATGAGATTCTGTGATCATGCAAGATGCAACTTGAATTCCTTGTAATAACTTTTCAAATTTGTCCAGCTCATAAACTCGTACGTGTCTAGGTTTCACTGTATCTGTCTTAGAAGTCATTTTTATTTTATGTTTATTTGATGAAAAAAG
Organism: Cataclysta lemnata; assembly: GCA_963931975.1. Lineage (NCBI taxonomy): Eukaryota > Metazoa > Arthropoda > Insecta > Lepidoptera > Crambidae > Cataclysta > Cataclysta lemnata. The sequence continues at coordinate 3,056,878 of OZ008350.1, read as the reverse complement.
AACAAACTATTTAGTCAAAATTGAGGAACAAAAAATGATTCCTAGGTTACATATTGCACAATTTTTACAAAATTTGAATTCAGTCAGTCCTCCACGTCCACAGATTACTCAATCGCACACAAACTTTAATTAGAGAAACTAGCACAAACTATTAAACTCAATTAAACTATACTTAGAACTAAGCGAGCACCCACGTACAGGCGTACGTGTTAATTTTAATCAAACTTACAATTATTAACATAAATTAAATTTTATTAAATTTAAAAATCATTTGACATTCATTTCTTTCATACAGTTTAGTGATGTCCAAACTCCGAGTTCCCATTCCCAATTTTTGCGTCTATTCAATGTTATTGAAAATTTCAAATTTACATTATTTTTAAAAACTTACTTTAGTATAAATAGCTCTAGAAATGAATCATTGAAAACACCAAACCATAAATAAAAAGCTGTAAGTATACTTTTTAAATTTACTGTCTGTATTTAGAAAACAAAGTTACTGCATTGTGTTGGTCAAAAAATATGAATTATTAATATTTGCTTGATGAAATTACACATAAATTCAGCCTATTTAATCCCAAAGGGGTAGGTAGGGGTGTATTAACATCCACGTTTCGCCAATTATTACGTTGTGTCATTATCATCTATCGAGCAATAAAAGTAGGCGTGTTAACCAGAGATTGAGGGTGGTGGCAATTGTAGGCTTTGTCGTCACCACATGTTGTCTTTACTTGCATAATAAGTCTAGATACGACCTGGGGGCCTACCACCTAACTCGATTGCTGATGATAGCTATATTGCAATGCACTGCTTACGGCTATAGCAGCCATCCTGAATTTTTAGGCGGCACAGATTTTGTGCCAAATTCATACAAAATCATTCGGTGATCATTTCGTTCAAAGCTATCGCTAATAGTTTAGGTACATTTGGTGCGAAATGACAGCATGACGTCATATACTATTGCTTTTGCTTTAGTAATCGAGTTCGGCGGTAAGCCCTCTGTTCTAAATTGTGAAATTTGAAAATATAACTTCATAGGAACTAGGTACTTACTTAATGAAGATTATTACAACTTTACAATTATTATAATTTCTATTTTTACATCGAGTTAAAGACCAATTGAATTTATTCAATTGAAATAATTACGATCATCCTTAACGCTTGTCAAACGTTATTATTATAATCGGTGCCCATTCAAAGCAGCAAAGAGCCATAGGTTATTCTGCCATATTTGATGGTAAAGTCAAAAAGAAATATAAAAAAAATAATAAAAAACAATAGATAAACCTACAGAGATATAAATGTTGCGAAACGTCATAGTAGAGGAAAGTCATAAAACAGATGCAAGCTTATCACAATTCCTGACAAGCTTGCTTCGTGAATGAAGATGAGAATTTTAAAGATTAATTTAAAAGAGTGAAGAAGAGGACATAATGTCTGTCTGCTACAAGCCAATAAAATGATTCCGTGGCAAATTAAAGGAATAGTTTTATAATTTTTTTTTAATGTTTTACTCAACAAGAAATTCGCTGGGAACGACTTTCAATGTTGGGAAGCCCTCAATTTCTTTAGGTCTGGGACTGGATTATTTTTGGCAACGCTCTCAAGAAGACTACTAAAACGAATCTTGAGCACAATGAGTTTTTGTCATGGAACTGAACTTTCCCAAAAAACCCGGTAGATGCTGTAAAGACTTCTTGATCGTAATAACTAACAATAATTAAAAATTAATCTTTGTAGCGATAGAGTTTGTAGTGACAAATACCTACTTTAATTATAAACACGTCATTAAAATACTCAACAAAAGCAAGCCCACTTATTTCTTTATGTTTGATTCCTTTTTAATATAAATCATAACGTACAAAACTTCCGGTTTCTGTGTACCTACGTCTGTATAAAGGTAGAAACAACGGAACTTTAGTCTACCCAAAACTGTCAAATTTCTTCAATCGATTGTCACCCTACTGTCATTTACATTAAAGCACAAAGTCGATATAGAAAATTCCACATTTTATGGTACCTAGCCTGACGTACATACGGAGCGGGGTCCGATCCCTGAACAATGAGTTATTATTACAATTCCGGCGAGGGTGAGGGTTATTGAATATAGCGTCCGCGCTACCTGCTGCGGCTGCGATTACTTCGCAATTTGTCTAGCGCCTGATTCGAACCTTTGCAATTACACCGCCCTGTGTTTGATCTAATATACATAAGGCGTCTATAGGAACGTAAACAGAATTATCAAGTACTTTTACATGAAAATATCGGTAGTCTGAGTAGGTAAATAATGAAAACGGGATGGCCGATGAACAAGCCATCAATTTCGTGACAATAATTGCAAGTTAACATCACCGTCTGCCTAGTGGTCCACGTAGCCACAGACTGTAGAACTAATGTCTATGTCAAACATTTACCTCTACCAGGATTCGAATCCGCGATGTCTGAGCCATTGAGTTCAACAGCATTATGTTGATGGCTTCAAGCCGTCAACATAATGCTGACCGTAACATATTAGCGGTATTAAAACTATTTGCCATAATATTAGTTTAGCTTTTTGACGCTAGATGGCAGTATGATAAGCATCTGCTATAATACCTTAATTAAATAATATTCTAATAATGTTTTCTTATATTTGCACGAGCACTACACATTTATAACAAAACAAGTTTTACGGATAAGACTCGTGTATAATCCATTATACGCAAGTCTTATCCGTAAAAGTTGTTTTATTTCAAATCAATAATATTCTATTATCCAGAAACTTAGTAATGTTTTTGACATAATATTTTTTACAACAATAGTATTTTTAAAGTTGTTGTTACGGCAGCCAATCATTTATGTTTTTAACACGAACTGTTAGTTAAAGTTATACAATTTTGTTTTTGCTGTAATTTTAGCATAGCTAACTAGTTTTCTTCGACTAAAATTTATTAGTGACGATATTATTTGATTTCCGGTCGCAATGTTATAATTATTAATTACTAGACCTCTGAAATAGACAAGACGGTTACTTCGGCATACCGCTACTAGATGGCGTGAGTATATGCGTTACTGAAATACTAAAATCCTTTGTCATGAAACTTCATGTGTTCTCCCTTTTGCCTAAAGAAAATATATGTAAGCTCATTAATAGAATAATTATAAATTAGTATCTATTTATCAAGAAGTACGACACTCAAGGAGTGCGACACCCGCAGGAAACGTGGTGGTGGTGACAATTGTATTGTGGTCTACCGTCACCACACGGCCCCAATACCTAATCTATTTTATAATACCTTTGCGTGAGGTCTAAAAAGTTTTCGTTGTCTCTTGTCTCAAATGGATTGATCCGTACGTGAAAACCTGCCTAATGCAACTTAATTTCTATTGTTTCTAGTCGCGACGTTTTAATCGAGTTACGAGCTCATAGAAGGGTGTCTCCGGGTGGAAATTAATAATCGAAGCGTCAGATCGTCTGGGAAAGGATCTACGCCAATATTTGTGTATCTAATCCGCCGGTAGAAACGCTTTATGATTTAATTACAACAGGGGGTCTAAAATGATCATTTTAGGCAATATCAGCATTTCAGCTTTCTAAATCCATAGGATATATAATAAATAAATAAATTCATTCATTAATATTTTTACAGTCACACCTATTATCTAGCCCAAAGTAAGTAGCCTAAGCACTTGTATTATGGATACTACATGACGGACTTATTTTTAATATATTGAATGTCATCACTCGGGAACAAACATTTGTGGTCATCGAAGTTTGCCCCTACCAGGATTCGAACCCGGGACCTCTTGGCCAATACCCAGCGATCTGAGCATTCGACCAAGGCGGCCGTCTTATTAATAAACATAATAAATATATTAGGTTACCTATACTATTTGTATCTGGCTGCTTTTGGCCACCGATATATATTATAAACATAATTTTAATCTCATGTGAGCTATTTTACAAATTCTTGTGAATAATTATTGTCAAACCGAAGGATATGGGACTCAAAACCGAAAATTTTAAAATTTAACCCGACACCTCTTGGCCGTCCATTCGACCAAACGGGCCGTCAAAATAAAAAAACACATGATTAAGTTAAGTTAAGACGCGACAAGATTTCGAGATAAAATATTCATTGCTCACAGGGCCAATAGCCCCAAAAACACGCAGAGCGAACAAAGCAAAAGCAGTCTTAATACCATACATTTAGAAGACACAACCTTTCCAAAAGCTCTCTAGTTGTGGCCCTTACGTGCCTATTTAAATAGCAATCTGTGGTGCATTTTCACCGCAGATTGCTATTCAAATGTGCATAAAACTGAATTTTAACATCCCTTTGATATGTTCAGGTATTAAGTGCAGACGGGATTAGCCCTTGAGAGCTAGGGTGTCGGGAATAGGGCTCTTAGACTGCCTGTACACAGTCAATTTCGATGGCGATCCTTCATCAAAATCAGTGATCACCAGATTGACTGTGTATAGGCGCCATTCTATTTCGTACACAATCAATCTGGATCGTGGATGATATTGATCGCGGATCGTGATCGTGGATCATGATCGAGATTGACTATGTACGAACCGCCCTAGGTGAGGTCAGTTTGGCAGATGAAGGGCAGTCTGACCGATCGATGAGAGCGTGCCACGGCAGGGACGAACGACAGATCTCTGTCGAATCTACTCGTTGTTACGAGATTGTTAAGCTATGGCCACACTTGTAGGCGAAGATTCTTGTTATTTGAACTTCGTAACTTCGAGTTCGTTCTACGACGAAGTGCTTGGCCACATCAAACACAACTTTGCTACGAGATAATCAAGAAATTCTAGAACGTTGCAGTGTAGGTACTATGCGCGCGAGGTGTAGTCAACCACACGAACTTTGTGATACAACTTTTTGATATGCGGCAATTTGAGAAGGTTGCTAGTGTAGTTGCATAGCGCGCTCGGCCTGCGATTGCTCAAACTAAGCAATGTTCGCTAAGGCCCGTCATTGGATAGGTGACCAAATTTTTATTATCTCGAGTTCCTCCGTGCTTCGGAATGCACGTTAAGCCGTTGTGCTGCACATTTCTCATCACTGTTTTATTTTTATTTTATTTTATGATCTTAGGATAGCTTACAGCTTTCTTCAGTACATAATAAACATATTTATATCTATAAGCCAATAAGCAGCTACCACATATAGAATGCAACGTATTAAAATGCTTTGGAGAGTACAAATTAACATAAATGTAAACAAGACTTAAAATTTAACTTAAAATTAATCAATTTCAAATAAAATTTTCTGCAAGATGTTTCTAATGTGTGTGATACAAGGCACAGTAATTATCGAGCCTCCGTAAATCAGCTTGCAATTGGGCTTCGCGCAACATTGTTAACCACTCTAAAAACTTTTAGAGTGGTTAACAATGTTTAACACTGATCAATATCATTAATGAACAGTATAAGGTGCCGTGTGGTGACGGCAGAGTAGAATACAATTGTCACCACCCCAAACCTCTCCCGTGGGTGTCGTAGAAGGCGACTAAGGATAAATCAGTGATGAGGAATGGGCAGCAGCGTTCCTCTTAGACCACTTAGCAATAGTACTGCGACTTTTGTGCCCGATAAATGGCAATAGGCTCGCCACCTATTACATGGGACCTAGCCTAATTGGCGAAGCGTGGGTGCTAGTTCACCTCTGCCTACCCCTTCGGGGATATTGGCGTGAATTATGTATGTAGACATATAACCCCTAAGTACAACTGCCTGAGATCTATTAATTACATATGAGATCGAAATCGAATCGATATCGAAAAATATCACCTTTTAACACTTACTGCCGCACTCAGAGACGTCAATTAACTTTAATGAGTATTTAATGACAAAAATTTTTATTCAAATCTAGACCATAGACCCGGCAAGAATAGCGACTAGTTTTGAATTGTCATTTTTTGACGTTAAGTACTCATTAACGTTATTTGACGTCTCTGAGTGCGGCAGTTAGTCCCCTTGTACGACACTTGCAGGAGAGATTGTGTGAGTGGTCACTACCCACCAATTGTTTTCTGCTCTGCCATCACAACACGGAAATTCTATTTGTTATTTCAACATAAAAATAGAGATAACATAATAATAGAGAACATATTAATAGAGAATAGATAATTTTATGTCACAGTCAAATATTCAAGAGGAAAACGTTGATTTTAATAGCTCAAATCAAAACAAAAAAGGCACTATTAAACATCAAAGTAATTTATAGTAATCAGACATATCAAAGATACTTTTTGGAAAAATAGGTTTTAAATACAAAATCTACGAAAGTTTAGCGTCCGTGCTTTGGAAGGCACGTTAAGCCATTGGTCTCGACTGCATCTGCAGTCGTTAAATGGGCCAGCGCAGCGCGGTGGTGGGTTATGGCAAATTCTCCCTTTAATCATCCATCCATATGGAAGGCCTGTGCCCCAGCAGTGGGGACATTAAAAAGGGCTGGTGGTGATGATGTTGACAAAACACGTAACAATAATTTTTAATTGTTTTTTATATCATCTAAAATCAGCGGTCCAAAATAATGTAATGGCTGCTTTAAACTACAGGGTGAATTTTAAATCGGTCGACAAAATTTTACAGGACTTTTTAACCGCTATAATGATCGTTATAGTAACAATTAAAATTGTAATGAAACAGTAAGTAATAAAACACAATACAAGAACGCAATTATTAGATGTATTAGTTGCAGTCGACGCACTTTGCGCGTGATTGTACTTTCAGCGGTCTACTACCTAGCCGCGCGTACCCGTTCGCTTAGCAGCCCGCGAATTGCGAACGATTTTTTTAATTTTATTTAATATTAAGAATGTAATTTAATATTTTTCTTAAATAAATTATATATTTAATTTTTTTTTGGTTTTATGTTTTTAATCTGTATATTTACCAGTTTCGAGTAAAAGAATAGGAAAATATTGATACTTTTTTTTCTCGACTTAAATTTGTTTTTAAACCTCACTAATATAATGTTTAATAGCACTAGAACCCCCCATAAAAATTGTCGATTCATTTCGATTTCACCATGTAGATGGTAAATAGTGAATAATTAGTAGAAACTAAAACATCTCAGAGATTCAAAGGAGTTTAATGAATCTTGGAGTACAGTGTGGATTTCAAATAAAAGAGAAAATTAGGCAGACTTTCAAACAACCGACTAAGGGGAAAACTTATCTTTGAATTTTAGGTCTTGCTGAACTGAACATAAACTCAATCAACGTAATGAACAAATATCGTCTCAATGCACAAGTGACTTATCAGGACTAATTAGAATTATAATTGCCCATTACTCTGTTAATCAAATAAGCAGTATTAAGCTAGTCAAGCAGTACTAAACTAGTCATGTATAAGTTTTCCGTCACGTTCTTAGTGAGCTATTGTTACATTCGTAGTACTGTATCGAGTAATGTAGACAAATTAGAATTTTGCACTGATCTCTATTGCCAAGAGAATGCGAGGGCAAATGTTTGTGGCATCAGGGAGGAAGGGGGAGGTTATAGACTTAGATTATTTGAAAGCGAATGCGATTTGGTACAATACGGTTGTGAGGTAGATGACGATAAAGGTAAATATTGTACGAATGTTTCATGTAAGGCTTTCATCTTCTGAACTCAATCATAATTACATTAATTATTGTTTAATCTGAGGCAATTTTGTGATTTAACAAAGCCAATTTGGAACGCGAAAGCTACTTAACATGTGGAGCTGTTTTAATAATAATCTTGAAGGAAATTTTGTCTTGAGGCGTTGTAGTACTTCCTCTTCTTAGATGGGTGTGTCCCTTAAAGATAATTCAATTAACTTCTCTATTGATGGACTATTGTTAAATGTTTCCAGTTTTGCTTTGAATATTCACTATAATTTGTTTTAAGAAGTTACTTTATATGATGACCTGACGAATCTTTCATCAAAAATTTATGTTTATTAAACAACAAAACCAGTAGAGAAACAGAGAAATTTTAAATATTACATTCTGCAATGATGTGAAAAAATTTTGTTTTACAAAAACTAACAACAGATTGGATGCATTTAAACCATTTAACCGACAGAGTTAGGATTAATCCTACAATCATTTTCGTGTCCGCTGCGATAGGGTCGTAAATGTTTGACAAGGCACATCCAAGCAGACACCAAAATAAATGTCGGATAAATCCAACTTGCGCGGTTATATTTGAGAAAATGAACCGTTATGTATTTTATTAGTAGTCCAACATCTTCGTGTCCACAGCTTACGGAATAATAAACCTGGAATACTGCACTCGTTCCCTATCTAATTCAGTAGCGACAACAGACAGCACGGAAATAGACAAAATCGATGACACTGACCTTCCTTGCATTGAATACGACTGCACTTACCGAAGTGACGCAAAACAAGTCTGCGGTTTGGCTAGAAAGGGGGAAGGTTTTAGTGTCAGACTATTTTTGGACAAATGTCGACTACTGAAGCACAACTGCTTGCACAAAACCAACTTTACAGTCACTGACAACCGTGTATGCGATGGTGTCAAAGTTTCTGAAGATCTCGGAGCTGCAAAAGTTAAAGTCAGAAAGCAACCTAACATTATAATAGTAGATGCAAGCATGTTTAACTTTAACAACAATATAAACGAGACTGTTGACAATTTTTTTGCTGCCACCCATGTTTTCGATCTGCCCGTGGATGAAGTGAGCAAACACGTGAATGAGACGGCTCGCAGGATGCTGGTGGATGTGTTTGGGCCCCAAGTTATATTCAAGCCTTGGATCACGATACCGAAGAACATAAGCGAAGATTACTATCACAGGCCCACGTTGTCCTCCTGCTTTCACAAATGCCCCACGGCAAGTTATTGTTTACTAACATACCTACATACATAAATAACGCGTATTGAGCTTCGAAGGGCTAGGAAGAGGTGAATTAACACCTACGTTTCTCCAATTATATTAGACTAATTACGCAGTAAACTGCTAACTGCCGCACTCAGAGACGTCAAGTAACGATAATTAGTGCTTAATGTCAAAAAATCACAATTCAAAACTAGTCGCTATTCTTGCCGGGTCTAAGGTCTAGATTTAAATAAATTATTTTGACAGTACTCACTAAAGTTAGTACATAGTATATTATATTTTATATAATTTAATTTAGAAATGCCCTGACACGTATGCACCGGTTTGCGGCCAGCCTGGCATGGTGGCGAGGGAGCCATCCATCATGTTCCAAAACCATTGTTATATGGATGCAGCGCAGTGCAAGATGAGGTGGGAAGACAAGAGTTCCACCGCTGAAAGCTCGTGTAAATACATTATTTTTTCTTTCCTAGATTGCCATGTATCGGGAACGTAAGTCACAATATATTACTAGCTGGTTTAAGAGTAACGCTACTGATTTATGTTAACCTTAGGGCCGGTTTCTTGACGCATAGTTAACTGTTAACCAATTGTTAAAAATTGTTACTTATCTTTAAATATCAGTAATATTTAACAATTAGTATCAATATCAGACTGATATTTACCCATTAGTAACTAAAACTATTACTAATGGTTACTTATTAGACTGATATTTAGCAATTAGTTACAGTTTTTAAAAATTGGTTGAGTTAACTATGGATCAATGAACCGGCCCTTAGTAGCCTTCTACAACACTCGCGGGAGAGGTTGGGGTGGTGACTATTCTATTCTGCTTAGCCGTCACCACATAATAATCGTCATAATCATCATTACCAGCCTTTTGATGTTACCATTGTTAGGGTATAGGACTTGCCTATGGATGTAAGAATATTTTTTTCATCCCACCATCTCGGAAAAAGCGTTTTTGCTCTTCGATATCTGAGTGCAAAAGCCGTTTTTATCCTCTAGAGGTTAAAGTAAATTTGAATTTAGAACATCGTGTGCAATGAGTTTGTGAATTCAAAACATCATTATACATATTTATTTCTACCTCCATGGTGCCGAAATTGTCATGCAACCTATTTTAATTTGTTAAAAACTCAGACTTGGAACCTTCTTGGTGTACTTTTTTTGTAATTTGCTTTGCGCGCGCCATTTTCTTTTCACGTCACAAATTTGTTAAAACCTAGGAGTTCCGTGACGGCCAATCAGCTTGGCGTCAATCTTGCTTTAAATATTTTGATCGTCTAAAACGCTTGCTGGATGCTTGAGTCAAGCATTTAAAAGCTTTTTAGGTCTGTTTGATTTGTTTACGCTAGTAACGGAACAAAAACATACAGAAAATCAACGTGCTTGACTCAAGCTGATTGACCGTCTCGGAACTCCATTAGGGACGGTAATTTTTATTAGGTACTTACAGGTGTGTCTGGATGAATGTTGCGGGTGTGGCTGGGTGGATGGGTGGCTGTTGGAGGTGTGTCTGGGTGAATGGGTGTTTTAAGGGTGTGTCTAGGTGAATGGGTGTTTTGTTGGTGTGTCTGGGTGAATGGGTTTTTGTGGGTGTGTCTGAATGGATGGGTGAGTATTGTGGGTGTTTCTGGGTGATTGGGTTTTATTTTGGGTGTGATTAGGTGTTTTGTGGGTGTTTCTGGGTGATTGAGTGTTTTTTGGGTGTGATTGGGTGTTTTGTAGGTGTTTCTGGGTGAATGGGTGTTTTGTGGGTGTTTCTCGGTTAATCGGTGTTTTGTGGGTGTTTCTGGGTGAATGGGTGTTTTGTGGGTGTTTCTGGGTGAATGGGTGTTTTTTGGGTGTCTCTGGGTAAATGGGTGTTTTGTGGGTGTTTCTGGGTGAATGGGTGTTTTGTGGGTTTTTCTAAGTGAATGGGTGTTTTGTGGGTGTTTCTGGGTGAATGGGTGTTTTTTGGGTGTGGTGGATGGGTGTGAATGTTGTGGGTGTTTCTGGGTGGGTGTTGAGAGTGTGTTTGGGTTAATGGGAGGGTGTTGTGGAAGTTTCTGGGTGAAAACAAAAACTGTTGTGATTGTATTTTTTTTTTTGTATTTTGTTATTTCCTCGTTGGGGGGGATGAAAAGTTACGTGTTGCACTCGAGTGCAAAGATTTTTCACCTTGTGCTCTTTTGATTCCCTCGCTATCGCTCAGGATTCTAATTTTTGAATCACTCGCTACGCTCGTGATTCAATTTTAGAATCCTTCGCTAGCTCGCTTCGCTACCTTCGCGGTTAAAAAACAACTTTGCACTCACGTACAACAAATAACTATTATCTTATTTTCACTGTTTACTTAGTTTATAAGTTTAATTTCATGCTAAATATAATTGGCAACATTTAAAAAATGACAACCTCCCAAAATAAAAATACCGTTTCTTTATTTTCCAATCTATTATTAATCTATTTTATTATTACTTACCCGGGGTCCCGGGCAAAGTGGCTAATAATCCACGGTTGTAATCTATGGGTTATAACTAATAATTTAATTAATGTTAGTGGCAATTGTTATAGTTTTCTGAAGTTCATTAAAAAAAATACTTATTATAGATATTTTGTTTAACTTCCCTAGTAATAATTAAAAAATAATAATGAAAGAAAGGTTAAAGTCTACACTTTGCCCGGGTTTCCTCTAACTATTATATAACAATAATCAACAAAGTAGCCTAAGCACTTGTGTTATGGATACTAGAAGACGAAAAATATTTTTAATATCATAATAATTATGTATATAAATGTTCAAAATATACTACATAAACATATGCACAATCATGACTCGGGAACAAATATTTGTGTTCATCACAAAATTTACCCCTACCAGGATTCGGACCCGGGACTCCAGCGATCTGAGCATTCAACTAAGCCGGCCGCCAATATATATAACTGTAACCATTTATTATATTGTGCAAAAAATGAATGTGAATATGAATAAATATTGTTCCCGAGTCATTTCGCTTTACCAGGAATTTTGTTGAATGTCGAATATCTGATTCTGCTGTAGTCAGAGCTGTAACGAATATGGAGTTCCTGGAATCGTAAAATACAAATATTCCGCGTACCTACATGACGTGTAGTGAATGCAACTGGTGTACTGGCACATGAGCAGATAAACCGAACAGAGTAAAAGCTTCCTAAAAACGGCATCGCACTATATTTCGACAACTTCGTGCGCGACCTTCCTGCGGTATGAGGGGCGGTGGCGGGGACGGGGCGCTCTAGATGTTGGCGGGGGTGGGTGATGTGGTCTCGCGCGCCCCCGCTAGCATCTACTGTGCCCCGTCCCCGCCACCGTCTCGTACCGCAGGAGGGTCGCGCACAAATTTGTCGGACTACCTGACATTATGCAACTGGCTGTGCGTCATAAACCGGTTCTTTCCAGTCTCGCCGCGTGCGTGACAGCGGCCAGTTGTAACGTACACACGCCCCGCGTGCTTGTAGTAGTGCAACAGATTCACGCGGTTGTATAAAGGTTATTCTCTGTTCCGTTTATTTACTCATGTTGTACTGGTCAGACGAGAGGGGGCCGCCCACTTACCACCCCGCCCTTTAAGCAAATCGAGTTTCATATTGGACAGCACCGACTAGCTTTTCATTTAGTTTCCATTGTCAATAGCGAAAATCACACAAAGAGTTCATCGAACCGTAAATTTCAATCCAACAATATTGAGATGACACTTAATAACATAAAAAAATAAGTATTATTTATTATGTTATTAAGTTAATTATATTACTTTTAATAGAATAAAGTTGATTAGTTGAGATGGATGACAATGCCTCATAACATAATAATGATAATAAATAATTATAAAGCCTTTTTAAATTTATTATTAATCTTATGTCTTAAAATGTCTACGCAGCTAAGAATCTAAGTTAAGCTTTGACCGAAAAATTCAAAGATGTTTTTATTTAAAATTGATATAGTCCTAACATCAGGAAAACCAATGAGCATAGATAAACTACGCTATTACCTATCTACCACAGAAAAGGGGACCTTTATGTCTACCTCTCCATTCTTAATTTAATTAGTTGAACAGTTCAAATAGCAGTGGAGCTAGTTCGTATTCATATCGTCCTATTAAAATGGGAACCCGTGTCAAACGCATATATGCACTTTCCCAACTTTTGTTCGAAACTTGTCACTCCTGGGTTTTGGATGGTACTTCATTAATAGGAGTTTGGTCTCGCTTCCTAAACTCGTTAGACGCCCCCTTATAACGTCATTTAAACACAAAATCTGTGGCGCGTCTTGTAAGGAGACAGATTTTCCCTTTATGTCATTTAATCCTCTCAAAGATAATATTTTGGTAACGTCCTTTCCAAATTTGTGCTCCACATTTTTGTACAATACGGTATCATCTCCTTGTACCCGACAAAGCGTCAAAGGTCTCATTCAAACACCTACATGGAACTGTGTGTTCGTTTGTGTAACAACACAAAGCGTCCACCCTATAAGGGCCGGTGCAGATCGGCGGCACGGCATGGCAGGGTATTTTAAGGCGACAAATCTATAACATATTATTGTATTATAGTTACATTAAAGCGAGCGAAGCCGCGGGCGACCTCTAGTAAAAATATAAATTAAAGAGTATAAAAATAAAGTTGAAAGTTCAATGTTGAAGGTCGTAAGGTCAAAAACAATGCCGTAGGATGCTAAGGCATACCGTGCCGGCAGCCTTCGCAACGCCTCGGCATCCCTCGGGACGCTTCGGCAGTCTTCGCGATACCGAGAGATGCGACAAGACAAGACCTAAGACTACTACGACTTAAGGATACCACGGCATTGTTGCCGCCAGTGTGCGCTTACATGTAGGGATACTGAGGGATCCCTTGCCGCGCCGTGCCGCCAATGTGCGCCGGCCCTAATTCGTTGCCAGGAAATTTGCCCGGTCCATGTTTTCCAACTATATTCTTTTGTGTTGCGTACTAAGAATGTTTCGTAAGTCCTCGCAGCTTTTAATTTCCACGATTCTTAGCAATTTTGGCGTCCGCGCCGTATTTATTTTGCAATGGAGCTGAATTATGGCACGAAACTTCAATATTCACAAAGGGAAATATGGGAAAACGTATTCTGCTGTTCGCGGTATATTTCCTGGAATACGATGTAACATTTAATCCTCCCCACCTCCCCGCCACTCCCGCCGGGTGGGCAAATATGCAGTTATTAATATTTTTCGCGGCATTAAAGAGTAAAATCTCGTGCTGCCATTGAAAATATTTTAACGAAAATGTTCATTGGTTTTATGAATTTCTCTCTGCAGCAGTTTGTGATTCAGACTTGTTTGTTTATTTCGAGCAACTAAACTAAAACTAAAAGTTTTACATAGAGAAATATCAAAGGGACGTTTGCTCTAACATTTTTATTTCGGTCCATGTTTTGCGGAAAACCCTCGTCTTTTTTAAGGAAAATGGGTTCTCTTCGGCAAAGAGTTTTGTAAACGACAACGTAACAGATGCATCTTAAAATCTTATTTTAAGTTTTACATTTTGATGTTTTATTACAAGATGCCAAAGAGTTCTCCGAGAGGAGAACTCTCTGGCCAGAGGAGAAGAGAAGAGAGGAGCTCGCTAGCGCAGTATCATAGGCCTGCGATTGCGTAAACAAAGCAACGATCGCTAAGGCCGATCATTGGATGGGTGACCAATAATTTATTATTCTAGATAATTTATATTGACACTGTGGAAATTCTGACATTATTTAAATAAACGCAGCCATTGCCCATTACAAGATTTCTCTCTGGTCCTCTGTTTCATCACGGCCGCCTTGGTCGAATGCTCAGATTGCTGGGTATTGGCCAAGGGACCTGAGATGACCACAATTGGTTGTTTTCGAGTCATGGTTGTGTATATGTTTATGTAGTATATTTTCAATATTTATATATATAATTATATTAAAAATATGTCCGTCATCTGGTATCCATAACACAAGTGCTTAGGCTACTTACTTTGGGCTAGATGATAGGTGTTAGTGTAAAAATATTTATTTAATATTATTTATTATTATCATCAATATCATCATCATCACCAGCCCTTTTTAATGTCCCCACTGCTGCGGCACAGATCTTCCCTATGGATAGAAGAATATAGGGAGAATGGTCCAAAACCACCCATACCGACCCGGGTTAGTGAGTATTAAAGACTACAGAAGCAACCGCGACCAACGGCTTAACGCGCGCCTTCCGAAGCTCGGAGGAGCTCGAGATAAAAATTTTTTGGTCACCCATCCTATGAACGGCCTTAGCGAACGTTGCTTAGTTTACGCAATCGCAGGCCAAACTCGCTAACGAGCAAAAATTTCACGTACGTTATTGTTGCACCAAATGCGCGATATACCCGTATTTTGAATTTTTAGATGGACTCTCCATTCATTAGTCGTAACAAGAGCGCGGCCGGGCAAAATATTATGTTTCTCGTTTAATTATTCTAGACAGGAGGGATAGTAACAAGGGGGGAAGTTTGCCTGGGGACCTAAATTTCAATAAGCTCTAAGCTCCCATAAAGGGAAGGGCTTTAACGAATCAATGTAAAATGTTTTTAATAACTTTCTCATGTCATTCATTCAGAATTCACTTTGGTAGAATTAATTTGCGCTTGTAATCGTTGACGGGGACGGACACCGATAATTTCGTATTTGTTGATTTTAAACTGTAACTAATTCTTGTTTTTAACTTCTGAAAGAAAATAATAATATATTCGTTGTTATTGTTGCATGTTTCAATATTAACTGTTAAGTTTACTTTTTCCAGTTACCCTTTGTGTAGTGCGAGCTTCTATAAACTGCGCCCTATTTAAGTGGACCCTTCGCCTCTTTAAGTCCTGCCTAGACTGGCCATACTTGCGCCCCCCAGAGTCTATGTCCTGTGCCCAGGCACAGCCCTGTTTACGGTACTGCCTTTGTGGGGTTTATTGGCCGTGTGGTGACGGCAGAACTGAATATCATGGTGACAAGGCCATTACTCATCACAGTCTTTGCCCTTAGTCGCCTTGTACGACACCCACGGGAGACGGGGAGTGGTGACGATTGTATTCTGCTCTGCCTTCACCACACGGCTATTCTAATTATACATACATAAATCACGTCAATATTCCCCGAAAGGGCAGGCAGAGGTGAATCATCAACCACGTTTCGCCACTTATCTTAGGTCCCATGTAACAGGTGGCGAGCCTTTTGCTATCTATCGAGCACGTAGGTCGCAGTATATTGCTATGGGGTATAAGAGGAGGAAGAGTGCCGCGTGGTGACGGCAGAGTAGAATACAATTGTCACCACCCCAAATCTCTTCCGTGGGTGTCGTACAAGGCGACTAAGGATAAATCACTGATGAGGAATGGGCAGCAGCGTTCCTCTTATACCACCTAGCAATAGTACTGCGACTTTTGTGCCCGATAAATGGCAATAGGCTCGCCACCTATTACATGGGATCTAATATAATTGGCGAAACGTGGGTGCTAGTTCACCTCTGCCTACCCCTTCGGGGATATTGGCGTGATTTATGTATGTATGTATGTATAAGTGGAACACCGCTGCCCATTCCTCATCACTGTTTTAACCCTTATTCGCCTTGAATGATACCGATACCCATAGTTGAGTGTGAGGTGACGGCAGAGCAGAATACAATAGAAGGGGTGAGTGGACAAAGGTGTTAACTAAAAAGAAGTTCAAAGTGAGTTATGAGTGTTTGAAAATGTAAAATGCATGCATGCAGTAGTCCACCTTTGTTAGGGTCTGAATTTTTGAAACGAATCAAAATTTGGGCGTCGATTTTCTGTTACATAAAATCATTTTCGTTTTTGTAGATAACACCTTTGTCCACTTTGGATATTGTTCTACTAGTGCCGACCGAATTTAATAAAACTGTCAGTAAATCACTTCTCTTCTGAAAGTTACAAGTGTTGTTAAACATGGAATTCAACGGAAATAGCAAAAGGGGATCCATCGGCAATATATAAAAAATGGGACCCAAAAATGGGATACAACTAAAATAAATCTTCAATTTTATTCTGTTCTGTCACCATCACACTGCAACTTCTACATAGTGGAAAATTTGCTTGATCCACAGCGTACATAGAGTCCTCCTTCATGTTCTGCTTGGGAGACGCCTTAAACACGCTGTTCCGGTTTCTTCCCCTGGTGAGGACCCTGCAGCACATGGGACGCCTCAAGAAGAAGGGCTACTTCCGGTACCGGTTCAGGAACATGAGGTTCATCAACAACATGCTGCTCAGAGAGCCCAATCTGATGGGCAGGTGAATCAGTGCTGAATCAATAAAAACTAATATTTTTTGGTTACTGTTTTGTTGATTTTTATTTGAACACTAGCTGTCGCCCGTGGCTTCGCTCGCGTTAATGTCGGTTACTAAATAGCCTAGCCTTCTTCGATAAATGGACTATCCAACACAAAAATAATTTTTAAATTTGATTCAGTAGTTCCTGCTTTCTGCTCTTCAGCTTTATAGTATTAGTTAGAAAAATTATCGCAAAGAAAATTTTGGTATGAAAGTTAACTTACGTACGTAACGTACGGAATCCCATTTCCTGGTCAGGGCGGGACATAATAGTAGATTATACATGAACGATAAAGCAAAGAATGCCTCAGATCGCTCTCGCCTTCGACTCGGGCGTCAAGTACTTGTGATCTAAGACATTCTTTGTTCTAATTCGAGAAAATAGGAAATAGTGTCGGGACCCGACATTCAACGCCCTGTCTGTTCAACACCGGGTCCCGGGCCCACAGAAGGGGGGGTCTCAAAATGTCACTTCCACAGACGAGAGGTTAATGTCACTTACGCAGAACATCATTTTCTCACAATTTTACTTTCGCAGAACGTCATTCTCGCACAATGTCACTGTGTGTTATTATTAGTCATTATGTGTTAGTATTAGTGACATTGTGCGAAAATGACATTCTGCTAGAGTGACTAAACGCGTTAGTGACCAACATTTTCACTATGACATTTTGCGAAAAACGATACCTATCTTTTCCGGGAACAACAGAGCTTTGCACCGATAGCTTGCACAGCGCCGAATAAATAGCTTTGATCAAGACAAACTCACCAGTGGCGGTTGTGGCCGCCATTCCCATGTCGAATAATATGTTTATACAAGCCCCGCTTGCGTCAAAGGCATGCCTCAAAGGGCGGTTCTGGTGAATTCCGTCATTAGTTAATTTACGCCGCTATTTGAATAGGTTGAAATGCTGACCGCAAACCACACGGCAGTCGCAGGGTTAGTTTGTACGGATGTCTAGGAAAAGTTTCAGCGGTATTTTTCCAAAAAATTTTGCAAAGACTTTGGTGGTAAGAAAAAATTTGAAAAATTGTGGTCTTGGTGCGGGAATCGAACCCGCGTCCACTGCACTCCGTCCGGGCAGGTGCCTAAACCGCTCGGCCAACCAAGACGCTAATTAACTTGCCGAAATTTCTCCAACCTTTACACTTCACGTTGTATGCCAACGGATACCTTTACATTAATTGCACTTTATCCTAACCTATTGCGACTGAATATTGAATGGGGTGAGTTTTATAATAATTCTAGCTGACCCAGATAACGTTGTTTTTCCCTAGCTAGGGCTATAAAAAATAGCCTAGCTACCACCTATTCTCAGCCCTACCAAATATACACAAAAAAGCCATAAAAATCGAATCCTCAATCAAACATCACTGTTTTGATTGACATAGAATGTAACTTTTTTCTTATCAAACGTTTTACGTTTGATATTTATCGTATTTTTCAAACAACTACTGCACATATTGACTCAATTCGTCTTCATCATCATCATCATTCAGCCGAGAGACGCCACTGTTGGGGCTAGGCCTCCCTCAAAGATCTCCAAACCGGTTGGTCCTGCGCTGCCCGCATCCAGCGGTTTCCCGCGACCTTCACCAGATCGTCGGTCCACCTTGTGGGGGGCCTTGGTCAATTGATCAATTGGTCTTAGATTAATATTAAAGGTGAATAAGTAACAAAATTAGGCGTTATCATATTTTTTAAACCTCTCATTTTAAAGTTAATTTTTTGCGAAACGTCACACAGCTACATTCTAAGGGAGCTGTCACCGAGAAAATAAACGAATGCACGGAGTATTGTAGGATTCTTTGACTTACTGCCGCACTCAGAGACGTCAAATAACGTTAATAAGTACTTAACGTCAAAAAATGACAATTTAAAACTAGTCGCGCTTGCCGTGTCTATGGTCTAGATTTGAATGAAATTTTTCGACAATAAGTACTCATTAAAGTTAATTGACGTCTCTGAGTGCGACAGTTAGACACCCAATACTTACAAATCCCCCGTCGCCTCAAATGACACCCGATTACGATAATTAATTATTTAATAATAACCGAAGAGTTTAATTAGGAGACCTCGCCGCGTAGCTCCCACTCCAATAAAGCGGGTTACTTTGACAGTGAAAAAAACATAACAACCCCATTAATTTGCTCTGGCTTCGGTCAGTATTTGCTCCCACCGCTCACAAACACGCTCTTTACACTAAAGGGGAGTCCCCTTTCGTGTATTGACACATGGATACCTATTGGATACCGGTGCGCAGTTTTTGATAATAAAAATACTAGTGTTTCGGCTAGCCCCGGGCTGGCAGAGGGTGGGTTGTCAGAAGCAATCATTCCTCGTCCATAACTGACGGCGCCTCTCGCACACGCAAGTCCATTACGCCTTCATTGATTAAACCCGATGCAAATATGATTCCCTACCTACATATACAGGGCCACGGCATTTAATTAATACAGAAATTGATTTAAGCTTCCGATACAGCGGTCAAGAGCGTCCGAGATGTACGGTCAACGGTCTTCAGACTCAGATTTCTTCAATCATTCTAACCCCAAATTCTTTGTACTAATTTTTCTAACATTTATATAATGTTAAAATTAAAATCGAATAGTTTATAAAGCAAACCCAAGCTTAACCGAACGCACTATATTTGTAAAAATATCTGCTTTGGAATGTTTGAAATTTATTTCTACATTGCGAGGGTACCCGTTGGCTTACAACGTGAAGTGTAAAGGTTAGAAGAATTTCGGCAAGTTAATTAGTGTCTTGGGTGGCCGAGCGGTCAGGCACCTGCCCGGATAGCAGCGGACGCGGGTTCGATTCCCGCCTCAAGATCATAATTTTTCGAAATTCTTTTTCTAACCCCAAATTCTTTGTACTAATTTTTCTAACATTTATATAATGTTAAAATTAAAATCGAATAGTTCTTCAATCATTTATAGTAAAGCACAAAGTTGAATGAGTAAATTTGATATTTTGTGATAACTAAACATAATTTAAGTTAAAATTGCCAAGTGAGAATTAGTTAAAAAGGGCTTAAGCTGTACGTACACATATCACGGCTCGTTATCCCTGAACGGGTAGGCTAAGACGAATTCGCCGATTATATCTATTAGGTACCATCTAACGTGCGAAAGTCAGGAATTTCAGTGTCTTACTTCAATCATCTTAACCTGAAATATATTATCATACATATATAAATCTCGCTTGTTTATCCCCGGAGAGGTAGATGAAGGTGAATAAACGTCCTCGTCTCGCAAACTATGTTAGGTCCCATGTAATAGGGACGAGTCTATCGAGGACATACATCTCAGTATATTGTAGGTAGTATAAGAGGAACGATGCTACCCATTACTCATCTCTTTCCGTATCTTAGTCACCTTATACAACACAATACTCGCGAGAGAGATGGGTGTGGTGACAATTGTATTCTGATCTGCCGTCCCCATAGACGGTATATATAAATAATTAAAATTTTCAAGATTACTTTTTACAAATATACATAAAACATGAATTTTTAATCAAAAATATAATGACATCACAGAATAATCACTGAAAACATGTTGCAATTATAGAGAAAATGTTAAAACTAATGCCCATTAGCTAAGCATCGAAATCGAAAATTTGTTAACCACAGAATCCTGGGCAATAAAACCGCGGACTGAATTAAAATTTCAATAGAAAAACAAAATAGATGTTTGGATACATTCGCGTGTATACTAATGTCAATCAGTGAAACATATTAATTTTGGTAAGCCTATACTGGCCACATCAAAGCAAGAGCAGCGCAGTGGTCAAATCGAAATTTACATATCGCTCATTACAACGCGAAACCGCCACAAGTCAAAAACGCATCCAACCGTTGCTTTGCAAATTACAGTTTTCATCTCATATGTTTAGAGCACACAATGTTTTATGTAATTTTGGAGTTCCGTCGTTTTTGTATCCAACAAGCGTTAATATGTCGCTACTTCCTATTGAATCCGCTCGTTTGAGGGCATGCGAAACGAAATTCTCGGTCAATCATTGATTAATTTTGCAGCTGAAATTAAATTCTAATCCTATCAATGGGCTTTTTGGAATGACTGCGGGAAATTATGAGCTGTACGTACGATTTATATTAAATTTTAATGTTGATGTAAAGCTTGCTTATTACTAGCTTAATGAGATATTTCGTTAATAACGATGAAATTCGAGACTAGATTGCGTGCTATGATGTAGTGCAGCGTTTTAGTAAGCATTTTTGGGCGGTTCGATTTGAT
This sequence comes from Cataclysta lemnata, assembly GCA_963931975.1. Lineage (NCBI taxonomy): Eukaryota > Metazoa > Arthropoda > Insecta > Lepidoptera > Crambidae > Cataclysta > Cataclysta lemnata. Next base: position 3,035,460 of record OZ008350.1, on the reverse strand, counting down.
TATTCCCATAATTATAAATAATGATAATAATGGAAATTAGATATATTAATTATTACGCTACCCTTAAAAGTCTATTGTCTCAAACAACCTTTTCAAAACCTTGACCTTGACAATATTAATGTGCTTTTCTATTTCGAACTTCAATGACATTGAGGGAGGACCCCTTACGCAAATACCCTCTCGGAGAGCAGTCAAATTAATAAGACAGAATAGCGTCTCGCAAATTTTGTCATATACACCGTATATTAAATAAGCACCTTAGCCCGTTGCAAGAAGGCCTGTTTAAGCGCTAGTGCTGGCGCCCTACACATTATGCTCATAAACGTTTATTTTTTAATTTACTTCCAAATGCATTCAAACGGTGACACCCTATCATACCTGACAAAAAACAAGTGCTCTGTAAAATCTGCTCTCTGGCACGTCTAGCCGTTAGCAGGCCAGTTCAAAATAATTCTTATGATGTAGGTTGTAAGGTGTGAGGTTGTAATGTCGAAATTCCTCTCCCCGAAAAGTTTTAGTGCTTGTTTTGTTGTGTCTCGCTTGTATGGAGCTTCGGTTGTTGGGCGGTTGCTATGATTAGGGCTTAGCATTCGTCTCGTGCACGTGGAAAATGGTTTAATAACGGCCCCACTTGGAGCTTTAGTATTTTGTGCGTTCATGTATCTATATCGGGAGAGGATTTGGCGCGTTGTCGCAAATAAGCCGTCTGTCGACACTGAGGTGTGTATTTTGATAGATAGTAATATGATAATATTACTTATTCATATTTGATTATGTTATGATACATTTGAAATGAGACAACTTAATGGATTACTCCAAAAAATATACGTGAGTTAAATCAGTTGTTCTATTTACACTTGGCTACATCTACAAAAGTTATATTCAGGTACAGAAAGGGTCGCACTACTTAGTAATAACGGGCAAAACTTTACCTACGCGTCCGACCAAATACGCCAAAAATGTAGAACATACATAAATCACGCCTATATCCCCGAGGCAGAGGTGAACTAGCACCCACGTTTCGCCAATTATGTTAGATCCCATGTAATAGGTGGCGAGCCTATTGCCATTTATCGGGCACAAAAGTCGCAGTACTGTTGCTAGGTGGTATAAGAGGAACGGTGCTGCCCGTGACTCATCACTGATTTATCCTTAGTCGCCTTGTACGATCCACGGGAGAGATTTGGGGTGGTGACAATTGTATTCTACTCTGCCGTCACCACGCGGCGTATGAATGTATGAATGTCTGTAAAATGTAGAAATTATAAAATATTATTTATAGTCAAATTTATAACTCCCTGAAAAACAACGTTAAGCGCGAATTCTATTTAACACAGGGCAAATCGTTAAAGAAGCTCCATAGAATGTTAGATAAATTATTAAAAGAGATACGATTTTTTCTCTACATTGCGGGTATGAGAATTCCAAAGCGGCATAACTCTCGTGTTTAAAATCATTAAATTTTTCATTACCGATATATTTTCATCAGTGTTCCTCTAATTTTCAAGTATCGTTATGATCATTACCTACATGCCACCTTCAAAATCTCATAAATCAGTTCTAATTTCCATAAAAACACACTCTATTATAGAAACTGTTTCAGTTATACCCAATAGTAGTAAGTTTTCCGAGAAACCGTACAAATTTTTATTGGATACGCAACCTTTAAAGTAGAGGGTTGCAATATATTTCTTATATTTCCAATGGGAAGAATATAACTACGGCTTACATATAAAAATATAAATATAATAAGAAGAAGAGAGATATATATGAAATATAAATGATGCCGTGTGGTGACGGCAGAGTAGAATACAACTGTCACCACCCCAAATCTCTCCCGTGGGTGTCGTACAAGGTTCCTCTTATACCACCTAGCAATAGCAATGTACTGCGACTTTTGTGCCCGATAAATGGCAATAGGCTCGCCACCTATTACATTTCAATGTTGCTTTTTTTCTAATATGCAAACCTATAATTCAAGAATGGTTACCAGGTAGGTAGGCGTTCACAATCTACTTATTACCCACATATTGTTGTGAACGAATCCTTAGGCTGGAGGTCACCAACACTGTGATAACCGTCAGTTTTTGAAATTTTATTGTACGGAAGAATGATTGTCAAAAACGATTAATTATCTTTTAATCGCTTGTTTTACGTTTTGGTGAATTCGTGCTTCAGTGACATTTTTTTTTCTAAAAGCGAATCTCGTGAGGAGTACGGTGGCGCAAGGACTCAGTGCGTTCGACTTACAATTGCGTATACTAAGCAATGTTCTATAAGGCAAAATATATTATCTCGAGCTTCTCCGTGCTTCGGAAGGACCCGTTAAGCACGGTAGTCCACGCGGCATTTGCAGTCGTTAATGATCATCATCTTCAGGTCGGCACAGTAGGTTTCCTCTTCTATTCGTATCGATCTAACGTCCTCAAGTGGTCCATTCACTTTTCATATTACATCATCCATCACACCAGAAAGTTGCTAGGAATTTAAAAAGTATACAAAAGTGATAGATATTGCTATGTCAAGACATCGATAAACTTCCAATGTATATTGCTCCGTTTGGGTTGACACTAAGCATCATTGGATACATATAAACATACATAAATCACGCCTATATCTCCGAAGGGGTAGGCAGAGGTGAATTAAACATCCACTTTTCGCCAGTTAAGTTAGGTCCCATGTAATAGGTGGCGAGCTTATAGCCATCTTTCGGGCACATGAAATCGAAGTAAATTGGTAGGTGACGTAAGAGAAATGCTGCTGCCCATTACTCATCGCTATCTTTACCCTTAGGCGCGTTCTACGACACCCATGGGAGAGATGGAGCTGGTGACAATTGTATTCTGCTCTGCCGTCACCACACCATACGACACATCAATGGATACAGTTCAATTAACACCAACAAGGTAAGTATACAATATTCCCCAGTACGTAGTACAATTTGTACTTGCTTACGAAAACAAGTAAGATTAGGCAGTTACATCACTGATTGTGCTTTAATCAATTTGTCTTATCATTTTTACTGGTGTAAAAAACGAGTAAATCAATTGAAATAATAATATGTATTAGATTATCATTGTCATGGTCACCTATATTTTATGAACAGGCAATATTTGAGTGCACACTTCGTGGAATCCACAACAAATCTATTTGGAAGCCTGAAGGTTGCATTTCCACAACTTCTAAGATAATAAACGGGGCGGTGACATTTTTTTTCTGCTCTCCCGTCACCACACGGCACATGCTTTATTAAATAACAAAGAACTACAATTAGGCATTTCACAGGATTTTATAATCTGTGTTGCATTTGTTTAATCATACCCTTTATTTTCAATTAGGTAACGACGTCACGAAATCACGAGGAGCGTCAAAACAATAGATTGCACCATTCCAGTGAAAATCGCCGACGGCCATCGAAAATTAACAATGTTCCAATATGTAATCCGTATTCAAAGGGCTTTGTTCGTAACGTCTGACTGGTATATCAAAGCGAACAGACGTCACGTCGAATGCAGCGGCGTTCCCCACAATACGCGTCCACTCCCACCTGCTAAGCCTAAGTGAAATGTGTTTGCAAAGCTCCAATAGGTATCCTAATTCCTATTAGGCGATTGGATACAATTCATCGGTCGTCAGTGCTAAATACAAACGAAACGAATCCATTTGGGTGCCGGACCAAATGTTTGTCGGACAATAAGAACGTGCTGAACGTAGTTGGTTAGGTTACATAATTTTATTAGAGTATTTAGTATTTTTAGCATATATTTTTGCCGTGTGGTGACGGCAGAGTAGAATACAATTGTCACCACCCCAAATCCCTCCCGTGGGTGTCGTACAAGGCGACTAAGGATAAATCAGTAATGAGGAATGGGCAGCAGCGTCCTCTTATATACCACCTAGCAATGTACTGCGACTTTTGTGCCCGATAAATGGCAATAGGCTCGCCACCTATTACATGATACCTAACATAATTGGTGAAACGTGGGTGCTAGTTCACCTCTGCCTACCCCTTCGGGGGTATAGGCGTGATTTATGCATGCATGCATTTTTGCTCAGCCATGGTATTTAGCCGTGTGGTGACGGCAGAGTAGAATACAACTATCACCACCCCATATCTCTCCCGTGGGTGTCGTACAAGGCGACTAATGATAAAGAAAGCGATGAGTTACAGGCAGCAGCATTCCTCTAATACCACCTAGCAATAAGTATACTGCGATTAATGTGCCCGATATATGGCAATATGCTCGCCACTTATTACATAGGACCTAACTTAAACGTGGGTGTTAATTCACTTCTGCCTACCCCGTCGGGGATATAGGCGTGATTTATGTACGTATGTATTTTGTATTTTACCCCTCGTTTTTGAAACATTTATAATTGTTGCTCAGCTTCTATTGGTCGTAGCATGATGCTACGTAGCCTCTACCCTTCCTCTATAAATGGACTATGCAACACAAAAAAAATTAAATCAGTAGGTAGTTCCTGACACTCGCTTACAAACCCTTCAGCTTTATATAAAAGAAATTAAAAATATATATGTTCGAGCCTACTGTCCACCTGACGTCACAACGACGTACCTATTCGCCGGAAGGGGGGCGCATCGATCGCGCCATTGCGCTCTTAACTCCGACACACGCACCATCGTTCTATTATATATAATAATTTCCAAATCAAATATTTTGTACACATTCTAATTACGTTCTAGTAAATCATTTAACATAATCTACAAGGAGTTATTATTTCAAATTCATCGGCGCAGTCATATATGTAGGTCATTCCTACATAAATATTTATAATGTCTGCCATGAATCATAAAATAAAGCGGATGTAAGCCGGCCTTTAAGGCATCTACCGGGTTTTTTCGGTAGGCGACCTTGAATAGTCGAGCTATGCATTCGAGCACTCCCTGAGTGAGTTTCCCTACGACAGAGGTCTAACGGGGGAGCACCACTGCCCTACAGAGCTTCGTCGGGCGCCACAAATCGGAGGGTGCTGCTTACGGTTTTATTTTATAACGAAGGTGTATTACTACCCTCCCGTCTTATTATATGTTAAAATATTTCCTTCATCTAGTACCTATCTGTAACACAAGTGCTTATACTACTTACTTTTGGGCTAGAATAATTTGGGTGAGAAATATTTATTATTGGTCATTTATAAATCGCAACCGAAAATTTTGTCAAACAGAGAATAAAAAGCCGAATAAAATAACCCTATCGAACTCTAGTTAATATGAGAAGATAAAAAAAGTAAATACAGGTTGAATTCGTGGTGTGTCAAATAAATACATTAATTAATTTAGAACTTGAGTTGCTTTGGTAACCTCTAGAAGATTTCTCTCGCGCTCAGACGTTCTAAAACAAATGACAAACGATAGATTGGCTAAGGACTCTCGCATTACAAGGCTGGATCGTCTCTCTCCACTTACGGCAGACGGGAGCTAATATTTGTCTCTGTCAAGGAATAGACAAGTCTCGGGTGAATTACCTGTGAAGTGTTTAGTCTGTCATCCTATCCTTATTCATTAGACTATTGCAATTAAAAACATGAAATCACTTGAATACTACAACGATGCTTGCTACACATAATTGGGAATTTCAAAAACCAATTTCATAATGGATTGAATAAGAAATGTATCTCGAAAAATTATGATCTTGAGGCGGGAATCGAACCCGCGTCCGCTGCTATCCGGGCAGGTGCCTGACCGCTCGGCCACCCAAGACACTAATTAACTTGCCGAAATTCTTCTAACCTTTACACTTCACGTTGTAAGCCAACGGGTACCCTCGCAATGTAGAGAGTTTTTCTAACCATCAGAATCTTTGTACTAATTTTTCTAACATTTATATAATGTTAAAATTAAAATCGAATAAGAAATGTATCGTCCGATTTTTATGTCATTATTTTTACGAATTACAATGGATATGACTTTTCTTGAAAAGTATTAGACTCCTTTCTTGATAAACCACACTTTTTTAGGTGCTGTTAATTTCAAAAAATCCTGTTTCCTAGACTTGACTCTGACCCTATAACAAAAATTTAACTATTCCTTTTTTACATTCCGTATAACATGGATAAAAATATAGCTTATCTACGCAACATATTAACAAACTATATTATATATATGAGACCAAAAAAAAATAGAGTACCATTACCCAAATCATAAATACTAAACGACTGTTTCCAATTACAAATTATGTTACTCTATACAGCGGTCAAATGTATGTATCGTTTCAAAAGAAAGAGGGACAGGAAAGCTCTTTTATCGTAAGAAATGTTATGATAAGTAAGACAGGCAATATTAGAAAGTGGAGGTTATTAATTAATTAAATTTATATTTTCTTACACTGAAATCATCATCTCTTAGATATTTCGTTTAATTTTCAGGGTCCGAAACCTTTAAGTTATGCAGACGCTCAAACGCACAGACAGTAAATAATAAAAGTCAAGACCGTTCGTTCATTTAATATGAAGGATGCGCGAAATTCCTCAAATGTTTCTTAAAATATTCTGTCTGAATAAGATAATTCAATATTTCCTTTATTTCAACGTTTTTGACTCTTCTTTGTCATAAAATCAGAGGTTATTACAGCTTTATTCAGAGTTTGTTTTTGACAATGTGGCAATTGTGATGTTATTAACTAAAGTTCCAGTCGAAGTAAATAAACATCAGAAACGAAATATTCAGTCAGGCATACAAAACAAGATTTAACAGAATAAGCTCGAGTATAATGGCGCCCCCGTGAAAAATTCTAGAAAATTCTCCGTTGAACCCGATACAAATAAGTAGCGAGACAACTCAACAGAACAGAAATTACTAACAGTTATTAGAACTTTCGAGTCTGCGCGCGCAACGTAGAAACGGTATTGAGGCAGAACGTCAATTTCGCAAAATGTCATCGTGAAAATTTGGTCACTCGCAAAATGACATTTTCGCACAATGTCACTTTCGCAAATCGACATTTTCGCAGGACGTTACACTAACATTTTTATTTATCTATGATGTAGGCAATTATAACTATTAATTTTACGCTGTTTTTAACTTTTAATTTATTACTTACCTGATTCTGCAATGTCAATCGCGTAAATGACATTATGCGAAAGTGACCCACTTTAACACCATGACATTTTGCGAAAGTAACGTTCTGCTAATCTGCGTCAAGACCAATGAGACGAAGTCACAAAGCGTAGCAAACTTTCACATCGCACTCCGAGACGGGCTTTGACTTATTACAAGAACCGTCGCTGTGTTGACTGGGACGCTTTAAAATAGCATTCTCTTGCATTTCGGCGGATTATGTTCCGGTGATATGATCCGGAAACTTTCAAATAAAAAGAGAAGATGAATAGAATTTAATTACAAGCTGCCTTTCATCTTTTTAATGCACAATGTTGCGAATTTGTTAAAACTATATAGACGACCTGTATTTAGTTTTTACTTTATTTTTTATATTAAAAATGTTAATCTGTTCATATTTGAAATGGCTTTATTAATAAAATAGGCAACGATCGGTGTAATTACAAAAAAAAAGTTAAAGCAGTGGTTAGATCTATAGACAGTAAGTTCCCGTCTGTGTCCTTGAGTGTATGAATCTAAAAATTATACAGTTTTAGACAGCATGTTGCTTTGGCCCATTATGCTTAAAATGTATGAAGTTTATAATGTTCTACCTACAACTCTAAAACTTAGATAAAGGATTTTGAAGAAAATTCTATTTTTCGACTCGTCATAACTTTCGACTTGTCACTTCATCAATCCATGTCCCATTTATGACTATCAAAGGGGGTCTGTTATAGGGCCGTCTTCCCCTGCGGGGTAAAAGCCAAGTCCTAATCCTGTAGCCACAACAACCATTAAGTCTGCATAGTGCATAAGCTCGAGTGCAGAGCTCTCTTTAATCCCTTCGATTCGATACTAGTAAAACAATTTTGCCGACGGAGGTATTAACAATCCATTTGGCGTGACTTTAAAGCCCCATGATTAAATGGGGTGTTGTCCAGTGGTCTTTTACGCTTGTGAATTTTTAAATTGATGTAAAAAAACTGTTTCATAAAAAAATCATGCTGCATATACAGTGTTTGAAGTGAGCTTGAAAGTACTGAATGCTTTTTGTGCCTTATTTTTCCATTTTAAGTGCCATATTATTGAAATACAAAGTTATTGGAATAAAGTAATAGAATAATTTATCCTAGTTATGCTTTCGTAAGCAAAGCGATCTTAATTATTGTGAAGTGTGTTCTTAAGTGTGTAGCAAATATGTTGAGAAAATTTTTACAAAGAGAAATTATACAGCAAGCATTAAAGAAAAATCATGTCGATATTTTATATTTGTAAAGTATTTATCATTCCACTTTATACGAGTAAGTACCTATAAAGAAATTTGTAATATCAATTCTTTGATATAAATTAATATCGTTTAACCAATAATATAAGTATAGATATAGATAGGGGTCTTTTGGGCACGTATATCGCAATAACATATTCCCCATTCCTCACTACATTTGTAACCCTAAGTTGCCTGGTACAGCACTTAAGAGCTAGGGGTAGCTACAATTGCATTCTGTTCTACCGTCAAAACAGCAAAACAAAAAATACCGAACAAAATGCAATCTGAATTATGAAGTTTGCAAATCCAAACCCGTAGTCTGACTAATTTAGCAACCCTATCTCAATGATAGTGGATGAACAGTCAGAATCTCTGGAATGTAATATCCAACAGTCGGACACAAGGAGCGTAAGGGCGCGTTCCCACTATATCGTGATTGATAATTTATCGTCGGACGACTGTCGTCTCTTGCTGTTCCCAATATAACGATTGCTTGTCGTCGCGACGACATTTTATCGTTTCACGGCAGTCGCTTTGTCGTTTACACATCATTAGCAAGCTACAAACCTACAGTCGCCTCTACACGTGTAAACGATTTTTTATCGTTTCACGACTGTCGTGTTAGCCCTTACCACGGTCATGACAATCATCAGTCGTCACTGCAAAAAAGGTCGTAGACGACAGTACATCGTGTCGTTCTATATGTGAATACCTCCATTTAAACATAAGCCACGACTCTTAAAACTACACGATTATATTTCAGATCTGTCGTCACGACATAGTGGGAACGCACCATAAGCAGTTTATTGCATTACTCATAAATTAGTCAACGAATCCCCTTTTCGATAACAAAAGGTGTAGGGTATAACGTAGGTACAATTTCATTTTTAACAAGCTCCGACAAGCTCAGCCAGGCTTGTTGTGATGAGGATAAAAGTCATATTTAAATGTACGTATTTTCACAGGGCTTTCACCGCTAGTCCATTGAGTTAAAACTTAATTTTCCGCAAATCGTGTCCTGTCGAAAACAATGTAGTGACATGAGAAAAATAATCGTGCATACGTAAAAGTGGGTCTTATTTTGAGCAAATTCATATGTTAGGTGAACTGTTTTACTTTAGATGGGTAACCCTTACAATATTTTTTTGATTATTTTTTTCTAATTTAAGGTCCTTTTTGACCCACAAGCCCCAGAATATCTGAAATCTAGGTTTCAATTTCTGGGGTCTTCTCACTCACGTAACCTTCGTTCATTCGGCAATCTCAGTGTTGAAGTTCCTATACATTATTCCACTTTTGTCTCGAAATCCTTCACCTTCACTGCTACGCGACTGTGGAATGATCTACCCCTGCATATCCGTAGAGCACCTAATCTGCTTGAATTTAAGAGATTGGCTCATGATTTTTATCTAAATTCTCTAAACTGACATCATTAGCTTATTTATATGTATATGTATATAGCTTATTTATTTATGTAGGTATGTGTAAAGTGTGTATGTTTATTTATGTTTAAATATATTTTATTTTATAATAGTAATCTATGCATATTTATGAAAATATGTGTTAATGGTATATTTTACTTCTTTGTGGTAATTTTAATTTTTAGTTAAGTAGTTTTATTTTCTCATCGCGCCGACAAATGTGTATTTTTAAAAATTTGTGGTTGACTGGGAGAGAATGCTTTTAGCATTAAGTCCGCCATTTGTAACAATTTGTTAAATAAATTAAAAAATAAATAAATAAATACTTACTATGATGCTTAAAAGAAATTGATCGTTTATGAATGACTCTCTCGATTGGTATTATAAAATTTTATAAAGGATGATTTTTTTTCACATTTCACCGGTTCGATTCCCATGCAGGCTGATTTTTAAAAAATATCTTAGTGCAGTTTTAATTTTTTTTGAAAATTAAGGATTGTTTCTTTTCAGTATAATTTGCCATCATCAATATTAACGGCGCTTTTCCTCCAAACAGTCTTTGTTTTCACCCGGTATATCGTTTTTGTGCCTCTCCTACCACCCTTTCTTCGTGACCAAATATCTCTTTCTCAATATTTGTCATTGCGTCTTCTTTCATACCACATCTTGTATAAAATACTTTACAGCTGACCTTGTTTTTCACTTATCCACCCAGGACTATAAAATATAACCTACAACCAATTCTAAAGAAAATCAAAATAATCGGTCAAGGTGTTTCGGAGCATTTCGATAACAAATACTGTGACACGATATTTTTATTTATAAAGAATTTGCAAAATAATAAAGAATTTGAATATGCATCCCTGGCTTCCAGACAGCCCTACGCCTCGCGAAGAGCTTACAAAATATTCCTCTTCATAAATTTATTGGCAAAACATTAAAAAGGATGTTTAACGAAATAATCCTCGGCGAAAGCCGATTTGCTAGCTAATTGCGTCTTGGAAAATAATTTTGCACCTGTTTGCTCTGAACTCGAGAGAGATTTTGTTAGAGAATTTTTCCACGTGTAAACATCGGGTAGTATCTTGGACGGGGTTACTCCAATTAGACAATAATGCCTCCTTGGCATTTTCTCGAAACAATGTAAACAAAATTAATACCCTCTCTGAAAAGGTCAAGATGTTTATGATTTGCCTCTACTTGGAGCAGATTTTCCAGCGTTCGCGAGAGCCTAAGATAATGGAGAGATGATTGAATTATGATACATAATGTAGGAAGATTATGTACTGTAACTTTTTAAATACTCATCTCGATCTTTGGATTAATAGAAATAAAAGACAGTTTTACTTTAGAAGAATTCATTATATGGGCTCATGTGGTGTGTTGTGGGCCTTCTCTCTAAAACTAATTAAGCGAAATAATGTAAACAGGAAGTCGAAGATATAATATCTTATCCTTTTATAGAAAATGATTATCTAAATATTTTATTTGATAGACTTACCCACAACACATCTGTATTACTTGGGAAAATTTCCAATTAATTGCTAAGAGACTAATAATCAGTATTATCGTAGCAGAGATAGGTATCAAAATGGTTTAATCATTTATGAGATAGATAGGTAAGTAAAAATTATCTAAAATTTTATTGATTTGTTATATAAGTAAAGTCTACCAATCTGTGTTAGACACAAAACCTAAGGCAATAGAAAGACTCGCCACCTATTACATGAGACCTTAATATAAGCGTTATTTATGTATTTACGTAATAAAGAATTAGAGCAAAGATTTTGGTGGTTACAAAAAGAGTTTCGAAAAATTATGGTCTCGATGCGGGAATCGAACCCACGTCCGCTGCTATCCGGGCAGGTGCCTGACCGCTCGGCCAACCAAGACACTAGTGTCTCGGCCAATCATTAAATCTTTGTACTAATTTTTCTAACATTTATTTAATGTTAAAATGAATACCAAATAAAGAATTACAGTTTTAAATATAATATAACTACATCAATAAATAAATACCTTTTCTCTCCTCCTAACACAAAACCTCTAACACAAATCTCCTAGACGCTAATTGAAACCCCTTACCTCTAACGAGGATTAGTCTAATTAAGTACGCTTCAGCCGTTAGCTGCTTTACATGCACCTAAGTCAAAGCCAGAGACCGCTCTACACTGCGTATAGCAAGTTTCGGTTTAATAATTCACAGTGCCTCTAGCACGAACATTCCGCATTGAGAAAGCACTTAATGTATGATTAAATGAACGGTTTCAATTGTCTTCTTGTTTGGCAGAGACGTTTTTTTTAATCGACGCAAGTTTTCTTGGCAAATATTTTACGTGACAATACTTTCGCATTCTTATTCTACTTTCGCATTTTAGTGAATTTAGTGAATATATAAGTAATGGGTAGGAATAAATAATGTCAATTGAACTGCAAAGTAAGCTACTTCAAACTTACTTGTCGATTGTGAAACAGACCCTTAATATCCTTCTTTAGTTTCGATGCCAAAAGTCAAAAAACAAAAGACGCTCGGAAAGCGTACATAACCAAACCAATATTTCTTACTCTCAAGAAACATTTATTTATTTTTAACGGCTATCAAGGTAGATTTTATGTTAACTAATAGAATTTAATACAAATTAAATATGTGTTTGTAATGTTAATAATATTAATTTAATATAACTAACCAAAAATATAAAAAATTTTAGATTTAAAATTTGGGATTTATTTTGTTTTGGTTTTAGAGAGCTTTCTCGATACGATTTCGGTACGAATGTTCGAAAAGTTCGTGCTCGGAGCACAGATCACTGTGCGAACACGCCAAAACCTATCACGGTCGTACGGTCTTCAACAACAGGCTTTTCTAGTCCACGGACGCGTCACCTGATGACCTAGCACGGGACGTGGACAAAATCTCTCTCCACCACTTGACAGTCTTTTGTTTCGGGATTTAGTATGAGTTAGAGCGAGAGAAAAGTATTTTCTTTCCCCCCGAGGAGATTTTGTCCACGTCCCGTGCTACGGGGGCTGGAAGGATGGTATTGGCTACGTGCGGCAGCCAAAGGGCCTTTCATGTCCACCGTTTTAATTGGAGTTCCACCTGCACTAGGATATCGAGTGCCTATTGAGGCACTCGATATCCTAGTGCAGGTAAGCAGGAAGCGTAATATCATTATACAACATGTAACAGAAATAACGCACACCCTGACTGAACACTATCCATGCGAACTTAGGCATAAAATTCAAAAATATAAAAAATCTTTCTCTCTAATCTCCAAAATCTTTGTACTAACAAAGATTTTGGAGGTGAGAAAAAGAGTTTCGAAAAATTATGATCTTGAGGCGGGAATCGAACCCGCGTCCGCTGCTATCTGGGCAGATGCCTGACCGATCGGCCAACCAGGACACGAGTGACTCCGCATCAAGACCATAATTTTTCGAAATTCTTTTTCTAACCACCAACATTTTTGTACTAATTTTTCTATTTACGACTTTTCCATACATTTTGCTCTACTGACCGAACAATTTGTACGGGGAAACATTTTTTTTAAAATTTAGATATTTTAATAACAACATAGTACTATGATGGTTGTCTATCGTGTGCCCGAAAAACATATGCCATAATATTCATATGCCAGAATTTCATTTGCCCGAATGTTTTGTTTGCCATAATATTTATTTGCCATACTATTCAACTGACATAATATTATTTTCCATAATTTCATATGCCATACACACACACTTTCCCGAATTTCATTGAATAGTATGGCAAATGAAATTCTGGCAAGTGAAGGTATACCTACTATGATAGAACTATAAGACTATGTTAGCAAGGGTAGTGTTCAGAGTTTGCGGTATTTCTGTTTCATGTTGTAGGCGATCATAAAACTAATTTTGGTAAGTTGCTAAGTTGTGGTAATTAATTTTTTTTATTGGTTTATGTAGCTCATCTCATCGCGCTTAATTTTTTTTTTGTGGTTGACAGGGAGTGAATGCTTTTAGCATTAAGTCCACCATTTGTATATATTTTTATAATGTGCAATAAAGATTAAGATTAAATAAGTAATTATACTAAGGGCCTGTTTCACAATCGACAAGTAAGTTCGAAGTAGCTTACTTTGCAGTTCAATTGACATATATTTCATATTACAACTGTCAAATGATCTGCGAAGTAAGCAACTAAGAACTTACTTGTCGATTGTGAAACAGGCCCTAAGGCTAAGTAATTAGAGCAGCGTTTAGTCTCATTTGCGGCACAAATATTTAGCAAAATGAAATGTTCATTCGCGTGGAAGATGTTTACAATTGGATTACTTTACGGTCGATTACACACACGTGAGACAACATGAGTGAAATAATTCTTGTAATAAATTATTCGGCGTTTAATTTAATTTATTCACCGGTTGGGTGACATGTCGGATTCTGTTATGTCTCAAACGTAATAAATTTTAATATTCGTTAAGATCAATTTTAATATTGATGTTGACAAATATTGACATTGCTCTTTAGTCCTTCAAGTCGGATGAACGTCATATTTATGAAATACGACCATACAAAAAATACCGAATCCATGTGGTGACAGCACAGCATAATATAATTGTCACCACCTCCATCTCTCCCACGGATGTCGTACAAGGCGACTAAGAGTTAAGACAGCAATGAGTAATGGGCAGCAAGCAGCGTTCCTTTTATGCCACCTAGCAATGTACTGCGATTTCCGGGCTCGATAAGTGGCAATAGGCTCGCCATCTATTACATGGCACCTTACCTATTTGGCGAAACGTGGGAATCAATTCAATTCAGCTCTGCCTACCCCTTCGGGGATATAGGCGTGATTTGTGTATGTATGTAAAAATACCGTATTAAACTTTAACCAATTAGGAATCGACTACACTAAATGCTAGTCTCTTCTACTAATTGGGGAGGTAAGGTTCAGATGGTGCCCCTCAAATTTGCGTGTTTTCGATAGGGTCTAATTTTGCTAGACCAATTGTTCAAATGAGCAAAACTAAATGAAAAGCTATACGTTTGCAGCGTGCCGGTTGTCGGGATGGGGGAAAGCTATTAAGGGTTTAGAGGGCTGAGGTTGAGCTTTGTTGATTCTACATTTTTGGCTTAATTATCACTTGATGCTTTTGTGATGTTAGGTACTTTTCTTAGTATGATCTTGCCTTTATTTAGATGTCTAATTGTCGCACTCAGAGACATCAATAAACTTTAATGAGTACTCAATAAAAAAAAATGACAGTCAAAACTAGATCAAAAACCCGGCAAGAACAGCGACTAGTTTTGAATTTACATATTTTGTATCATTAATAGTTATTTGTTGTACGTGAGTGCAAAGTTGTTTTTTAACCGCGTGCTCAATTTTGATGACCGAGCTAGCGAAGGATTCTAAAATTGAATCACGAGCGTAGCGAGTGATTCAAAAATTAGAATCCTGAGCGATAGCGAGGGAATCAAAAGAGCACAAGGTGAAAAATCTTTGCACTCGAGTGCAACACGTAACTTTTCATCCCCCCCAACGAGGAAATTGCAAAATACAAAAAAAAAATACAATCACAACAGTTTCTGTTTTCACCCAGAAACTTCCACAACACCCTCCCATTAACCCAAACACACTCTCAACACCCACCCAGAAACACCCACAACATTCACACCCGCAATACACACCCATCCACTCAGACACACCCAAAAAACACCCATTCACCCAGAAACACCCACAAAACAACCATTCACCCAGAAAAGCCCACAAAACACCCATTCACCCAGAAACACCCATAAAACACCCATTTACCCAGAAACACCCAAAAAACACCCATTCATCCAGAAACACACACTAAACATCCATTCACCCAGAAACACCCATTCACCCAGAAACACCCACAAAACACCCATTCACCCAGAAACACCCATTCACCCAGAAAAACCCACAAAACACCCATTCACCCAGAAACACCCATAAAACACCCATTTACCCAGAAACACCCAAAAAACACCCATTCACACCCAGAAACACCCATTCACCCAGAAAAACCCACAAAACACCCATTCACCCAGAAACACCCATAAAACACCCATTTACCCAGAAACACCCAAAAAACACCCATTCACCCAGAAACACACACTAAACATCCATTCACCCAGAAACACCCACAAAACACCCATTCACCCAGAAACACCCATTCACCGAGAAACACCCACAAAACACCGATTAACCCAGAACTACCCAAAAAACACCCATTCACCCAGAAACACCTACAAAACACCCAATCACACCCAAAAAACACTCAATCACCCAGAAACACCCACAATTCTCACCCATCCATTCAGACACACCCACAAAACCCATTCACCCAGACACACCCACAAAACACCCATTCACCCAGACACACCTCCAACAGCCACCTAGCCACCCAGCCACACCCGCAACATGCATCCAGACACGCCTGTAAGTACCTTATAAAAATTACTCCGAGACGGAATCTTGAGTCAAGCACGTTGATTTTCTGTATGTTTTTGTTCAGTTGCTAGCGTAAACAAATCAAACAGACCTAAAAAGCTTTTAAATGCTTGACTCAAGCATCAAGCTAGCGTTGTAGACGATCAAAATGTTTAAAGCAAGATTGACGCCAAGCTGATTGACCGTCACGGAACTCCTAGGTTTTAACAAATTTATGACGTGAAAAGAAAATGGCGCGCGCAAAGCAAATTACAAAAAAAGTACACCAAGAAGGTTCCGAGTCTGAGTTTTTAACAAATTAAAATAGGTTGCATGACAATTTCGGCACCATGGAGGTAGAAATAAATATGTATAATGATGTCTTGAATTCACAAACTCATTGCACACGATGTTCTAAATTCAAATTTACTTTAACCCCTAGAGGATAAAAACGGCTTTTGCACTCAGATATCGAAGAGCAAAAACGCCTTTTCCGAGATGGTGGGATGAAAAGTTAATTGGACGTCTCTGAATACGTCTGTAAGGTAAAATTGTGCTTATCAACAATGCGTATTGTATTCGTGTATTCAATTGCAAAAAGAAACCATTCGTAAATTTTGCCATGAAACATCATCGTGAGAATTCTACAGCACCTATTGACGATTTCTTTAGAAACATTTCAAAAGTACATACTAAGTTGTATCGTATTGCAAAAAGTATCGTAGAAAATCTCTTTAACAGATGTCGCCAAGCGAAGCGTGCCGTCGTTATATTGTGTGACAAGTTCAAACATGAGACTTTACGAGCTACTTAAATCTTGTAACAGGCTCCAACTTTCTGAGAACTTGAATTTTTCTAAGAAATTCTTTTCGGATTGTAAGGTTGCTTTCTATCTCGCAACCTTCCTATAAAATAAGTTACTATTTTACTTCGAAGTAATAAGTAATAACATTACCTTGAAAATAATATGATGACATTTCTAATATGTGCTGTATGGTGACTGGAGAGCAGAATACAATCAATTGTTCCCTCCCCAACCTTTCCCTGCGAGTGTCATAACGTAACGTAAATCGTAGATCATTCGCATGTGCGATTCATCGTTATACGTTACATACATCATCATCGTTACATATTTAGTGTCATTCATCGCCAAGTCAAGGTCAGTGTCACACCAATTATTTACTTCGGTTGGCTGGCATAATTTATGTACCCCTAGCAATCGCGTGGAAGGTGACAAGGCCGCAAACATGTTATTTGCCATCATTAATTAATTTTGATTAATAGCAGGTAATATTCTTATTTTTAGGGCCTGTTTCACAATCGACAAGTAAGTTCTGGTAAGCTTACTTCGCAGATCATTTGATTAGTATGAATGTCAATTGAACGCCCAAGTAAGCAATTCAGAACTTACTTATCGATTTTGAAACAGGCCCTTAATAATGTGACGAGCATTTCGTTTCCCATGCTGGCCTGGGAGTGAAAAAATAACGTAGAATAGGCCAGCCCCGTCGCATGGGTGTCGTAAAAGTCTACTAAGGGAGATTGCCCGATGTAGACCAATAAGCACCTTGGGGCACCTGAATGGTGAAGGACAAACTACCAACAACAGCATACCCAAAGAGAGTTGATGCCAATAGATGGCCGGCTGTAAAACGGAAAGAGAAGGGGTGGTGACAATTTTATTTTGCTCTGCCGTCACCATTACAAAGATGACATAAATTATATTCAGATAATATACAGGGCGTATACCTCAAATCTCTCCCGTGGGTGTCGTACAAGGCGACTAAGGATAAATCAGTGATGAGGAATGGGCAGCAGCGTTCCTCTTATACCACCTAGCAATAGTACTGCGACTTTTGTGCCCGATAAATGGCAATAGGATCGCCACCTATTACATGGGATCTAACATATTCGACGAAACGTGGGTGCTAGTTCACCTCTGCCTACCCCTTCGGGGATATAGGCGTGATTTATGTATGTATGTATGTATACAGGGCGTCCCACGGCCATGCCACACAGAGGGAAAGTATATTAAATATTGAACGTAGGATATTTTACTAAAAGAAGACATCGTTTTATTTTTAATAATAAGTAGAACTGCATTCACAGATTTTTTAAAAATCGCCTACCTCGACCGGGAATCGAACCCGCCAAATGTGATAGAAAAATTACATGTATTTTATAATAGCGTTTGAAAGGGCTACTCATAAGCATTATTTTTTCCTAAATAACCTAGCTTATTAAATGAAACTAAGATCATAATTTTTTTTATTTTATTTAAAAAAAATTAATTGATCAAATGCTCAAAATGTGAACCGTTCTGTTGTATACAAATTCTCACTCTTTTGATAATTTCTCTCCCTGTCGATTTACTTATTTTTGCATGGTGGATGTTTGAAATAATACGTCTAAGTTCATTTTGTAACTCCTGCACACTGTTGTACCGGTTCCTGTAAACTAAATCTTTTACATAACCCCATCAAGTGGGGTTAGATCTGAGGATCTCGGTGGCCATCTAATTTGTCCAAAAGTGCCGATCCAGGAAGGAAAATATTCATTAAGAAACTCGGCTGTTCTCCTACTGTTATGAGCCGGAGCCCCATCTTGCTGGAATATGAGATTTCTTCGATCTGCATTAGGAAGATTATTAATCTCATTTCTTAAAATCTCAAGTATTTCTAGATATCTTTCCGTGTTCAGAGTTCCTTCGTAAAAATGTATTAAGAGAACTAGGTTACTTACAATCCCACACCAATAGTTGAAAGAAAAACGCACTTGATCATTAGTCTCGCGGATTCGTAAGGGATTCTGTCTGGACCAAATGCGATTATTACGCCGGTTGTACATACCGTTGTTACTAAAGTTTGACTCGTCTGACCAAATAATGGTGTTCAAAAAATTTTGATCCTCAAGGATGAGTCTCTCGATAGCTATAAGCTAAGCTAATGAAATGTCTTTGTGATTTAAAAAGTATGCTTCTATTAAATCCAAATTATTTTGGTACGCCATGGTAAGTAAATTAACACAAAAATTTCTAATAAACGAAAATGAAACTCACAATAAACAAAAGAACAGACGCTTGAAAATTTACGTGTTCCATTTTCGAATTATTTTTTTTTAATAATATCAGCCAGTTGCATGGTGAGCTCATGAAGAAATGCATACAAGTACCCACTACACTTCATGTATCGCTTTATTGTTATCATGTACTTACACCACGGAAATCTCGTATCTCAAGTGGGTAGGTCTTTGAAATGATAATGTTAATTGTTGGAAGCATGGCCAAGTCAGAGGAAATTTCCCTGAACAAAATTTTAAATAAAATGAAAAATTTTATGATCTTAGTTTCATTTAATGTGCTAGGTTATTTAGGTAAAAATAATGCTTATGAGTAGCCCTTTCAAACGCTATTATAAAATACAAGTAATTTTTCTATCACATTTGGCGGGTTCGATTCCCGGTTGAGGTAGGCGATTTTTAAAAAATCTGTGAATGTAGTTCTACTTATTATTAAAAATAAAACGATGTCTTGTTTTAGTAAAATATCCTACGTTTAATATTATTATACTTTCCCTCCGTGTGGTATGGCCGTGGGACGACCTGTATTTTCTTCAAAGCCAAATCCAAATCAATAGGTTGTTAATTAATTATTATTAATAACTCGTCTCTGTAAGCAAAATTTCTTTGATGATGAAATTATTTAAGAGTATCTATCAGAGAAAGAAACCTTATTAGTGCACGATAATAATAAAAGAGAAATCATAGCTAGCTATAGTGCTAGCGGGTTCCATACGCGAAATATTTGCTACTCAATCCGGAATGCATGTTACAACGGAATAAAGGTTATCACACGGACTTTTTATTTTATTATTTAATTTCAGTGGTGACACTTTGACGGCCTTGGTCGAATGCTTAGATTGCTGGGTATTGGCCAAGAGGTCCCGGGTTCGAATCCTGGTAGGGGCAAACTTTGTGATGACCACAAATGTTTGTTCCCGAGTCATGGTTGTGTATATGTTTATGTAGTATATTTTCAACATTTATATATACATAATTATATTAAAAATATGTCCGTCATCTAGTATCTATAACACAAGTGCTTAGGCTACTTACTTTGGGCTAGATGATAAGTGTGAGTGTAAAAAATATTAATTATTCCCAGCCAGATCTGGGGATGTTTAAAATACACGGCTTGACCAATTGTTACGAATTTTAATTTTTTTGGTAGGTCTGAGAATAGGTCGTAAGCTATTTTTTATACCCCTGTGTGATAAGGACAGAACAACGTTTGTCGCGTGAGATAGTAATAAATAAAAGTAAGGTTTATCCAAGGTATCATGACGTGTTTACCACAGTCAAAAGCTTTCCAATAGGTATTTAACGTTATGTGCCACGCCATCGGTTCGTAAGCTACCAGCTTATTCTGACGAGAACTGAACTGCATTACAAAATGTATGAAACTGACGTATAGTTTCATACTTTTGTTTTCTATGCGTTCGAATAGATAAGCCACCTTGGCTAGGGCCTCTGGCAAGAAACTTAGAAAACACAATATTATCTATAACATGGCTCATCAGCGGCCGTGCACTGAGGCACCGTTCAGATGTACGCGCGAATGAGACGCAGATCATTAAACATTGCTTGTTATTAAGCAGCATTCGTAGCTTATGCTAGTTAATAGCAAGCAATGTATTACAAACCGCGTCTTCGGGTGTACACCTTGAGGAACCGTCTGGCGCACCCTTCAGCTATACACGTTCCAACAACGCTTAAGCCTTTATGCTCCGACAACCAGTCGCCACCTGTCTGCGTGGCGGCTTATCGGCTTACAGTACTATTAGTTTTGGTCGGTTAATGATTTTAACATGGGAGGTAGCTGGTTTATCACAAGGTAGTATTCACAACACCTTTAGGAAGCTCTGTTTAATTAAACCAAGTATAAACTCTGCTGCCTTTAGATTTTGAAAGTTAACGGTATTTTGCAGGCTTTAAGATGTTAATAAAGACATGTTGTCGATAGAATACAAATGTATTAGATATTGGTACGTTTTCTAGTTGCAATTTCTAACTAAATCTATCATAAAGAGTTCTTGCGTGTTAACTAGGCGCTTCCTATTAACAATAATCATTATGACATTCATCATTTTTCCTATCGAATTGTAGTTGTTCACAACGTTATTATTTTTTAATGCATTTCACCGCTAAAGAAACTATCAAAAAGGTTTACGTTTTGTATCTCGTTATAATGGATAGCCGTGTGGTGACGGCAGAGTAGAATACAATTGTCACCATCCCAAATCTCTACCGTGGGTGTCGTACACGGCGACTAAGGATAAATCAGTGATGAGGAATTGAAGCAGCGTTCCTCTTATACCACCCAGCAATATACTGCGACTTTTGTGCCCGATAAATGGCAATAGGCTCGCCACCTATTACATGGGACTTAATATAATTGGCGAAACGCGGGTGCTAGTTCACCTCTGCCTACCCTTTCGGGGATATAGGCGTGATTTATGTATGTATGTATAATGGATGGAGGATAACAGCAAGATTTTCAACCCTGACATGCTAACAAGCTTCAATAAGTGCGACGTCTAGCTTACGAAAGGGGAAGTGGCAACCCTAGACGGAATAGCTCGCCCGGGCAGACGGGGGGTACAAAATAGTGAGCTCATTACATAGGTACCGGAACTTCGCGTTCGACATACCGCAGCGTAAACAAGCCGACATACCTCGGGCACATCACTAAAATGCGCCGCGACTCGACAGTAATTAATTTTGCGATGCAGCACTTCATTCCTGTCTGCAGGTACATTCGACGTGAAAAGTGCAAAGGGGAAATGCTTATTTTAGCGATGACGGATTTTGGGCACGTATATCGCAATAACATATTCCCCATTCCTCACTACATTTGTAACCCTAAGTTGCCTGGTACAGCACTTAAGAGCTAGGGGTAGCTACAATTGCATTCTGTTCTACCGTCAAAACAGCAAAACAAAAAATACCGAACAAAATGCAATCTGAATTATGAAGTTTGCAAATCCAAACCCGTAGTCTGACTAATTTAGCAACCCTATCTCAATGATAGTGGATGAACAGTCAGAATCTCTGGAATGTAATATCCAACAGTCGGACACAAGGAGCGTAAGGGCGCGTTCCCACTATATCGTGATTGATAATTTATCGTCGGACGACTGTCGTCTCTTGCTGTTCCCAATATAACGATTGCTTGTCGTCGCGACGACATTTTATCGTTTCACGGCAGTCGCTTTGTCGTTTACACATCATTAGCAAGCTACAAACCTACAGTCGCCTCTACACGTGTAAACGATTTTTTATCGTTTCACGACTGTCGTGTTAGCCCTTACCACGGTCATGACAATCATCAGTCGTCACTGCAAAAAAGGTCGTAGACGACAGTACATCGTGTCGTTCTATATGTGAATACCTCCATTTAAACATAAGCCACGACTCTTAAAACTACACGATTATATTTCAGATCTGTCGTCACGACATAGTGGGAACGCACCATAAGCAGTTTATTGCATTACTCATAAATTAGTCAACGAATCCCCTTTTCGATAACAAAAGGTGTAGGGTATAACGTAGGTACAATTTCATTTTTAACAAGCTCCGACAAGCTCAGCCAGGCTTGTTGTGATGAGGATAAAAGTCATATTTAAATGTACGTATTTTCACAGGGCTTTCACCGCTAGTCCATTGAGTTAAAACTTAATTTTCCGCAAATCGTGTCCTGTCGAAAACAATGTAGTGACATGAGAAAAATAATCGTGCATACGTAAAAGTGGGTCTTATTTTGAGCAAATTCATATGTTAGGTGAACTGTTTTACTTTAGATGGGTAACCCTTACAATATTTTTTTGATTATTTTTTTCTAATTTAAGGTCCTTTTTGACCCACAAGCCCCAGAATATCTGAAATCTAGGTTTCAATTTCTGGGGTCTTCTCACTCACGTAACCTTCGTTCATTCGGCAATCTCAGTGTTGAAGTTCCTATACATTATTCCACTTTTGTCTCGAAATCCTTCACCTTCACTGCTACGCGACTGTGGAATGATCTACCCCTGCATATCCGTAGAGCACCTAATCTGCTTGAATTTAAGAGATTGGCTCATGATTTTTATCTAAATTCTCTAAACTGACATCATTAGCTTATTTATATGTATATGTATATAGCTTATTTATTTATGTAGGTATGTGTAAAGTGTGTATGTTTATTTATGTTTAAATATATTTTATTTTATAATAGTAATCTATGCATATTTATGAAAATATGTGTTAATGGTATATTTTACTTCTTTGTGGTAATTTTAATTTTTAGTTAAGTAGTTTTATTTTCTCATCGCGCCGACAAATGTGTATTTTTAAAAATTTGTGGTTGACTGGGAGAGAATGCTTTTAGCATTAAGTCCGCCATTTGTAACAATTTGTTAAATAAATTAAAAAATAAATAAATAAATACTTACTATGATGCTTAAAAGAAATTGATCGTTTATGAATGACTCTCTCGATTGGTATTATAAAATTTTATAAAGGATGATTTTTTTTCACATTTCACCGGTTCGATTCCCATGCAGGCTGATTTTTAAAAAATATCTTAGTGCAGTTTTAATTTTTTTTGAAAATTAAGGATTGTTTCTTTTCAGTATAATTTGCCATCATCAATATTAACGGCGCTTTTCCTCCAAACAGTCTTTGTTTTCACCCGGTATATCGTTTTTGTGCCTCTCCTACCACCCTTTCTTCGTGACCAAATATCTCTTTCTCAATATTTGTCATTGCGTCTTCTTTCATACCACATCTTGTATAAAATACTTTACAGCTGACCTTGTTTTTCACTTATCCACCCAGGACTATAAAATATAACCTACAACCAATTCTAAAGAAAATCAAAATAATCGGTCAAGGTGTTTCGGAGCATTTCGATAACAAATACTGTGACACGATATTTTTATTTATAAAGAATTTGCAAAATAATAAAGAATTTGAATATGCATCCCTGGCTTCCAGACAGCCCTACGCCTCGCGAAGAGCTTACAAAATATTCCTCTTCATAAATTTATTGGCAAAACATTAAAAAGGATGTTTAACGAAATAATCCTCGGCGAAAGCCGATTTGCTAGCTAATTGCGTCTTGGAAAATAATTTTGCACCTGTTTGCTCTGAACTCGAGAGAGATTTTGTTAGAGAATTTTTCCACGTGTAAACATCGGGTAGTATCTTGGACGGGGTTACTCCAATTAGACAATAATGCCTCCTTGGCATTTTCTCGAAACAATGTAAACAAAATTAATACCCTCTCTGAAAAGGTCAAGATGTTTATGATTTGCCTCTACTTGGAGCAGATTTTCCAGCGTTCGCGAGAGCCTAAGATAATGGAGAGATGATTGAATTATGATACATAATGTAGGAAGATTATGTACTGTAACTTTTTAAATACTCATCTCGATCTTTGGATTAATAGAAATAAAAGACAGTTTTACTTTAGAAGAATTCATTATATGGGCTCATGTGGTGTGTTGTGGGCCTTCTCTCTAAAACTAATTAAGCGAAATAATGTAAACAGGAAGTCGAAGATATAATATCTTATCCTTTTATAGAAAATGATTATCTAAATATTTTATTTGATAGACTTACCCACAACACATCTGTATTACTTGGGAAAATTTCCAATTAATTGCTAAGAGACTAATAATCAGTATTATCGTAGCAGAGATAGGTATCAAAATGGTTTAATCATTTATGAGATAGATAGGTAAGTAAAAATTATCTAAAATTTTATTGATTTGTTATATAAGTAAAGTCTACCAATCTGTGTTAGACACAAAACCTAAGGCAATAGAAAGACTCGCCACCTATTACATGAGACCTTAATATAAGCGTTATTTATGTATTTACGTAATAAAGAATTAGAGCAAAGATTTTGGTGGTTACAAAAAGAGTTTCGAAAAATTATGGTCTCGATGCGGGAATCGAACCCACGTCCGCTGCTATCCGGGCAGGTGCCTGACCGCT
This sequence comes from Cataclysta lemnata, assembly GCA_963931975.1. Classification (NCBI taxonomy): domain Eukaryota; kingdom Metazoa; phylum Arthropoda; class Insecta; order Lepidoptera; family Crambidae; genus Cataclysta; species Cataclysta lemnata. The sequence continues at coordinate 3,010,234 of OZ008350.1, read as the reverse complement.
CGGCCAACCAAGACACTAGTGTCTCGGCCAATCATTAAATCTTTGTACTAATTTTTCTAACATTTATTTAATGTTAAAATGAATACCAAATAAAGAATTACAGTTTTAAATATAATATAACTACATCAATAAATAAATACCTTTTCTCTCCTCCTAACACAAAACCTCTAACACAAATCTCCTAGACGCTAATTGAAACCCCTTACCTCTAACGAGGATTAGTCTAATTAAGTACGCTTCAGCCGTTAGCTGCTTTACATGCACCTAAGTCAAAGCCAGAGACCGCTCTACACTGCGTATAGCAAGTTTCGGTTTAATAATTCACAGTGCCTCTAGCACGAACATTCCGCATTGAGAAAGCACTTAATGTATGATTAAATGAACGGTTTCAATTGTCTTCTTGTTTGGCAGAGACGTTTTTTTTAATCGACGCAAGTTTTCTTGGCAAATATTTTACGTGACAATACTTTCGCATTCTTATTCTACTTTCGCATTTTAGTGAATTTAGTGAATATATAAGTAATGGGTAGGAATAAATAATGTCAATTGAACTGCAAAGTAAGCTACTTCAAACTTACTTGTCGATTGTGAAACAGACCCTTAATATCCTTCTTTAGTTTCGATGCCAAAAGTCAAAAAACAAAAGACGCTCGGAAAGCGTACATAACCAAACCAATATTTCTTACTCTCAAGAAACATTTATTTATTTTTAACGGCTATCAAGGTAGATTTTATGTTAACTAATAGAATTTAATACAAATTAAATATGTGTTTGTAATGTTAATAATATTAATTTAATATAACTAACCAAAAATATAAAAAATTTTAGATTTAAAATTTGGGATTTATTTTGTTTTGGTTTTAGAGAGCTTTCTCGATACGATTTCGGTACGAATGTTCGAAAAGTTCGTGCTCGGAGCACAGATCACTGTGCGAACACGCCAAAACCTATCACGGTCGTACGGTCTTCAACAACAGGCTTTTCTAGTCCACGGACGCGTCACCTGATGACCTAGCACGGGACGTGGACAAAATCTCTCTCCACCACTTGACAGTCTTTTGTTTCGGGATTTAGTATGAGTTAGAGCGAGAGAAAAGTATTTTCTTTCCCCCCGAGGAGATTTTGTCCACGTCCCGTGCTACGGGGGCTGGAAGGATGGTATTGGCTACGTGCGGCAGCCAAAGGGCCTTTCATGTCCACCGTTTTAATTGGAGTTCCACCTGCACTAGGATATCGAGTGCCTATTGAGGCACTCGATATCCTAGTGCAGGTAAGCAGGAAGCGTAATATCATTATACAACATGTAACAGAAATAACGCACACCCTGACTGAACACTATCCATGCGAACTTAGGCATAAAATTCAAAAATATAAAAAATCTTTCTCTCTAATCTCCAAAATCTTTGTACTAACAAAGATTTTGGAGGTGAGAAAAAGAGTTTCGAAAAATTATGATCTTGAGGCGGGAATCGAACCCGCGTCCGCTGCTATCTGGGCAGATGCCTGACCGATCGGCCAACCAGGACACGAGTGACTCCGCATCAAGACCATAATTTTTCGAAATTCTTTTTCTAACCACCAACATTTTTGTACTAATTTTTCTATTTACGACTTTTCCATACATTTTGCTCTACTGACCGAACAATTTGTACGGGGAAACATTTTTTTTAAAATTTAGATATTTTAATAACAACATAGTACTATGATGGTTGTCTATCGTGTGCCCGAAAAACATATGCCATAATATTCATATGCCAGAATTTCATTTGCCCGAATGTTTTGTTTGCCATAATATTTATTTGCCATACTATTCAACTGACATAATATTATTTTCCATAATTTCATATGCCATACACACACACTTTCCCGAATTTCATTGAATAGTATGGCAAATGAAATTCTGGCAAGTGAAGGTATACCTACTATGATAGAACTATAAGACTATGTTAGCAAGGGTAGTGTTCAGAGTTTGCGGTATTTCTGTTTCATGTTGTAGGCGATCATAAAACTAATTTTGGTAAGTTGCTAAGTTGTGGTAATTAATTTTTTTTATTGGTTTATGTAGCTCATCTCATCGCGCTTAATTTTTTTTTTGTGGTTGACAGGGAGTGAATGCTTTTAGCATTAAGTCCACCATTTGTATATATTTTTATAATGTGCAATAAAGATTAAGATTAAATAAGTAATTATACTAAGGGCCTGTTTCACAATCGACAAGTAAGTTCGAAGTAGCTTACTTTGCAGTTCAATTGACATATATTTCATATTACAACTGTCAAATGATCTGCGAAGTAAGCAACTAAGAACTTACTTGTCGATTGTGAAACAGGCCCTAAGGCTAAGTAATTAGAGCAGCGTTTAGTCTCATTTGCGGCACAAATATTTAGCAAAATGAAATGTTCATTCGCGTGGAAGATGTTTACAATTGGATTACTTTACGGTCGATTACACACACGTGAGACAACATGAGTGAAATAATTCTTGTAATAAATTATTCGGCGTTTAATTTAATTTATTCACCGGTTGGGTGACATGTCGGATTCTGTTATGTCTCAAACGTAATAAATTTTAATATTCGTTAAGATCAATTTTAATATTGATGTTGACAAATATTGACATTGCTCTTTAGTCCTTCAAGTCGGATGAACGTCATATTTATGAAATACGACCATACAAAAAATACCGAATCCATGTGGTGACAGCACAGCATAATATAATTGTCACCACCTCCATCTCTCCCACGGATGTCGTACAAGGCGACTAAGAGTTAAGACAGCAATGAGTAATGGGCAGCAAGCAGCGTTCCTTTTATGCCACCTAGCAATGTACTGCGATTTCCGGGCTCGATAAGTGGCAATAGGCTCGCCATCTATTACATGGCACCTTACCTATTTGGCGAAACGTGGGAATCAATTCAATTCAGCTCTGCCTACCCCTTCGGGGATATAGGCGTGATTTGTGTATGTATGTAAAAATACCGTATTAAACTTTAACCAATTAGGAATCGACTACACTAAATGCTAGTCTCTTCTACTAATTGGGGAGGTAAGGTTCAGATGGTGCCCCTCAAATTTGCGTGTTTTCGATAGGGTCTAATTTTGCTAGACCAATTGTTCAAATGAGCAAAACTAAATGAAAAGCTATACGTTTGCAGCGTGCCGGTTGTCGGGATGGGGGAAAGCTATTAAGGGTTTAGAGGGCTGAGGTTGAGCTTTGTTGATTCTACATTTTTGGCTTAATTATCACTTGATGCTTTTGTGATGTTAGGTACTTTTCTTAGTATGATCTTGCCTTTATTTAGATGTCTAATTGTCGCACTCAGAGACATCAATAAACTTTAATGAGTACTCAATAAAAAAAAATGACAGTCAAAACTAGATCAAAAACCCGGCAAGAACAGCGACTAGTTTTGAATTTACATATTTTGTATCATTAATAGTTATTTGTTGTACGTGAGTGCAAAGTTGTTTTTTAACCGCGTGCTCAATTTTGATGACCGAGCTAGCGAAGGATTCTAAAATTGAATCACGAGCGTAGCGAGTGATTCAAAAATTAGAATCCTGAGCGATAGCGAGGGAATCAAAAGAGCACAAGGTGAAAAATCTTTGCACTCGAGTGCAACACGTAACTTTTCATCCCCCCCAACGAGGAAATTGCAAAATACAAAAAAAAAATACAATCACAACAGTTTCTGTTTTCACCCAGAAACTTCCACAACACCCTCCCATTAACCCAAACACACTCTCAACACCCACCCAGAAACACCCACAACATTCACACCCGCAATACACACCCATCCACTCAGACACACCCAAAAAACACCCATTCACCCAGAAACACCCACAAAACAACCATTCACCCAGAAAAGCCCACAAAACACCCATTCACCCAGAAACACCCATAAAACACCCATTTACCCAGAAACACCCAAAAAACACCCATTCATCCAGAAACACACACTAAACATCCATTCACCCAGAAACACCCATTCACCCAGAAACACCCACAAAACACCCATTCACCCAGAAACACCCATTCACCCAGAAAAACCCACAAAACACCCATTCACCCAGAAACACCCATAAAACACCCATTTACCCAGAAACACCCAAAAAACACCCATTCACACCCAGAAACACCCATTCACCCAGAAAAACCCACAAAACACCCATTCACCCAGAAACACCCATAAAACACCCATTTACCCAGAAACACCCAAAAAACACCCATTCACCCAGAAACACACACTAAACATCCATTCACCCAGAAACACCCACAAAACACCCATTCACCCAGAAACACCCATTCACCGAGAAACACCCACAAAACACCGATTAACCCAGAACTACCCAAAAAACACCCATTCACCCAGAAACACCTACAAAACACCCAATCACACCCAAAAAACACTCAATCACCCAGAAACACCCACAATTCTCACCCATCCATTCAGACACACCCACAAAACCCATTCACCCAGACACACCCACAAAACACCCATTCACCCAGACACACCTCCAACAGCCACCTAGCCACCCAGCCACACCCGCAACATGCATCCAGACACGCCTGTAAGTACCTTATAAAAATTACTCCGAGACGGAATCTTGAGTCAAGCACGTTGATTTTCTGTATGTTTTTGTTCAGTTGCTAGCGTAAACAAATCAAACAGACCTAAAAAGCTTTTAAATGCTTGACTCAAGCATCAAGCTAGCGTTGTAGACGATCAAAATGTTTAAAGCAAGATTGACGCCAAGCTGATTGACCGTCACGGAACTCCTAGGTTTTAACAAATTTATGACGTGAAAAGAAAATGGCGCGCGCAAAGCAAATTACAAAAAAAGTACACCAAGAAGGTTCCGAGTCTGAGTTTTTAACAAATTAAAATAGGTTGCATGACAATTTCGGCACCATGGAGGTAGAAATAAATATGTATAATGATGTCTTGAATTCACAAACTCATTGCACACGATGTTCTAAATTCAAATTTACTTTAACCCCTAGAGGATAAAAACGGCTTTTGCACTCAGATATCGAAGAGCAAAAACGCCTTTTCCGAGATGGTGGGATGAAAAGTTAATTGGACGTCTCTGAATACGTCTGTAAGGTAAAATTGTGCTTATCAACAATGCGTATTGTATTCGTGTATTCAATTGCAAAAAGAAACCATTCGTAAATTTTGCCATGAAACATCATCGTGAGAATTCTACAGCACCTATTGACGATTTCTTTAGAAACATTTCAAAAGTACATACTAAGTTGTATCGTATTGCAAAAAGTATCGTAGAAAATCTCTTTAACAGATGTCGCCAAGCGAAGCGTGCCGTCGTTATATTGTGTGACAAGTTCAAACATGAGACTTTACGAGCTACTTAAATCTTGTAACAGGCTCCAACTTTCTGAGAACTTGAATTTTTCTAAGAAATTCTTTTCGGATTGTAAGGTTGCTTTCTATCTCGCAACCTTCCTATAAAATAAGTTACTATTTTACTTCGAAGTAATAAGTAATAACATTACCTTGAAAATAATATGATGACATTTCTAATATGTGCTGTATGGTGACTGGAGAGCAGAATACAATCAATTGTTCCCTCCCCAACCTTTCCCTGCGAGTGTCATAACGTAACGTAAATCGTAGATCATTCGCATGTGCGATTCATCGTTATACGTTACATACATCATCATCGTTACATATTTAGTGTCATTCATCGCCAAGTCAAGGTCAGTGTCACACCAATTATTTACTTCGGTTGGCTGGCATAATTTATGTACCCCTAGCAATCGCGTGGAAGGTGACAAGGCCGCAAACATGTTATTTGCCATCATTAATTAATTTTGATTAATAGCAGGTAATATTCTTATTTTTAGGGCCTGTTTCACAATCGACAAGTAAGTTCTGGTAAGCTTACTTCGCAGATCATTTGATTAGTATGAATGTCAATTGAACGCCCAAGTAAGCAATTCAGAACTTACTTATCGATTTTGAAACAGGCCCTTAATAATGTGACGAGCATTTCGTTTCCCATGCTGGCCTGGGAGTGAAAAAATAACGTAGAATAGGCCAGCCCCGTCGCATGGGTGTCGTAAAAGTCTACTAAGGGAGATTGCCCGATGTAGACCAATAAGCACCTTGGGGCACCTGAATGGTGAAGGACAAACTACCAACAACAGCATACCCAAAGAGAGTTGATGCCAATAGATGGCCGGCTGTAAAACGGAAAGAGAAGGGGTGGTGACAATTTTATTTTGCTCTGCCGTCACCATTACAAAGATGACATAAATTATATTCAGATAATATACAGGGCGTATACCTCAAATCTCTCCCGTGGGTGTCGTACAAGGCGACTAAGGATAAATCAGTGATGAGGAATGGGCAGCAGCGTTCCTCTTATACCACCTAGCAATAGTACTGCGACTTTTGTGCCCGATAAATGGCAATAGGATCGCCACCTATTACATGGGATCTAACATATTCGACGAAACGTGGGTGCTAGTTCACCTCTGCCTACCCCTTCGGGGATATAGGCGTGATTTATGTATGTATGTATGTATACAGGGCGTCCCACGGCCATGCCACACAGAGGGAAAGTATATTAAATATTGAACGTAGGATATTTTACTAAAAGAAGACATCGTTTTATTTTTAATAATAAGTAGAACTGCATTCACAGATTTTTTAAAAATCGCCTACCTCGACCGGGAATCGAACCCGCCAAATGTGATAGAAAAATTACATGTATTTTATAATAGCGTTTGAAAGGGCTACTCATAAGCATTATTTTTTCCTAAATAACCTAGCTTATTAAATGAAACTAAGATCATAATTTTTTTTATTTTATTTAAAAAAAATTAATTGATCAAATGCTCAAAATGTGAACCGTTCTGTTGTATACAAATTCTCACTCTTTTGATAATTTCTCTCCCTGTCGATTTACTTATTTTTGCATGGTGGATGTTTGAAATAATACGTCTAAGTTCATTTTGTAACTCCTGCACACTGTTGTACCGGTTCCTGTAAACTAAATCTTTTACATAACCCCATCAAGTGGGGTTAGATCTGAGGATCTCGGTGGCCATCTAATTTGTCCAAAAGTGCCGATCCAGGAAGGAAAATATTCATTAAGAAACTCGGCTGTTCTCCTACTGTTATGAGCCGGAGCCCCATCTTGCTGGAATATGAGATTTCTTCGATCTGCATTAGGAAGATTATTAATCTCATTTCTTAAAATCTCAAGTATTTCTAGATATCTTTCCGTGTTCAGAGTTCCTTCGTAAAAATGTATTAAGAGAACTAGGTTACTTACAATCCCACACCAATAGTTGAAAGAAAAACGCACTTGATCATTAGTCTCGCGGATTCGTAAGGGATTCTGTCTGGACCAAATGCGATTATTACGCCGGTTGTACATACCGTTGTTACTAAAGTTTGACTCGTCTGACCAAATAATGGTGTTCAAAAAATTTTGATCCTCAAGGATGAGTCTCTCGATAGCTATAAGCTAAGCTAATGAAATGTCTTTGTGATTTAAAAAGTATGCTTCTATTAAATCCAAATTATTTTGGTACGCCATGGTAAGTAAATTAACACAAAAATTTCTAATAAACGAAAATGAAACTCACAATAAACAAAAGAACAGACGCTTGAAAATTTACGTGTTCCATTTTCGAATTATTTTTTTTTAATAATATCAGCCAGTTGCATGGTGAGCTCATGAAGAAATGCATACAAGTACCCACTACACTTCATGTATCGCTTTATTGTTATCATGTACTTACACCACGGAAATCTCGTATCTCAAGTGGGTAGGTCTTTGAAATGATAATGTTAATTGTTGGAAGCATGGCCAAGTCAGAGGAAATTTCCCTGAACAAAATTTTAAATAAAATGAAAAATTTTATGATCTTAGTTTCATTTAATGTGCTAGGTTATTTAGGTAAAAATAATGCTTATGAGTAGCCCTTTCAAACGCTATTATAAAATACAAGTAATTTTTCTATCACATTTGGCGGGTTCGATTCCCGGTTGAGGTAGGCGATTTTTAAAAAATCTGTGAATGTAGTTCTACTTATTATTAAAAATAAAACGATGTCTTGTTTTAGTAAAATATCCTACGTTTAATATTATTATACTTTCCCTCCGTGTGGTATGGCCGTGGGACGACCTGTATTTTCTTCAAAGCCAAATCCAAATCAATAGGTTGTTAATTAATTATTATTAATAACTCGTCTCTGTAAGCAAAATTTCTTTGATGATGAAATTATTTAAGAGTATCTATCAGAGAAAGAAACCTTATTAGTGCACGATAATAATAAAAGAGAAATCATAGCTAGCTATAGTGCTAGCGGGTTCCATACGCGAAATATTTGCTACTCAATCCGGAATGCATGTTACAACGGAATAAAGGTTATCACACGGACTTTTTATTTTATTATTTAATTTCAGTGGTGACACTTTGACGGCCTTGGTCGAATGCTTAGATTGCTGGGTATTGGCCAAGAGGTCCCGGGTTCGAATCCTGGTAGGGGCAAACTTTGTGATGACCACAAATGTTTGTTCCCGAGTCATGGTTGTGTATATGTTTATGTAGTATATTTTCAACATTTATATATACATAATTATATTAAAAATATGTCCGTCATCTAGTATCTATAACACAAGTGCTTAGGCTACTTACTTTGGGCTAGATGATAAGTGTGAGTGTAAAAAATATTAATTATTCCCAGCCAGATCTGGGGATGTTTAAAATACACGGCTTGACCAATTGTTACGAATTTTAATTTTTTTGGTAGGTCTGAGAATAGGTCGTAAGCTATTTTTTATACCCCTGTGTGATAAGGACAGAACAACGTTTGTCGCGTGAGATAGTAATAAATAAAAGTAAGGTTTATCCAAGGTATCATGACGTGTTTACCACAGTCAAAAGCTTTCCAATAGGTATTTAACGTTATGTGCCACGCCATCGGTTCGTAAGCTACCAGCTTATTCTGACGAGAACTGAACTGCATTACAAAATGTATGAAACTGACGTATAGTTTCATACTTTTGTTTTCTATGCGTTCGAATAGATAAGCCACCTTGGCTAGGGCCTCTGGCAAGAAACTTAGAAAACACAATATTATCTATAACATGGCTCATCAGCGGCCGTGCACTGAGGCACCGTTCAGATGTACGCGCGAATGAGACGCAGATCATTAAACATTGCTTGTTATTAAGCAGCATTCGTAGCTTATGCTAGTTAATAGCAAGCAATGTATTACAAACCGCGTCTTCGGGTGTACACCTTGAGGAACCGTCTGGCGCACCCTTCAGCTATACACGTTCCAACAACGCTTAAGCCTTTATGCTCCGACAACCAGTCGCCACCTGTCTGCGTGGCGGCTTATCGGCTTACAGTACTATTAGTTTTGGTCGGTTAATGATTTTAACATGGGAGGTAGCTGGTTTATCACAAGGTAGTATTCACAACACCTTTAGGAAGCTCTGTTTAATTAAACCAAGTATAAACTCTGCTGCCTTTAGATTTTGAAAGTTAACGGTATTTTGCAGGCTTTAAGATGTTAATAAAGACATGTTGTCGATAGAATACAAATGTATTAGATATTGGTACGTTTTCTAGTTGCAATTTCTAACTAAATCTATCATAAAGAGTTCTTGCGTGTTAACTAGGCGCTTCCTATTAACAATAATCATTATGACATTCATCATTTTTCCTATCGAATTGTAGTTGTTCACAACGTTATTATTTTTTAATGCATTTCACCGCTAAAGAAACTATCAAAAAGGTTTACGTTTTGTATCTCGTTATAATGGATAGCCGTGTGGTGACGGCAGAGTAGAATACAATTGTCACCATCCCAAATCTCTACCGTGGGTGTCGTACACGGCGACTAAGGATAAATCAGTGATGAGGAATTGAAGCAGCGTTCCTCTTATACCACCCAGCAATATACTGCGACTTTTGTGCCCGATAAATGGCAATAGGCTCGCCACCTATTACATGGGACTTAATATAATTGGCGAAACGCGGGTGCTAGTTCACCTCTGCCTACCCTTTCGGGGATATAGGCGTGATTTATGTATGTATGTATAATGGATGGAGGATAACAGCAAGATTTTCAACCCTGACATGCTAACAAGCTTCAATAAGTGCGACGTCTAGCTTACGAAAGGGGAAGTGGCAACCCTAGACGGAATAGCTCGCCCGGGCAGACGGGGGGTACAAAATAGTGAGCTCATTACATAGGTACCGGAACTTCGCGTTCGACATACCGCAGCGTAAACAAGCCGACATACCTCGGGCACATCACTAAAATGCGCCGCGACTCGACAGTAATTAATTTTGCGATGCAGCACTTCATTCCTGTCTGCAGGTACATTCGACGTGAAAAGTGCAAAGGGGAAATGCTTATTTTAGCGATGACGGACGTGCGAGCGATCGATATGGTAAAGATCGATACCTGAAGCTAGCCAAGTTCTATTCGAACGCATACGCTAAAGTATGAAACTGACGTATTATTTTCTATGTAATAAGTACGTCAGTTTCATACATTTTGTATTATATGCGTTCCATACATTGGCCACTTGACCAGAGGTATTATCATTTTGTATAAAACAGCTGATATTTTTTAGTTTTGATGGTCTGAACGAATTCCAAAAATTTTTGCAGCGACCAAAAAGTCTCCTGGTATTTCTCTTTCCGGATCGATATTTGGTAAAATAATTCCTTTCCGTTGTCGAGTTTAGCCGAGGTAATAACGTAATGCCGTATGGTGAAGGAGCAGAATACGATTGTTACCACCCCCAATGTCTCCCACGGGTGGGTTAAGGCAGCGACGAGTAATGGGCAGAACCGTTCCTCTCTGATCACCTAGCAATATGCGAAGATTTACCTATAACATGGGAACTCATATTATTGGCGAAAAGTGGGTGGTTATTCACCTCTGCCTACCCCTTCGTGGATAAATTGAAGTGATTTCAATTCAGCTCTATCTCTCTCTCTATCACCACACGACATAAAATTTTACAGATGGCTAAAATGAATGTCTAGACAGACATTAATTCTATACATCGAAATTAAATTAAAATCTAATTTGGTATTTAATTTAGTATACCTACACATAGTCGACGGTAAGATACAAAGTCCCTAAGAATTTATTACAGACACAGCAAGGACGATGAAATGTCAAAACTTTCCGCTGTATTTATCAAATTAAATATTTGCACAACCAACGAGAACTTCTTTAATATTCCCACGAGTTTGACAGCCTTTTTGCAATTAACTCGATTCCGTTGACTGTAGACATTTTGCAATCAGAATGTTTTTAATAACCTTCGGGGTAGCGAAAGTGAGTGTTGACATGTTGTGAAGGGATCCCGTAAACCTACACTTGGGTCACAAGTCCCAGGCGCTGCCACTGACTTCCCCCTCTGTCACACTATGGACCCGGCACCCGCACGATAAATTCATGTAATTTTATTCCCTCATTATCCCCTTATTATAAAACATGGACTAAAGTTAGTCTTGGTTTAAAACAATGCTGTCACTTATATTTGCTGAATGAAAGACAGAGTTAGCATCAATTTAAAACCATGAGTAACTTAGTCCATGTTTTATAATAAGGGGATAAGAGTTTTCCACTTTCTGATTCCTTTGTTTCGACAGCAGCACTTTCGTTAAATGACTGATATTCTGATACCTATCACTTTAATGCTGTTTTTTAGACATAAGTTAGTCTTTTATGCTGGTCTAGGAGTGAATAATTAACTAAGAATGTGCCAGCCCCGACTCATCCCAGGAGTGTCGCAAAAGTCGACTAAGAGAGATTGCCCCGTGTAGACTAATAAGCACCTCAGACACCCGAATGGTGGAGGGCAAACCACCAACAACAGCATACCCAAAGAGGGTTAGTGTTAGGCTAGCTGCCGGCTGTAAAAACTAAATGCGTTTTTCAACAAATAAATAATGCCATGTGGCGACAGCAGAGCAGAAAACAATTGTCACCACCTCCATTTCTCTCGCAGGATATATCAATGAGTAATGTGGAGCAGCGTTCCTCTTATGCCACCTAGCAATGTATTACGATAAATGACAATTGCTCGCCATCTCATGCTCGACATCGCTCATTACATGGAACCTAACTAACTAGGTGTAAATTCACCTCTGCCTGCCTCTTCGGGGATATGGGCATGACTCATGTATGAATGTAAAAAACAAGTAGTTCGTATTATCTATCCCAAAATTAGCTTAAGCAATTGTGTAGTGGATACCAGGTGGTGGGAAGTTTATAGATTAACGTAGACATATAAACAAACAGCCACGACTCAACAATAAATATAACTCGTATATATGACAATTCGATTTTGTCGTGACGGTACAGCAGATTACTATAATAATAATTGTCATATCCGCCTCTCCGTGTGCCGTATGCCGTGTGGTGACGGCAGAGTAGAATACAATTGTCACCACCCCAAATCTCTCCCGTGGGTGTCGTACAAGGCGACTAAGGATAAATCATTCATGAGGAATGAGCGGCAGCGTTCCTCTTATATCACCTTGCAATGACTTTTGTGCCCGATAAATGGCAACAGGCTCGCCACCTATTACATGGTCTTCTTCTTCTTCTTCCTGCCCTGTTCCCAGTCTATCTGGGGTCGGCGCAGTATGTTTCCTCTTCCATTCATATGTCAGACGTCATCAAGCCATCCACTCCCTTTTGATTCATATCATCCATCCCACCGTAAAGGTGCTAGTGATGAATGAATGTATAGAAAAGAGACGAAACGGACCATGTCGAGAGACCCATGAACGGAGAGAGTGATTAGAATGACAACATTCCAGTCCATACTGCTCAAGGTTTTGGCTTAGGTTTTACAGCCGGCCGCCTGCCTGACACCAACCCTCCTTGGGTACGCTGTTGTTGGTGGTTTGCCCTCCACCATTCGGGTGCCCCAAGGTGCTTATTGGTCTACACCGGGCAATCTCCCTTAGTCGACTTTTACGACGCCCATGGGATGAGTTGGGGCTGGCCTATTCTACGTTATTTGTTCGCTCCCAGGCCAACATAGAAGGCTTTTAAGGCACCTATTACATGGTACCTAACATAATTGGCGAAACGTGGGTGCTAATTCACCTCTGCCTACCCTTTCGGGGTTATAAGCGTGATTTATGTATGTATGTATGTATATCCGCCTCTCTATAAAAATCTCGTGTCACGGTGTTAGTTATTTGGAACTCCTCCGAAACGGCTTGACTTGGCTTGAATTTTCTTAAACATTTGATAGGTCTGAAAAAAGCTCCCTATATTCTTCTATCCATAGGAAAGGCCTGTGTCCCAGCAGTGGGGACATTAAAAGGCTGATGATGAGACAGTGGTGACGGCAGAGCAGAATGCAATTATTATTGTCACCACCCCCAACTCTCACGTGGGTGTCGTACAAGGCGACTTAGGATAAAGACAGAGATGAGCAATGGGCGGTAGCGTTCCTCTTATACTATCGACCACCTAAAAACATAATGCGATTTACACGTCTTTTAGATGGCAACAGACAGGTGGTTTATGTATTGTGTATGCTTAATCAAAAATACGGGATGTTACCTATCAGATGTTATAATCATCACCTACCTATCATAAATAATGACATTATGGCAATCAGATAGTGAAATATAATTTATCTGCGCTAATTACTTTCATGTCCGGTGTGGAACAAAATAAAGCAACGGTTAAAGTGGTAATTGCTTGTCTGCTGCAGAAAAATCAATAGAACTACACAAAGGAGATTCACGGGGCACTTAAAAGCTTCTGTTTTGTAATGGGTATCTAAAGGCGACTTTGTACACCGTCTTGCTTGTTCAGCCAACGTGACTATGCTTAAGCATAGTCACGCTTGTGCTTAAGCACATTGAAAAGAGTCTTTTTTAACTATACAAAAACCGGTTTGCTCCTTTTACTCTTGCAAACAAAAATATCGGTGACAAAAATAAATTTATTCGAATAATTAGGGGAAGCCCACCAATCAGGACTAACCACGAACCCGCACTAGGCCAGCGGTTTCACCCATTCTCCATTAGGGCATGATGAAGAATGAATACGTAAGAGGGAGTATAAAAGTGGCGCCAGTGACGTAAAATATGTTGATAGGGAGCTATTTAGCTTGGTTTGGACATGTTATGAGACGAATGTAGTTCAAAAAGTTGTGGATAATTATATGAATATTCATGGATGTCAAATTTGAGGAGGACCCCTGAAAAGAAGGAAGACTATGAAAAGATTGATGGATTGTGAGGATGAGAAGAAGAAGAACAGAGTGGAGAAAAAGGACATCTGCGCCGACCCCAAATAGTTAAAGACATGGTGACAATGATAGTGAAATAGGGGAAGGCGGCTTGAAGCGTAAATAGTCTCGAGAACGGGCACTTTGATGACTGAGAGAATTGGAAGACATTCCTACAAGCCTCATTATCTTCTCCCCCGAGAGGCTTTGTGTAAATTTAAGTTCCCTCATAATGCCCTTTAGTAAAAAAATATATTTTACCTACATGAAGCCAGTATCCCTATTTTAGGCTACCTTTCCCTACGCCATGGAGCTTAAAGTGGTGGCCATTGGAGTAAAATCTATGCCTTAAAAGGAGTAAACTTGTGAATATTCAAAAACGTGACAGCAAAAAAAGAAAGTTTATTTTCATACCGCCGCGCCTCGCTCTGTAATTTAATTTTTATAGGTACATACTACACAAACCACCTTTTAGGGGTCATGATTTTAAAAACCTCTTCGTTCTCCCAACAAGCACGTTTCTTTTGATTGTATTGACACGATCGATTTACGCCTCGGGAATTGGTTAAAGAGAAACGTGACTGATTAAATAAATACAAAAACATTTCTTACACTCACATTTATCATGTAGCCCGAAGTAACATAACATAAGCACTTTTGTTATGTAGACTTTACAACGGACTATTATTAATACCAGGGGCCTTACCACCAACTCTAAACGCGACCCAATTCCCATTGATAAGGTGAGACAACGCTATAAGCCGTGTAGAGCGGCGTCCCGTTTTGACACTCGCGTTTGGATCGCACTAAAACTTCATGGTACGGCGCCAGGAGACTTATTGGTCACTGCAAAAGTTTTTGGAATTCGTTCAGACCATCAAACTGAACAAATTTCACTATGGGAGCAACTCCAAGTTCACAAAAAAAATAAAACAGCTGTTTCATACATTTGGGTCAAGTAGGTATTATCATTTTGTATGAAACAGCTGATATTTTTTCGTGAATTTGCAGTTGCTCCCATGGTGAAATTTGTTCAGTTTGATGGTCGGAACGAATTCCAAAAAAAATTAATAATTGTATATGTATAATATCGGTCAGTCATGTATAAAATAGATCATCCAGAAGTACATGTGCGCACGAAATGATTATTATCTTTCTGGCACTTATTTTAAAGAAAGACTAGACAGACTCAAGAGTATCGTGAACCGATTGGCATGTAAAAGCACAGTCAGATGTACAACATAAACAATAAATTTGAATGGATCGGGAAAAGAGAGAGGCTTTTAGAGGAAATTATTTCTTACTAAGTAATTATTTATGACTATTAAGAACTAGATGTGAGAATTGTCAGAACAAATTTTGGAACCACATAGTAGTTGCATGTTGAGATTGAAGTGCGCACTGACAAACAAAAAGCAGTACAAAAATGAGAATGTCAAAGTAAAAATATCATTTTGGAGTTAAAGTTACGCAGCCTAATATATCTTCTTATATATCATATATCATCTTTATAGATTTGTAAAGAAATATAATACAATGTTATGTTGAACAAAGTCAATCGAAGCTACCTCACAGCACTTCTTATCGTGGATTACATTGATAAAACTCATCAATACTAATGTTAATACATATAAGATATCAATTAAATTATTATCTATCTTAGTCATAAGAACTTTGTACTTTTCTTGGTATTATTGTAGTATAAACATTCAAGATGAGATGATTATTTATGATCTTCAGTTTTAATTTACGTTGAAATGTAAATAATTAACTAACGATGTCCATTGTTTACTTTTGAGAATCTAATTGGCTACAGATTATGCGAATATATTTTTAAAATATCACAGATTACAGTCAGACTATAGGTTATTATGCATTCGAAGTTAAGTCTTCTTTTCACTGTTCCAATCCATTCTGTTCAAGGTTTTGCCTTAGGTTTAACGCTGGCTGTTTACCTGACACCAATTCTCCTAAGTATGCTTTAAAACAATTGGTGGTTTGCCCTCCACCATTCGGGTGTCCAGAGGTTCTTATTGGTCTACACAGAGCAATATCTTTAAGTCGGCTTTTACGACACCCATGGGATGAGTCGAGGCTGGCACATTTTACGTTGTTTTTTCGCTCTCGGGCCAGCATGGAAGGTTCAAAGACCCGTTGTAGTAGGTGTAAATACGCCAAAGACGACGACTGAACATTATTGTCTGCACCATATTTCCAATATCCCCTCCCGTAGACATATTTGCGTCGGTTATACGGTGGTTTGAGCGCGCCGTCAAAAGCGCCCACGCTGTTTATCCAGCGGAACTATATTTCCCTTTGGAGATTTATTTATTGGGAAATCATAAAAGCGGAGATGCAAATCGGAACAGAGCAAACATGTCGGCGAACGATGCAATATTGACATATTCTCTTTGCGGATAGCATGCAGAAGTTTACAGCTAAAGGGGGTGCCTTGTTTTTTTTCTAAAATCCCGTTCGGTTTATACGGCTTAGTGGACGTGTTATCGAGGGGTGCTTCTAATGCATATTTTAGAAAAGATGTTGGACGTAAATTTATAATAATTAGGGCCTGTTTCACAATCGATAAGTAATTTCGAAGTATCTTACTTTGCAGTTCAATTGACATATATCCCATATTACAACTGTCAAATCCGTATAAGCCGACTAAAGGCGAGGCAGCGATGAGTAATGGGCAGCATCGTTCCTCTTTTCCCACATAGCAATATTCTGCGATGTACGTGCTCGCCACCTATGGACCACCATGTGGCCACCATGGAGCCAAATATAATTGGCGAAACGTCATCCAATCCGTACGGTGTATATAGGGGTAATTTTTACACATAACATAGTAAGCAGGTAAGGTCACTTGTGTTATGGAAACTAGATGGTAAACATACATAATAATTTTGCATAAGATACAATAAGTTGTTATTACAGTAGCAGCAATAAAATATATATCATTAGGCAGGTACATTCAAACATTATAACATCTAGATAATTATATAATGCTTCGGTTGATTTGCACACGAATTGATTGAAAATGATAGTCTCGTCACACACAACCAAATACTTTGATCTATTTTATCATCGCTTAATCACACTATGTGGTTTTTTGGACAAGATAAAGATTCTAGTTAAGGTATCGACTTAAGTGAACTGTGAAGTAATTGCTTGATAAGGAGATAATAGTGATAATACACATTTTCATTATCACTTTATCTTCGCTGGTGATAATCGCAATAAAACTGCTGTTATTTAAATTGTGTTTCTCTGGTTTAAGTTGGTACGGTCAGAAACTTAAGTCAATAAACACATAAGTGTGGTGTCATACCAACGGCAGCATTAGTGCTGTATAAGAGTACACACTATGAAACAATTTAAAAAAAGAATTAAAATAAATTATTAAGTCAAGGTATGTATGTACGAACTAAAATGTTCAGAAACTTATGTTGCGAACTACGGGACCAAGGGCTTAACATGACTTTCGAAGCATGGAGGAACTCGAGATGGTTATGTTTGGTCACCTATCCAACGACCGACATTCAACAAACATTGCTTAGTTTACGCAATTCTGACCTACCGTCACCACACGACCAATCTCCTTAATCCAAGTCCTTAGCAACTTATTGGTTGGTGATTTTAACTTAATTTCTTCCCATGACCTTCATTTCAAAATATTCTTTTTGCCTTCGCAATCGCAAACCGAATTAACTGTACCGTCAAGCGCCTCATCACTTATCCATATCAATTATTCCCTGTTTCCTTTATAATTCCGCAGTTCCAGTGAAGCTATCTGATTTATTATTCTTTTATGAAATAACGAGAGGGAATTACATCTTGCAAGAGTATCAAACAGGAAAATATTATGGTGGCCCTGGCCTAAGGCGGGTTAATGCTTTGCACGTGTCTCTCTTCACCTATTATTAGAAGCAAACATGTTATTCGCATTTTAGCAAATAATATATTAAACGCTGAGAAATGTTTTATGCTCTTCCTATTATTTATATGATTATAAATGTTTGTGTTCACATTCTAAAGGCATTGTGCTCGGAGAAGAAGCGTAAGTGGATTTATTTTCGCTCGCACAGTTCACGACTGAAGTGCTTTTGAAATAATAACAATAGAATTATGTTGGTACGAGAAATATCATAAACACGTTTTGTTAGAATTTTAGAGACATTATTTTGTTGCAGGTATTGTAATGAATGGTCAGTGTATATCTATTGTTTTCAATGGAAAGGTTTTTCCTCTTATTTTCATATTCTGTTTCGTCACAATTATATTCGAGTTGCCGACACTTAGGGGAAGGGGGATCAAAATGGGCATACTACCATAAGTGGGCCAAATATTCATAATATTTATTTTCTATTTTTTTAAACGTCTTAATGGATAACGTAACGATTATTGACAAATTACATACTTGATATTCTGGTTGCACGAGTGGTTTTTTGCTAATAAATTGAGTTGGTGCCTACTATAAAGGTATTTCTTTCATTCTTACTAGCAATTCTTAGAATATGTCGTATAAAAAGTCAGGTGCCTTTGTGGACTGAAATGCAAAGGCAACTAAGAGTGCATAACTACATACATACATAAATCACGCCTATATCCCCGAAGGGGTAAGCAGAGGTGAACTAGCACCCACGTTTCGCCAGTTATGTTAGGTTCCATGTAATAGGTGGCGAGCCTATTGCCATTTATCGGGCACAAAATTGCAGTACTATTGTTAGGTGATATAAGAGGAACGCTGCTGCCCATTCCTCATCACTGATTTATCCTTAGTCGCCTTGTACGACACCCACGGGAGAGATTTGGGGTGGTGACAATTGTATTCTACTCTGCCGTCACAACGAAGAGACTACTCTACTAAATTATCGTCATCGTCACCAGCCCTTCACTCTCCCCTCTGTTGATACACAGGTGTTCCCTATGGATGCAAGAATGTTGAGAGAACTCTCTAGGGAATACTCTTTGGTAGTAGTATTTTGTTGACCTCACTCTACTTTTTCAGATGAACACCAATAAAACTAAACAGTCGCCTACATCTAATAAAAAAAGATTATATTTTTGTTTTTAAGTTCCATTTAGCGTAGATAATATCGAGTCACTGACACCACGCCACATACATAAATGAAAATAGGTATTAACACCAACACGTTCGCCTAACTGTATTTTTATGTCGTGTTGTGACGGCAGAGCAGAATACAATTAGTATTGTCACCACCCCAAATCGCATTCGCGGGTGTCGTACAAGGCGATGAGTAATGGGCACCAGCATTACTTTTGTACCACCTAGCAAAATATTGCGACTGACGTGCCCGATAGATAGCAATAGGCCCGCCAGCTATTACATGGAACTTGATAATTACACGTCGCTGTTTTTACCCTTTGTCGCCTTGTGCGGCACCCGCGGTATACATTGGGGGTGGTGACAATTGTATTCTACTATGCTGTCTTTATACGGCAAATAATTTTTTTTAAATGGTCCGTTTAGTAGTATATGTGTTTCAAAGACTGGTATATCACGACCTTATTCCAATAGGGGCAGTGACGCATTACAGGTCAGTGGGCGGTGCCAGCGGATGCGACAGAGCTAACCGGTAGTGGGTGCGGCTGCTAGGGACAGGAAATACACGAGCTCGGTGCCTAGATTTTAAGCGGGCCGCACAGTCAGCGCAAAATGGATCGTATCGTCTTTAGTATTGAGACTGGCGCTGTAGCTTACTCTTCATGAATAATGGCTAATATGGCTTGCAAAAACTGCTTGTAAATTTCGCAGGAGCTCAATAGACTACCGTGGCGTGTGGTGACGGCAGAGCAGAATACCCAAAGAGGGTTGGTGTCAGGCAGGCGGTAAAACTTAAGCCAAGACCTTGAGCAGTATGAATAGGAATGTTGCTATTCCGATCACTCTCTTTGTTTCTCGGTCTCTCGACATGGTCCGTTCCGTCTCTTTTCTACACGTTAATTCATCACTAGCACCTTTCCTGTGTATCACACCGGAATGATGATAATATGAATCAAAAGGAAGTGGATAGCTTGATGACGTCTGACCGATATGAATGGAAGAGGAAACATACTGCGCCGACCCCAGATAGCCTGGGAACAGAGCAGGGAGAAGAATATTTGTTTGCACACAAAAAAAAATAGGTAAATATCATAGAGCATAGTCATAATACTAAGCAGGTACTTGTAGAGGATGAGGACATTGCCCCAAGACTGTGAAGGACGCCATGACACCTTAGCATTGTGTGGATGTCAGGCATGCCTGTCAGAGACCGAAACCTTACCCGACGCTTACACAGCTTCTGAATCGGGATAATACTAAGAGGGTCCATTGTAGGTCGACAGAATAACAACATTCCTGAAAAACAACATAATTAGACACGCGAAGAGATTTCCGTAACTCGATACGAGCATTGTGGTGTATGATTGAGATAATCAGGTTACAGACAGACAAACAACACTAATTCGCCGTGATGAACGCGATTCAAGTCATTCCCGGGGACAGTTTTTTTATATTGATATTCAAATCCTTCATTGCGCGTCATTGTGAGGCATAGTTAAAATCACGACAGACTGTACAACTGTGAAACTTTCCAACCAATTGTCGACCTCAACTTGTTTGTCGTAAAGTGCAAGGTCAATTGAGAAAATTAGACAAGTGAAATTCGACAGTCCTTTCAGCTCCTCCATAACGAATCCCTCCAACCCATTTCTGACCCTACTGTATTTGGTATAAGGTAATAAATAGATTCAATTCTGTACGACTGCATGGTGTACTTGATACAATGGCGTTGATACACGCATGATTAATTTTTCGACACATGACGACAGTGGGGAAGTTGTAAACAAAAGAGGGGCTTAGGGACTGTTTCACAATGAAAATGAAAACAATCGACAAGTAAGTTCTGAGTTGCTTACTGGGGAGATCATTTGACAGTTGTAATATGAAGTATATGTCAATTGAACTTCCAAGTAAGCAACTCAGAACTTACTTGTCGATTGTGAAACATGATAATTAATATTCACTACCGACACATAAGACTGCTAAATTTTAATATTTTAATGTGTCTCAAGGGCAAGGAAAATGACAAAAAAGAATTAATATGTCTAATGGATGTAGGGCTTATCCAAAGCATTCTGGCAAACCCTAAATTAGATGCTGCAAGGAAATTATGTGGCTTAATTAAAAAACCTGAACAGAAATTCAATTTCATTTGAAGTAGGTAACTAAGTAAATTATGTACCTTTAAATAATTAATATCGAAATTATAATAAGGGCAGAAACAAAAGGGCTGGCGTATCTTAATAGATAAAAGCCCCTAATAAAAAAATAAAAATAAATAAATAAGTCTAAAGTGATTGGAGATAAAACGGCAGGGGAAGGCCTAGGCGGATCTTTCATAATCAAATTGAAAGTATATTAAAGAGCATGTGGATTGTAATGACATTGGATGCAGAGGGAGCAGTAGTCGTAGCAAGTGGAAAGAAGTGATCTCTGCTTACCCCTATGGGAAAAACCGTGACATATGATATGGTCAAGAAAACATATAAAAGAAGAGCTCTATAGCAGAGTGACTTGTGCGCTCGACCTAAAAATGCGTAAACTAAGCAAATTTCCTGTCATTAGGTGGGAGAACAGAAATATGGTGACAACTATTAGCAACACCCCCAATCTCTCCGGCGAATGACGTACAAAGCCATAAAAAGCAGTTTTCATGTGCGCGATAGATGACAATAGGCTTGCTCCCTAATACTTGGGACCTTACGGTATATGTGGGTGTTAATACACCTCTGCCTACCCCTCCGAGCACAAACAGGCGTGATTTATGCATGAATAAATCTAAAGGAGATAGCTGCTTGCATGCATGTGATGGTTTGAATAGATAATATAATGAATTTAAAACATATTCTAGCAATGAGTATTATCAAGGACAACAGCCGTTGCCGGTGGCATCAACGCCAGATACGGATACGAAGTAATATGTAGTAACCGTAGCTACGATTTGGCTACGGGGTGCTACGTAAACCGTAACTGTGTAAATTTAATTTAATT
Source organism: Cataclysta lemnata (assembly GCA_963931975.1). Taxonomy (NCBI): domain Eukaryota; kingdom Metazoa; phylum Arthropoda; class Insecta; order Lepidoptera; family Crambidae; genus Cataclysta; species Cataclysta lemnata. The sequence goes on along the minus strand of OZ008350.1, from coordinate 2,987,902 downwards.
TAATTAAAGCTACTACTACTAAGGATTTAAATGTCGGAAAAATATCTATAAATAGTGGTATTTATTGGTTATCTTCATGTTTTTATAGTTAAAACTCCAAATTAAATAATACATTACATATAAAAATAATTAAGTAGTTTAATGAATGACCTGCGTAGTACTTGTGCGATTTATGAAGACGTCGTTACGTATACGTGTACTTTCTATTTTGGCTTAATATTATTTAACGCGATTCTACAAACATTTTATTTTTCTTTCGTGGATTTCTCATGCTATTATGGACCATCTAAATCGTAGCGTTTTTCCATGTATATTTGCTTAGCGACGAGTGATATTAGGGAATAGAGCACAATCGTGTATTGCCATGGAATACCAATATAACGGTCTTGTTTTTTTCTATTTTCTAGTATTATATAAAAAAAGAGTAAACATTTAACCAACTGTTTACTGATTATTACAAACGATCGAAATAAACTAATCAAAAATCAACTCTATTTATTCCCGAAGGGGTAGGCATATGCAGAAAGATTTAGCACAAGCATTTCGCTAAAGTTACGAGTATATTTAGGTCACATGCTATAATCGTTACTATTACCGCTCGCCGACCAATTCAATCACAGTATTGCTAGCTGTTGAACCAGGAACGATGCTGTCCATTGCTCATCATATTATCTATAACCTTTTGTCGCCATTTATGTTACCCACGTGATCTGATGTTGGAAGAAATTTTATGTACCCACTGCACACTGCTGGGACACGGGACTTCTCTATGGATGGAAGAATATAGGGAGATTGGGCCATAACCCACCACGCTGGCCCAGTGCGGGTTGATGGGTGTACTAACGACTGCAGATGCCTTCCGAAGCACGGAGGAACTCGAGATAATAAATTTTTGGTCACCCAAAATAAAAAATGGTGTAAGAATGTAATAATCTGTGATTACAGTTACCCGTTATTTCTACCCACACTAATTTAAGAGTACAATTACTACCAGTGTTACTAACGAACTATTCATTCCACAGTACTAACCAATACCTTTTTGACGTTAAAAATAAATATTCCGATACTTTACTCCCTCTCTCGATAATAACAGAAGCCTTGGGTTCGAGAGAGCATGTAAGGATTCCCGCGTACTGACAACTTTCTTTTCATGCGATCTAATTGAAAAGCCGCTTTGGGACAGTAGGTAGGTAGGTATTGAGAAATTTTAATTAATCTCATCGAAGCCCTGACTTGACTCTGGTTAGAGGCAAAGGGAAATCTTTTTCTCTTTCGTGTGGCTAATAAAAGCAGTGGCACGTTATTAATTAATTAAGTATGACGAAGAAAGATGCAGAAGAAAGTCTGACATGCTTTACGCTAATTGGCTCTTTTGATGAAATTCTATAGATAATAAATAATGCCTAATGGCTGCAGCTTACTGAGTCCAATAAAAAAATTAAGCAACACTTATGAGAGGATGACCAAATTAATAATGTGTATTTTCGATTCCGATTACTGTTATTGCCCACAAATATACAATCTATTCTGTAAACCATATTACAATGTAAAAAACGCTTTTTGAGGAATCATTTGTTATCGTTAAGTCTATTACCTATAATATAATAAAGGGGTAGGCAGAATTAACACCCACTATTCGCCAATTAAGTTATGTAACTACGAAACCAATGAAATGAACATTTCGTTTTATTTATTTATTATAAAAGCTTACCGACTAAATATACTACAAATTTACATTGTGTTGACTTGAACTAGGTTTTTTTTTGCATGTATTTAAATTTCTAGTATGCACACAAAATCACACTAAATACGATGGTACTTATAATGATTACAAATGAAAATTTAAGTTAAAAAAGTAACGTATTAATAATGTAAGTATTTAATAAAAATGCTTTCATGCGTACATGCGTAGCACGCCTAAGCAGCATGTTTTTCTGCGGGATTATATCAATTATTGTGTTCCGAGAATTGCCTCTAACGAGAGGATTATAGCGTGGATTGAACTCCAACCTGTGCGGGCTTTCAGTGAAAATATCTCGAATATTTCCAGAAATCATTATGCTCAGTTATATAATTATGTTCAATTAAACATGTAACAGAAATAACGCACATCATGAATACTACCATAGTCATGTAAATACCATGGTGCTATTTTTATTTTATTTTATTTTTATTAAATTTCAAATACATACAAAATCATATTTCTAAACATTACATTTTTACAATATAAAACATTAAAAAATATAACATTTAAATTATAACATTTATTTTATTCTTTATTAAGGTGTGTGTGCACCATGGTGTTATAAAAAATCGAAATTGATTTTTTTTCTTTCCCTATATTAATTGTTCGGTCAGTATAGCAAAGAGTTAAACTCGAATATTAATTTTACAATTACAAAAACCGTGCCTGCTACATGCTCGCCTATTGACTGAATCATTTCGAGAATATGCGTATTGTCTAGTTAGAACTAGTTTTCATATTTTAACAGCAGTAAATTCGACATTTAGTGTAAACTGGAGAAATCGCGTTGTAACCAAGTGCGGGTTTTAACTATAACATATAACAGACTGTCGGCGCTCACAACACTGTGGCATACAATTCTAATATTATTGTAAATTTAACAGAAATGACATACATCCTGAATACTACCCACGCTGGTCAGTCTGATCATTATATAATGTTATTATTATGTAATTATATTATATTACATATCCGCACAAATCAAAGCGCACATAATCACCGAAATTCAATAGTCAAAGCCAAAGCACAAATTAGTATTTAATTAATACGATGTGCACTAATCAGAAGTGAAACTGAATCCTCTGCATTGAGCTTGGTCGTATTGTTCTATATATGGCTACACGCAACACACTGGCCATATCGCACATTTAAATCTAGAGAGCCGCAAGTAAAAATTATTCAGAATCATTATGTGTTCTAAATTCATGACCACAAGACTGACTATTGCAGCAATGCAACTTTGAGTTGTGTCCCGCTTGTAATTACGGAGTGATCTAGGGCATTCGGAATTGATTTCGGGGCTGTACGTGCGATATCAAAGGGCTTTGATTTACAACCGAACCCTTTGTAGCAGCGGAGCACTCAATTTTAGTATCAACGCCAATGCAGAAGGGCAGATTTCAGTTACATCCTCGTTTTGGAAGTTTAGTACTTATACTTGTTTTTAAAACAACAAGTAAAATTGCTTTATTTTTATTTAAACATACATACTATAAATATTAGGAAGAATATTATAAAGAAAAAATTCGAAACCTTATATTTTGTATAAATATTTCCTTCATAAATACAAGTTTTTTTTATTCTTTATAAGCCATACACCATAATGGTTAGTAATTGCAAATAAATAAAGCTTAAATTAAATTCATCTCAAAATTTAAACTTTATTGCTCTATAATTACTTTTAAAATATCGTCTGCCCGAACCGATATTAAAACCCTTCTGATGTCGAGAAAAAGCATCTATATCTGTAATATTCCAATCGAAACACGCAATAACTATCAATCAGGATTTATTACCTCTGACATGCGTAATTATTTGTAAAAAATACGTACATACAAAAATCACGCCCACATCCCCGAAGGAGCAGGCAATCATGTTAGGTCCCATGTAATAGATGGCGAGCCTATTGCTATCTATCGGGCACAAAAAGTCGCAGTGCATTGCTAGGTGGTATAAGAGGAACGCTGCTGCCTATTCCTCATCACTGATTTATCCTTAGTCGCTTTGAACGATACCCACGGCGGAGATTTGGGGTGGAGACAATTGTATTCAACTCTGCCGTCACCACACGGCCTAAAAAATACACTGATAATAAATAATGATACATAACATACATAAATTACAACTATATCCCCGAAGGGGTAGGCAGCAGTGAACTAGCACCTGCCTAATGGCTGCAGCTGCAGTCCCATGTAATAGGATTGGAGGAAATAATGATAATTAATATAATAGACGCATAGACTAATGATGCAATACGATACAGGAGAAAATTGCTGCAATTAGCTCAATCACCTGATATGACAGGGGTGTGGTTAGGTAATCCTAATCCCTTTGTCGTGTGATCTGAAATTTTAATATTTTAGACTTTGGTATCTACGTGTTTTTATCTACACCTTTACATTAAAATACTACATAAAAGTTTCTGAAAACACACACACTATTAGAAACACTTTACATCATTTACTATGTTAGCTACATTATAGTGTATGTAATAACTATTATAACATCAATTTTAAAGTTTTCGATTTTAAAGTTAGTTTCAAAACTTTCTTAGATAAATAAAAAAGTTAAAATACAATAAAATTATTATTCTTCCGTCCATATAGGGAAGGTCTATGCCTCAGCAGTAGAGACATTAAAAGGTGATGATGATGATGATGAATAAATATTGCCCTGAAATTGTGAAAACAATACGAGCAATACTTCGACATCGTCCGTTGTTTTTCTAAGCGATAATACCAATTAAAAAGATAGATTGTCATTAAATTTTCGAAGATTACACTAGATATTAGATAATGGTTGCTATAAAAGTCGTTTACGTTCGTGCAGTGTACCTAATTTACGAGTCAACATGAAGCAACTTATTGTGTTAGTGGCTCTAATTGCTGCCGCCTATGGCTTTGGTAAGAGATCAAATTGCTAAACATACATTAGTAAACATTAGATCACACAACATTCAATTAATTAAAATTCAACAACAGTGCCTAACTTTAAAACATCCCAAGACACGTCATAATCTACAATATCTACATATAAAAATATATAATAATAATCTACATCTAACAAATACATATAAAAAAACTCTTGTCACATTAATTGTTATCGAACTCTTTCGGTGTGACCGATTTTTATATTATTTTCGCGTTTATTTGGTAGACTGAGAATATGTCGTACGCTTTTTCTTATACCCCTATGTCAGCTAGTTTTCTATAATAAATTACAAACAAACAAACTCAATGCTGTATTTTAAAGCATTATGGCATCAATTATTTATCGCTTATTAAATCAAGTACGAATTATTAAATTAACGTTCCGTTTATTTTCTTTAAAATTATTGCACTATTGAGAAATAATGGAATTCAATTCTGTGTATTTCTCCTAACTTGAAGAGCTCGATAGCGCAGTGGTTGAGCGAAATTAAGCAATGTTCGCTATGGCCGGTTATTGAATGGGAGACCAAAATATATAGCCGTTAGTTCTGGTTGCATCTGCAAACATAAATACCCATCACTCCGCATTGGCAAGTCTGGTGTAGATTCTTCCATCCATAGGGAAGGTCTGTGCCCAAGCAGTGGGGACAATAAAGGCCTGGTGATGATGATGATGATCATATTTAGCTTGTGTGTTTCGTTAAATACATTCTTCTTGATTAATTTTCTAATTGAAACGTCCGATTCAACCTCTGTCTCTGTTGTTGCGAAATCAAAGCATCGTGTTTTGCAATCGCTAAATCCAAAACACACAGAATACAGGAATCAACTCATTACATTTCAAAATTTAATGTTGCTTTTGACGTATGTTTTAATGTAAACAGTGCTGTTACTGAAATGGTTTATCGAACGATTATGATGTTGATAATTTATTGAAATTTTTTTTGTTTTCTTTGTAATACAGCATCCAAATTTTAGGTTGAATATTAATTATTAAATAATTTTTGATGGATCTGAATGTACATTTGGGGAAACGGGCAGAAATATGCAGAAATTAAATTAATATGGTCACTTTCGATATTAAAAACATGTCCCAAATACTTCTTCGTATCCAAGAGAATCCTTCTGATTTCGGTGAAAAGGGATTTCTAACAATGAAATTTTGTTTTCAGGGGAATGGAAGGGTGGACTTAGTGGTGAGTACATGTTGATTTTTCAAAATATATTCTTTAGAATAATAATGAACAACCATTTTTTTCTTTCTTGAAATCAAAACTAATCATTTTTGTTTGTAAAAACTGTTTCAAATTTCCTAACTCTGACCAACAGACTCTGACAAACATTCGAAAAACTACAGTCTATATGCGGGAAACGAACCCGCGTCCTATGCAATCCGAGTTTTTCGTTTTTCCGTGTTTTAAATTTTTAAACTTTATCTAACAACAATTTTCTTTGTCCTAAAATTTTCAACATTTTAAGAATGTTCAACTTAAATTCAAAACAATAAAAAAATATTCTTCAAACAACTTTATAGAAAGGTAGAGTGAGTGCGCGCCAGAGAAGTCTGCGCGCGATGGGTGGCGCTGCTCGCTAACAATTGGCACTCCTAGACAAACAAAATAGCAGACGAAATTTTAGTTCCAATTTTGACCACCCGCAGGCTTATCTGGCGCGCACTCTAGATATACCCTCGAGGAAGGGTTTGAATTAAAACATGTTTACAGTGAGGTTCGACGTCAGCCCGCTCGGCATCGGGTCTTCGCACTTCATCAAGGTGCCTCGGTCCGTGTCGGAGGCCAAGAATGCCCGTTGGGTGGAGACGGTCCGGCCTGCCGGCCCGCTGCCCAGCCTCCACATGTACTGCCCGTCGCAGAACGACCGCGTCATGTGCGCGCTCTACGACGACACCGATTACGTTGCTGGCATCCAAGTTGCTGTAAGTATTACATCTACTTAATAATATACTAAGGGCCTGTTTCACAATTGACAAGTAAGTTCTGAGTAGCTTACTTGGCAGATCATATTTTGACAGTTGTAATATGAAATATATGTCATATGTCAAAGTAAGCTACTTCGAACTAACTTGTCGATTGTGAAACAGGCCCTTAATATTATAAAGCTGGAGAGTTTGTTTGGTTGAACGCGCTAATCTCAGAAACTACTGGTTCAAATTTAAAATAGTTATTTGTTATACGTGAGCGCAAAGTTGCTTTATAATCGCGTGCTCAATTTTGATGACCGAGCTAGCGAAGGATTCTAAAATTGAATCACGAGCGTAGCGGGGGATTCAAAAATTAGAATCCTGAGCGACAGCGAGGGAATCAAAAGAGCACATGGTGAAAAATCTTTGCACTCGAGTGCAACACGTAACTGTTCATCCCTCAGCGAGGAAATTGTAAAATATTAAAAAAAAAAAAAAATCAGAATAGGTTCTGTTTCCACCCAGAAACTTCCACAACACCCACCCATCAACCCAAACACACCCTCAACCAGCATAAACTAAGTATTGTTCGCTAAGGCTGGTTATTGGATGGGTGACCAAAACTTAATTATCTCGAGTTCCTCCGTGCTTCGGAAGGCACGTTAAGCCGTTGGTTCCGGCTGCATCTGCAGCCGTTAATACCCACTAACCCGCACTGGGCCAGCGTGGTGGGTTATTACCCAATCTCCCTATATTCTTCCATTCATAGGGAAGGCCCCTGCCCCAGCAATGGGGACATTAAAGGGCTGGTAATGATGATGAAGATGCTAGATTGTTTTTTTCTTTTTCCAGTTACCAGTAGACGCTTTCGCTGATGGTATCCTCGACTGGGACGTTCAAGGGTTCACCCGATGGACCCCGCCTTCTTCTGGAACTCCCAGGAGCTACTGGACCTTAACCGAGTTCTTCATCAATGAGGGTATTTTTTTGTTACCTGAAAATTTAAGCTTTATTATATATAAACGATTCTGCAAACTCTAAATGCCTGGCCTAGTTATGTGACCAATCCATTCGAATAAATAGAATACAAATGTCAATTTTTGACAATTTCTTTTACATCTGACACGACGGTCGCCATGTTGTTTCCTCTGTTATACGTCAGTGTATTCTATTTGCTTGAATTGATATAGGCGGTACCCGCATAATAAATCTTGCCATTTATTTTGAGTTAGTTGTTGGTGCCCACAGTTGTGCACAGGCCTTTTTTTAAGACATTCGGTACAGGGGTCTGTGGGACTCCACGGTTTGTCGAGAGCACCATGACTACCCACTAAAAACCCCTTCTTGCGTTTCCATCTAGCGTAAGGCCGGGACTAAGGGTGACAGTAAACCATATTTCCTGTCCCGGCTTGCCGCATTTGTCCCGTGGACGCGTCTCTTGGCGCGGATGTTGCGCGGTCATCTCCGACGGACAGATGTTGTGGCTGCCGTCCTGTTTCACTCCTAGGCTGTTGGTGTGAGTGTGACGGCGGTGTCCTAGGCCCCCCTGGGGAGAGACTGGTGAATTGCCGCGACGCAGATCCCAGGCTTTCCCCTCTTACAAGGCTAGGGAGAACACCGGAGTGCTTTAGTGGGTAGTGCTGGTCGCTTCGTGCCTTGGCGAGTCCCACACACGCCAGTCGCCTAGCTAGCGGCTGCAAAGCATTCCACTCCGAAAAAAAAAAGGCCGCCGTCCAGCCCTATCAGTTGGCTGGGATGCCAGGATACGCCCTGCGTCGCCTGCCCCTCTTCGGGTTGTGCACAGGCCTAACCTATTTATGCTTAACTATTTACAATTATTAACTTGATGCAATGTATGGTGATGCCAGAGTAGAATACAATTGTCACCACCCCACATCTCTCCCATGGGTGTCATACAAGGCGACTAAATTAATCAGTGATGTGGAATGGGCAGAAGCTTTCCTTTATACCACCTAGCAACGTACTGCGACTTTTGTGCCGAAATGGAAATAGGCTCGCCACCTATTACATGGGACCTAACATAATTGGTGAAACGTGGGTGTTAATTAACCTCTGTCTCTTCGGGGATATAGGCGTGATTTATGTATGTAGAATGTATTTTTCCCTTATTGCAGCAACTCTGGAGCAAAGCGTGCCAGATCGCCTTGCGGCCCGTAACCCCGACAAGACCCTACAGGAGGACTACGTGTGGGTGACCGGCTTCAACAAGGAACGCATGGCCATCTCCGTCGATGCCAGCAAAATCGCCCAGACCGCCACGACACACTTCACCAGACAAGCCTGCATGCCTTTGATGGGTAAGTTTGCGAATGCTTAAGATCGACCGGCTGACGACCGGTTTGGTCGAATGGTCAGACCGCTGGCCAAGAGGTCCCGGGTTCGAATGCGGGTAGTGAAAAATGTTTGCGATGATCACAGACATTTCTTCGCGAGTCATGGTTGTTTATATGTATATGGATAGTTTAATACAAATATTTATATAAGATTATTTATGTATATTATTATTTGTCCATAACACAAATTCAAATTCAATATTTATTTGCATAAAACATGGTACAATGAAGATGTTACAATTCACAATAAAATAAGGTCATGATCAACATATTTTGCTGAATATTCAGCATGCAAAATATAATTCTTAAGTTAATAAATGTGCATTTAATTAATTGTCATTAAATTATAAATTATGTCAATATTAATAAAATTCAAAATTATAAAGTTCATTTCATGTCAATGTTTTAAATTAATACAATAAATAAAAAATGTCATTAAGGGCCTGTTTCACAATCGACAAGTAAGTTCTAAGTAGCTTACTTCGCAGATAATTTGACAGTTGTAATATGAAATATATGTCAATTGATCTGCAAAGTAAGCTACTTCGAACTTACTTTTCGATTGTGAAACAGGCCCTTAATATAATAAATTACGTCCTACAATTTATAGAAGTTTTTACAAAAATTCTTTAATGGAATAAAAGTGCATATGCTACTTACTTGCTAGATGGTAGGTGTGAGTGTAAGAAATATTTATTTATTTATCGATCGCACGGTAATGAGCGGAGGTCATCTGCTTGTAAAAGACATAAATTATAAATAAATCACTCCTTATTCTCCTATGGGGTAGTCGATATTGTCATCTATAGATAACGTAAATCGCATTATATAGCTAGGAACGCTGCTGCCCACTCCGCATCACTGTTTTGACCCTTAGTCGCCTTATTTTACACCCGCGGGAGAAATTTGGGGTGGTGAATTGTATTAAGCTCTGCCGTCGCCACACGGCGTAATCCTATTAAGATCCGTTCTAGCCTCTTGACGATTTATGTATATTGTAATCATACCAGCCTAGTTAGCATGACCACCAAAACACGATATGATATAGCTTTTTATCGCTTTGAACTGTCAAAAATCCATATATTTTTGATAGTTTAAAGCGATAAATTGCTTTATCATATCGTGTTTTGGTAGTCATGCTAGCCGGGCATTTTTTTTTTACACTCATCACATATCATCTATCCCAAAGTAAGTAGCCTTAGCACTTGTGTTATGGATACTAGATGACGGACATATTTTTAATATAATTATGTATATAAATGTTGAAAATATACTAAATAAACATATACACAACCATGACTCGGAAACAAACATTTGTGGTCATCACAAAGTTTGCCCCTACCAGGATTCCAACCCGGGACCTCTTGGCCAATACCCAGCAATCTGAGCATTCGACCAAGGCGGCCGTCGAACATACATTAAACGTATTTTAATTTTCCATGATTAATTCCCATTATTCTTATCCAGGTCGCCACTACTACTACAACATGACAGCCAACACCCAGTGTACATCCGACCAGATGTTGCCTTGGTTCCCCCTGGTGCACTCCGGCGAGCTCATCGGCATGGGATTCGTTTCCATGGGAAAGCTGCCCGCCAACCACCTCATCAAGGATTACTTCGAACGTCCTGACAGGACCGCCGTCAGAGTAAGTAGAAATGGATCTCCGCGGTGCTTGTGAAAAACGCCCCCACTACTCGGCACGCCTGAGCCGAGGTCCGCGCCTTCAAGGGCACCCGATCCAAGCTCTGACTCGGGCGCCCTGTGAGGCTCTCCGCGGCAGTATATCTCCGCCGGGAGATGTCGTCCCCCAAGGAGGACGTCTGCTGTGAAGGCACCCTCACAGGGAGTGCTCGACTGCAAGGCTTGAGGACAAGGTCTTCGCCTTCCCCAAAAGACCGGTCGATGCTGAAAAGGCTTCAAGGCTAAATGCCTACGTCCTTCAAAAAACAAATTGTGAAAAACGCAATATTTACCTTTTCACAACTTCTGAGAAAAACGAGTTTAAAGTTTTCTTCTACTCCGTCCAATCGTTTATTTTCTGTTTGACAGTTCTTATAGTGTTGTGACCAATAAGTGATTGATCATCATCATCATCACCAGCCCTTTCCATCCAGCGCCCTCCCCTATAACCGACCACGCTGGCCCAGCGCGGAATGGTGTGTGTTAACGACTGCAGATGCAGCCGGGACCAACGGCTTAAAGTGCCTTCCGAAGCACGGAGGAACTAGAGAAAACAACTTTTTGGTCACCCATCCAATGACTGGCCTTAGCGAAGATTGCTTAGTTTCCGCAATCGCAAGCCGAGGGCGTTAAGCCACTGCGTTGTCGGGACACTCCTCCTTATAGTTAATGTCTATGATTCTCTTTTCAGCTGATTGTGCCCGATGGTCCCAACTGCCTCTACGACATCGCTCAAAACACCGGTATGGTCACCATGCACACTTACTTCATCGACAAGCCGTGGCTCATCGACTGCCTGTTCCAGTAACACCAATGCATCTCCACACTATCTGAATTAAGTTATTTATTGTGATTGTATCAATCTGATATGAAAGAAATGAACCAATAAGATCTATACTATATACACATTTGATTTTATTTTTGATCTAATTATAAGGGCTATACTTTATTTTAGATATTTAGATCATTGTTACTCCTGATTTGATTCAACATTTATAGTTGAATGAAAAACTTATCATAATAATTTTACAGTCTTTACCTCTCCGCTAAATAAGGATAAATCAGTAATGAGGACTGGGCAGCAGCGTTCCTCTTATCATCATCACCATCATCACCAGCCCTTTAATGTCCCAACTGCTGGGGCACAAGCCTTCCCTATAGATGGAAGAATATAGGGAAATTGGGCCATAACACACCACGCTGGCCCATTGCGGGTTGGTGGGTATTGACGACTGCAGATGCAGCCGGGACCACCGGCTTAACGTACCTTCCGAAGCACGGAGGAACTCGAGATAATAAATTGTTGGTCACCCATCCTATGACCGGCCTTAGCAAACTTGCTTAGTTTAAGCAATCGCAGGCCAAGCGCGCCGTGCAACTGCACTAGCGAGCTCCTATTGTTATATGTATCTCATCATATTTATTACCCTTAGTAACCTTGTACGACACCCGTTGGACAGATAGGTGTAGGGACAATTGAGTTCTGTTCCACCGTCACCATGCCTCAAGTACATTTTGCATATTGCAACAATTCACCTTAATTCACTTTCAATTACCTAAAGAGGGTTGGTGTCAGGCAGGCGGCCAGCTAGGCAGCTGTAAAACCTAAGCCAAAACCTTGAGCAATAGGGATTGGATTGTTGTCAAGTGACATCCCAATCACTACCTCCTTTCATCGGTCTGTCCATCTTTCCGTTACTTCCCCAAAGAATATATAATTAAATAACAGCAGAATTATACGATAAACTGTCGTACGAACCCATGAAGCTACTAATTCAACGATTGATTTAATCACTAATAAAAAATAACGATTAGTCGCTGGTAGGATTTGCAGATAGAAGGCAAATCAATCATAATTCACCTGTTTTGCACTACTTTCGCATGAAGATTAAATTGTTGATAAAGATAACACAAATATTGATATCTTAACTAAGTGGTGATTATATTATGTGAACATTACAGTGATTATAATTATCACAAATTAATTAGGTTACATAAACTTCCTGATACGTCGAGTAATTATTGTACAATACGGAGCGACATTTTAAATATTTACATTGATCGATAGAACGTGCTTTTTTATTAATTTATTTAGGAATAGTAATACAAAGGATTATGCTACCTACCTTGGACTCGATAGAACTTGATTTTTTTATTAATTTATTTAGGAATAGTAATACAAGGGATTATGCTACCTAACTTGGACTAGTTGTATGTATAAAAAAAATATTTTAAGCGCAAAGAAATATTTATTTATTTCATTAATATGTTTGTCCTATGATAAATGTACTTAAAGGTAATAAACCACTCGACAGGTTCAGTGGATATTAACAAATATTACAGTTTCATAATTCAACGTTTCTATTTAATTACTTATAAAGTCTTTAATTAATCGTTATCATTAGGTATATAATGAAATAAAGATTGTTTTTTATTAATGTCCTCTTAAATTTGCCATACCCAATGCGTAGACTATTACGTAGAAAGACCTTGTTATACCTACACTTAATTAGCAAATAACACAACTCAAGACAATATGGATGACCGGTAAGAAATAAATAACAAAAGGGAATCCCGAATAACGATACAGTGTTAAGGATAATTAAAACATCTTGTCATACACGAACAACGAAGTTGATTTGTTGTCTTTAAGGTGAACGCACACTTATCCGAGCCGAACGCGCCGAAGTCAACGAATTTGTAGAAATCTTTATATGGTATCATATGAAACCTCACACACTTGCCGGAGTCGAATCGTCCGATTCGTCCGAATTTGTCAAAAACTTCAGAATCCTAGACGAATTCGAATGACGTCATCGGAAACAATGCGCATGATGCGGACGGATCTGTCAATTCAGTACTATTTTCGATTCCTTCGGTGTGCGAGGCCTCCGCTGACTTCGGCGCGTTCGGCGCGTTCGGCGCGTTCGGCGCGTTCGGCTCGGATAAGTGTACCTACATACATACTTAGATACATAAATCACGTAGGGGTAGGCAGAGGTGAACTAGCACCCACGCTTCGCAAACTATGTCAAGTCCCATGTAATAGGTAGCGAGCCTATTGCCTTTTATCGGGCAAAAAAGTCGCAGTACATAGCTAGGTGGTATAAGAGGAACTCTGCTGTCCATTCCTTATCACTGTTGTTCTGATAAGTGTGTGTTCACCATTATAGTGGGACAGTGGAGGGAAAGAGTTAATTACCTCCGGACGTGGGGAAATCGGAGACTGCGGTCGAACTGCCAATATCAGTGCAGTGTAATTATTTTGTTGTGCAGCCTGTACTGTAAGCGCACTGTTAAATTTTTAAATTCACGCAACCAATTTGTAAAAGTTAGATGTGAACGGTAGGAGCGTTGCTGGTTTTTGTTTCTTTTGGCGAACAATGCATTGAACGAGGAATTGTACGAAGTTTTTTGATCGAGAAGCGGGTAGGGGCTTCCCATTTCCTTATTATTTTATTAGTTTATAAGGAAATATTTTATTTCCATCTGTTCCCAGTTGGCCTACCTTTGTAACCGTCTTTAGTGCGTAAAGGGGTGGGACGTTATAACAAGGCAATACAGGAGGGTTACGCATGATCAATCTATTTTCTATCTCTGGCCTAGGATACACGACGCACTTCGCTAAATTGGCACGCATGCCTTTGATGCGTTTACAATGTTCGGTAATCAGTCTAAGCGATGCACATTAAAGCTATCTAGGTTGTTAAACTGATGAGTCTACCACGCTACCTAGCCGGACACAATTGTACTACAGACTTGGCGACTTTGACGATTTGATCAGATAACATTCCCATTCATTGATCAGACAACATTCAAATCTATACTGCTTAAGGCTTAGGATTTACAGCCGGCCGCCTGCCTGACACCTACCCTAGGTAATTGCAAGTAATTTAACGAATGTAATATTAGAGTAGAATACAACTATCACCATCCCAAATCTCTCCCGTGGGTGTCGTACAAGGTGACTAAGGATAAATCAGTGATGAGGATTGGGCAGCAGCGTTCCTCATATACCACCTAGCTATAGTCACTTACCTACTGCGACTTTTGTGCCCGATAAATGGCAATAGGCTCACATGGGACCTAACATAACTGGCGAAACGTGGGTGCTAGTTCACCTCTGCCTACCCCTTCGGGGATATAGGCGTAATTTATGTATGTAATATTATAGTTTATAAGATTTATTTGGCGAGTGATGACGGCAGAGTGTCACCCACAGATATATCAATTTAAGATATATCTGTGGTGTCATCAATCCAATGTCTCCCGGGTATCGTACAAGGCGACTAAGGGTTAAGACAACAATGATGAATGGGCAGCAGCGTTCCTCTTATATCACCTGGCAATAATATAATGCGATTTACCTGCCCTATAGATCGTATAAGTGTCGCCTCCAATTACATGGTACTTAACATAATGGCGAAACGTGGGTAATCACCTCTGCCAATCAATTTGTAATATTTCTTCTAGCATTTTATCGTTCAAATATATAAATTAATTAGCAAGTCGGAATTAGCTGCAAATACAATAACCATGAACTTTGAGCGGACGGAAATATGATGCTTTCCGGTACAAAAGTCGGGATGCTGCACAAAACGATCTGTTTCCCCAGACGACGGTAATTCTATAACGAGTTTGCACTCTGAGACTTTTGAAAGACATGCCTTGGGCATTGATACCGAATGTGCACTTTGAACTTCTTAGCACCTTGCTCCTCTGGCAATAGGGAAGGTAGTCGCTTGTTTTGGTTGCTCTGAAGCTTGTCTAGAACAGCTACTTACAAAGTACTACCTTACAAAGGAGGCGGCGTTAATTAAAACTAGAAGTCAGATTTCTTGTTACAGGATACAGACGAGACGAAAACTCATATTGCCGGTTATTACAAAAAAGTGTTCAAATTAGTTGTTGTCTCTTGTTTTTCGGTTTATGTGATTGGCGAGTTGTGGGATTGTATTTGGTGCATAATTTACAATGTATCTGCAATGTCATAACTCGTTGACAATGGTGGGTTTCTCTACAGCCTACTTGCGTGCCGTTCTGCTAGCGGAGCGTTGGGCTCTGATGCGTTTAGTATAATCTTGGTATTGAACGCGTCAGGGTCGGCGCTTCGTTGCGGATCGGGGCGTGGGCGGGTTTGGGAGACCTATCATTACAGACTGAGGTATGCTGTGCACTCCCGTATTTTTTTCTTGGACACACGGGTTTTCGGTATTGGTATCTTGACGATTCTTAAGTGTATTGTTATCATACCAGATATGAATAAATGAATTTTGACTTTGACTTTGACAATAGTTTGTGACAGAGACCGAATCTGATTTAAGCAAAACACGTCTGAAACACTTTTATAATAACACCATTTTAGCATTCCATGCATTCATGGAATGGGTCCCGGGTCCATAGTGTTGCAGAGAGGTAAGCCCAAGTTCTAATTGTTTACGGGGCCAAGTCAACACTGAACTTCACCATCCCGACTCCCCCTCTGCCCAGCCATAATTATTTGGTCAGATTCTGTGAGAGCCGCCTTAGAGACTACACAGTGCAGAAATTATGAAAGATCTAAATTCTCTAAATTCTACTGAAATAATCCGTAATCACATAGATGACTGAAAAAAATATTCCGTTTATTTCATAGAAACCACGCCTGGATATACAAAGGAAAATGCTTGTCTACCCCCCAACCCCCAACCTACCTATACGGACACACAAGTTTTCAATATTTAGCGAAAAATCTACGCCATCCGTTCGTAAGCTACCGGGAGGCCCTGTTCTGAGAAGAACGGGCAAGAAACTCAGTCGGGTAATTTCCTCCCTTAGTTACATATATAATATATAATCTAAATTCAATGAAAATTTAATGAAATATGTCAATAGCTTTAACGTCAAGTAATAATAATTAGAGTCACAATTTCTGAAGCTATCAACTTCATTACAGACAGAACAGCATATTAATCATCGATTATATAAAAATAAAAGTTATTTATTCCAAACATCCTTGTCATCTAGATAATCCTGAATTTTATAGTATCCTTTTGCCATTAGTACTTTTTTTTACATAAGGCTTAAATTTGTGTTGAGGCAGTTCAGTCAAAGATCCTGGTATCTTATTATAGAAGAGTATACATTTCCCCATAAAAGAATTAGCAACCTTGTGCAATCTGAATCTAGTAAAGGCAAGTTTATTTTTATTTCTAGTGTTGTGTTTATAAATATCACTAATTTTAGCAAATGTATTTAAGTATTTATAAACATATAGAATGCAATCGTATATGTATTGTGAAGCAAGAGTGAGGATATTAATATCTTTAAACAGACTTTTAAGTGAATCGCGAGGCTTTAATAGGTAAATAGCACGTATAGCTCTTTTTTGTAAAATAAATATATCCTGAATATCTGCAGCTGTACCCCAAAGAAGTAAGCTATACGACATTACACTATGAAAGTAACTAAAATAAACAAGCAGGGCTGTTTCAACATCAGTTAATAGCCTTATTTTTTTTTACCGCATATGCTGCTGAACTTAGTCTCTGGGATAAAGTTGAAATATGAGGATTCCATTGCAATTTGGAGTCCAACTTTATTCCTAAGAATACTGTAGAATTGACACATTCTATCGTTTAATTGTAATCGGACTACTAACTTGCCTACACCCAGACATACCCACAACATTCACTCAGAGACACCCGCAACACACACCCATCCACCCAGAAACATTCACAACGTCTCCTATTCCACACCCACAACTCACGCACCCATCTACACCCATAAAATTCACCAGACACACTCATCCACCCAGACACACCCACAACACACACCCATCCACGCCGACACACTCACAAAACACCCATTCACCCTGACACACCCACAACACACAACCACTCACCCATACACACCCATCCATTCAGACACCCACAAACCACCTATTCACCCAGACACACCCACAACATACACCCATCCACTCAGACATACCCACAAAAGACCCATTCACCCAAACACACCCACAAAACCCACCCATTCACCCAGAGACACCCACCATAATAAGTTCTACATGCCATATAACCTGTAAGTACCTAATAAAAATTACTGTCCCTAATGGGTTTCCGAAACGGTCAATCAGCTTGAGTCAAACACGTTGGACTTTCTGTGTGTTCTTGTTCCGTTGCTAGGTCAAACAAATCAAAGAGACCTAAAAAGCTTTTAAATGCTTGACTCGAGCATCAAGCAAGCGTTGTCGACGATCAAAATGTTTGAAGTAAGATTGACGCCTCGCTGATTGACCGCTTCGGAACTCCAAGGTTTTAACAAATTTATGACGTGAAAAGAAAATGGGGCGCGCAAAGCAAATTACAAAAAAAAAGTACACCAAGAAGGATCCGAGTCTGAGTTTTTAACGAATTAAAATAGGTTTAAAATAGGTAAAATGATAATTTCGGCACCATGGAGGTAGAAATAAATAAGGTATTATTATGTTTTGAATTCACATACTCATTGCACACGGTGTTCTAAATTCAAATTTACTTTATCCTCTAGAGGATAAAAACATCTTTTACTCTTACGTAGTATTGTATTCTGTTTGGCTAGAGCAATAACGCTTTTTCCGAGATGGGGGAATGAAAAAACTATTTTCAGATTGTAGCAGTGTTATTCCATTTCATTTTCTGGTCTGTATAAATATCATCGCTTTTTCCACCCTATAATTTTAATCTAGGCAGCACAGCCTCCATCAGACGTCCTCCCTAACCCCACCTGTATGCCACTCCCACAACAATATTGCTTTAAAATACGATTTTACAATTCCCAGTAATACATTTTACACATGGAAACACATTTTGTGCGATGAACAATTTAGTTGAGTGCTGTGGTGGACGTTGGGCTAGGAGTCGACTACGTAAACCGAAATACTAACTTTCGGTCTTTGAAATTGAACAATCAAACCCGACAGGTCAAAAGGCGACTGCCCTTTTCGATTTACCTCTTTTAAGCACACATACATTAACTGAAGACTAATGTCTCAAAGCTTGTGGTGACGGCAGAGCAGAATACAATTGTCACCACCCCCCATCTCTCCCGCGAGTGTCGTACAAGGTGACTAAGGGTAAAGACAGGGAGGAGTAATAGCCCCTGTCACTTACACCAAAACGTCTTTGTCAACCCGCGGACACCCCCCGGCCCTCGCCAGGCCAAAGAGAAGCCCTCACGGGCAAACTGCTGACGCGCGTAGTGGACGTATACGATGAGTTTCCCACTCGCGCAGTCACATAGCAGTAAGCGGAGCACGTTGGTTTTTAGTGGTGTAGGCCCTGCTGGGAGAGTCCCACATAACCCCGGTCGGGCCCCACCCAGGCCGGGGTATGATTAAATCATTTTCCAAAGAAAAAAAAATGGAGGAGTAATAGCAGCAGCGTTCCTCTAATACCACCTAGCATAATTTATGTGACCGATAGATGCCAATATAATATAGGCTAGCCGTCTACTACATACACCACTACTACGGTCCTAACGTAATTGCCAAATCGTGGGTGTTAATTCATCTCTGCCTACCCCTCCGGGGATAATTAGGATATTACTTATTTATGTTTAAGCACAACGTCGTTCCACCTTGTGGGGAGCTTACCAACGCTATGACTCCAGGTGCGCGGCCCCCATTCGAGGACTTTTTCACCCCTAATGGCCGTCAGTTCTCCTAATGTGCCCTGCCCAATACCACTTAAGGATCGCATCTTGTGTTTTTGAGCCTTAACCCTTACTACTAACCCTTTAATATCAATAAGGAATAGGCCTTCCTGTACCTAACTGTGCTTCGCATTTTGTTTCGCGATACAGTGTAGACACGGCTTTAAATATGCGTCCATTTTGATTTTACGGTAGGCAGTTCCGCTTATGCAAATATGTTCAATAACATTGGCCGAAATCAATTTGGCTTAAATCTCTACCGGGCACGCCCAAATAAAAAATAGTACTACAAATTCAACTGGACCGGCAAAACCTTTTACGCAGTAAATAAAATTAATATTTTTGTTGAAATTGTAATATTGAAAATTCGTTAATGCGAGAGAGGCTTAAATACGAATTAATTGGTAAATATCGGTAAAGCACATTTTGCATGATAATTAAATTTGCCTTTACAGAGGGACTACGTTGTATCATATTTTTTTGTTTGCTTTTAAATACTCGGCTGACTTTAAAATCTATGGTGGAGCGTTCGCGCTCTGCCCATATACTTATTTTAACTATCGTGTGTTTTATTGTGTTCTGTTAAATATAATGTGTTAATGAAATCACCTTTACTTTGGACTAATCATCGTTTTTATTTATCAGTTATGACCAAGTTCACTTGTTTATTCTAAATGAATGATTAATGTTTCGGTTCAAAAAGTTCGAGCTAAGACCCCGTTACATTGCTTGCTATTAAGCGGCATTAGTAGCTTGTGCTGCTTATTATCGAGCAATGTTCAACAAAACGCGTCTCAATCTCGCGTACATCTGAACGAGATCTAAGACTACGGATAATTTTCCTCGCTTTATTTTGCAGAACAAGTTGAAAGTGAAGCTTTTATTTCAAAGAACTGCAAATAAAAAAACAGATCTTCAATTTCAAGCAATTTTCTTCGTCTTTCAGACGAAGAAAATTTATACCACAACAAACTCCTTCATAGGTGTTTTTTAAGAAACCTTTAAAAGTGCTTTCAGGAAAATATAATCTCCGTCCGCCGTTGAAAGTTCAAAGAAGTCTGCTTTCAACGTAAAATTACATCAGTGCATTTATTCTTCAAAGAGTCTTTCATACTTACGTGTGCTGAGATACTGCGTTATTGCATATTATCTTTTAAGTCTCAAGCATCTTGTTAAAGAGTTTTATATTGGCAGGTTAGTACCGTCTGAGAGGCTTATCAATTTTGAATGCCAACAAAAAACTTCAATTTAGGTACAGCCAACAGCGGCCTGGCTTATTAGTTTTCCCAGATCGATTTCCAAATTAAAAATCCATACAGGACTCTACGCAATGGCTGTAAAAAGCAATGTTATCATTGCTTTTTAGGAATTAAAAATATAAATAACATTTATATAGATTTAAGAAGTTATATACATAAATACGCTTATTTATCCCCAAAGGGGTAGGTAGAGGTGAATTAACACTCACGTTTCGCCAATTATCTTAGGTCTTTGTATGGTGTCTTAATCAAATGTTTTGATTGAGACACTATACAAAGCTGTCAAATATCCCCAATCGATTGTCAACCTAAATTAAAAGGGAGTGGATGGCTTGATGACTTCGAGCCGATAGGAATATAAGAGGAAACATACGGAGCCGACCCGTGACAAACTGTGAACAGAGCAGGAAGATAATAATAGAACTGGTAAAAACAATATTTTTTTTACCGCACCTTTCTTAAGGGTGTTGTAAAAGTCGTTGTATAACAATTCAACAATACTATTAGCAAGCTAAATTACTCATCCGTAATAAATCTGAGGAGAAAATTCTGTGAGACTTGCTTACTTATTTGTCGCGTCTCCATTGTGTAGGCGAAACTTTTGCTACGACGCTAGCGCGACTTATAATGTTGATGCTTACAAGGGAATTTCTCGAAACTTGGACATAAGTTCGTTCAACAAGTTTTAAGTACTTACACCCGTAGTAAGAGGTAATTATTTGACTACTAGCAAACAAGTTCTTGGAAATATTAAGCTAAAAAGATGCTGGTGCTGTTCAATAAATCGCACATTTAGGGAACGGAGCCCAAAACGGGAAGGAAGGAATACTTCATAAATTCTCGTTATAAAACTATTTTCCAATATGCATGTTGAGGTGGGCACTTTAGTTCCTTCCTGCCTCTTTAAGGCAGCAGACAGTGAGGCCAAAGGCCTTCTCCCTGCCCTGTTCCCAGTCTATCTGGGGTCGGCGCAGTATGTTTCCTCTTCCATTCATATCAGTCAGACGTCATCAAGCCATCCACTCCCTTTTGATTCATATCATCCATCACACCGTAAAGGTGCTAGTGATGAATGAATGTATAGAAAAGAGACAAAACGCACCATGTCGAGAGATCGGCGAACGGAGAGAGTGTTGGAATGAAAACGTTCCAATCCATACTGCTCAAAGTTTTGGCTTAGGTTTTACAGCTGGCCGCCTGCCTGACACCAACCCTCTTTTGATATGCTGTTGTTGGTGGTTTGCCCTCCACCATTCGGGTGCCCCAAGGTGCTTATTGGTCTACACCGGGCAATTTCCCTTATTCGACTTTTACGACACCCATGGGATAAGTCGGGGCTGGCCTATTCTACGTTATTTATTCGCTCCCAGGCCAGCATAGAAGACTATTACTTATACCAATCGATTTTTGGAATGATTTTATACACAAGTGTGTCCGTTTTGGGCAATGATATTGCATACACACTTAAATCTCACCTATTTATCCTCGAAAAGATAGGTACAGATGAATAGGAGGTGAGCCTATTACCATCAATAGAATAGAACGGATAATCAGTCAAGTTAAGGCAATGATTTGTGTTATTCTTACAAGATAACTCAAAGAGAGACGCAAAGATAGCAAGGAAAAAGAGAATAGTAGAGACTTACTCCAAATAGATAGCATGGAAACAGGATAGGAAGATAAAAACTACGCATGGAAACTTCTGTAGTTTCAGTAAAATGTTAACAGGTACCTATACCCGCTATCAATTTTTAAATTGCTATCGGAAATCATTTTCAGCGTAACTGAATCACGATTTTGCTCGAAAAATATAAACATGTGTAGATAGTCCCAGCGGCTCGATAACTTAATTATCGGTGACCAGGAAACATCCGGATGGGGGCGAGTAAACCAATAACTCAATATTTCAGTAACATCACATGAATGTTGGAAAAATGATTAGACATACATACATAATAAATCACACCTATATCCCCGGCAGAGGTGAATTAACACCCACGTTTCGCCAATTATGTTAGCTCCCATGTAATAGGTGGCGAGCCTATTGCTATTTATCGGGTAAGAAAAACGCAGTACATTGCTCGGTGGCATAAGAGGAATTCTGCTGCCCATTCCTCGTCAATGTTCCTCAACCCTTAGTCGCCTTGTGAGACACCCGCGGGAGAGATCTGGGGTGGTTGCAATTGTATTCTACCCTTTCACCACATGCAAAAATTATTATACCTTCAAAGAAAACTGCCACAATTAAATTGTATAAGAAATAAAAGACTGCATCCCAATCCGCATCAAGACTTAATTATTATTGACTTGAAGATTATTTATTACAAAGAAAAATAGATAGGGTGGGAAAACGTGGGTGCCGGGGTGCTGGTTCACCTCTGCTTGCCCCTTCGGGGATATAGGCGTGATTTATGTATGTATGTATGTAAAAATAGATTATAAAAGTTGATTATGATGAAAAAACTCTTCGTCCTTCTGCGTCCTCTTTAATCTGGGCGGCTGCCTATGCCTCTCGGCCGATTATTTTAAAACACAAATCCTAAACTGTAAAAAATACAGTAACACTCCTAAATCCCTAGATTCATTAATTATCTATCTCATTGAAAAATATACGTAGTTTCAATTCACCCTCACCTCAACAGAGGAACAAAGCACACTCGCATAGTTGCGCGGAACAAAAATAAAAGCGAACCTCTTACAAACGTTCACAAAGCGACCGTGCAAGCAAGGTCGTCTCCCGAACTCAATCAACGTTGTCATACAAAAGGCCCGGGAATATGTTTGCAAATGTATGCATGCATGTCCAACTTCCCGGAATCCGTCGAATACGGCAGAGGTGCTCAAACTGTGCTTTTTGGGTCGATCTCGAGAAAAAATCCTACATAGAACTAATTTACACAGATTTTGGCTTAGTAAAGTTCGTATTATTTAAGAGGTTTTCATTGTTATTATTTTTAGAGCAGACCTACACTTGACTAAAAAATGCATATTGTGCGCTAAAACTAATATCTATACCACGCACCTAAACGACAATTTTTCATCACATACTTGCGGTTGCGGCCTCTCACACTCGTATTTATAGTCAAGTCAAAGTAATTACTTGAGCAAAAATTGTTACTTAAATTTGTCATTTTTAAATATCAAACAAGAATTTGAATGAAGTGAGATATGTCTAAAGTAAGAATAGGTAGGTACTGAAATACTTAATTACTACTTAACTAAGAACTGTCTAAAGTAAGAATATTGTATAAAAATGGCAATTTAAGTAACGACTTTTACTCAAGTAATTACTTTGACTTGACTAGAATAGATACGAGTGTAAGATTCGACCGACAATACTGAAGTAGGTCGCCAGCAGTTCAAGTTTGAGCACCGCTGGAATACGGGGAGCTCTTCCCGGGCATCCCAGGTAGGATGCAGGCGGTCGCCATGGCAACGGCTAGTCTGCACCCGGGCACAAGCTCGACCTTTGTTACAGGTGCCCCAAGCACCAACTTTTCGTAGTTTCGTAACGCAATCGTATCGACAAAGCACTTAATGTATTGTATATTATGAACGGTTTCAATTTCCGTCTTCATGTTTGACAGCGACAGTTTTGAATTTTCTTTAATCTACGCAAGATTTCTCGCTAAAAAACGTGACAAAACTTTCAAATTCCTCTCTAAAGCCATCCTTCATTAATTACGATGGCAATCGTCAAAAAAATAAAGAGTCGCGCATTTTTATCGAATATTTTGTGCATTTGGTAAGTCTGAGAATAGGACGTAGGTTATTTTTTATACCCCCAGGTGATAAGGACAAAACTAAGTTTGCTTTCTTAATATAATATTACCTAAGAAATATTAATAAATTTCGATTTAAAATTCAAAATTTATTTTATTTTGTTTTCAGAGTGCTTTCTCGATACGACTACGATACGAATCTTCGAAAAGTTCGTGCTTGGGGTAAGCTCGACGTCAACGTTCAGCGAGGCCGCCCCGTTAGAGAGGGACAGACTGCCTGGTTTATTTATAGAGAGACCTAGAGCTCTAGAATAATCTTTGCGACCGGACCCTCTGTTGTAATTGCAAAATTAAATAGCATGTGAAGCCCGAGGTGTATTGGGATTATCGATTATGCACGGTTACGGCAGCGCAGTGAGATTGCGTAAACTAAGCAACGTTTGTCAAGGCCGGTCATTGGATGGGTGACCAAAAATGTATTATTTCGAGTTCCTTCGTGCTTCGGAAGACACGTTAAGCCGTTGGTCCCGGCTACATCTGCAGTCGTTAATCCCCACCAATCCGCAATGAGCGAGCGTGTCGGGTTTTTATCCCGGCTTCGAATCCTGGTAGGGGAAAATTTTGTTATGAACACAGACTTTGTGCCCGTATCATGGATGTTTAAATGTTTACGTAATATATTATAAATGGTTCTATGTGTAATAATTGTAATGTTTAATAAAACTTTTCCGTCATCTCGTACCCATAACACAAGTGCATAAGCTACTTACTTTGGGCTGGACTAGACGATAGGTGAGTGTATGAAATATTTTATTTAAAAAATGTGGCCTGTGCTTAAAAGCCGTCATTAATTGACTCGGCGGAATTCGTTTTAACTGCCGCACTCAGAGACGTTAATTAACGATAATGAATACCCAATGTCGAAAAATGACAATTCAAAACTCCAAGATTTGAATGAAAATTTTTGACATTAAATACTCATTAAAGTTAATTGACGTCTTTGAGTTCGGCACTTAATAAAATAAGTAGGTAACGCGTTTGGAGACTGATCAGTGTGTGTTATTTCTGTAAAGGCCTACATTGTAAGCTTTCAAACAATTACTTAATGGAACGGAATATTAGAACACATTTTCCCATTCAGGGCACTTAACTCGGAAAAATAAGCTAATAATCAAGTAAAGTACATCGTTTGTAATATCAAAAGGCATGTCAGTACTTAAACAGGCCTTGTTTATTTAGAGCGGCTACAAAGTGAATTTAAATTGAATCTTAGGCTGCTTTTCCACCAGAGACGTGCGGGGTAGCTAAGCGATGCGCTGGGAAAAATCCACCAATAACATTGCTGTATTTGTCTTCCATGCTGGCCTGGGAGCGAAAAAATAACGTAGAATTGGCCAGTCCCCACTCATCCCATTGGTGTCGTAATAGTCGGCTAAGGGAGATCGCCCGGTGTAGACCAATAAGCACCTTGGGGCACCCGAATGATGGAGGGCGAATCACCAACAACAGCATATCCAAAGAGGGTTGGCGTTAGCGCTATGAATTGGAATGTTGTCATTGTGTCACATGGTCCGTTCCGTCTCTTTTCTGTATATGCATTCATCACGAGCACCTTTCCGGTGTGATGGATGTTAAGATTCAAAAGGGAGTGGGTGGCTTGATGACGTCTGGCCGATATGACTGGAAGAGGAAACTTACTGCGCCGACCCCAGATAGCCTGGGAACAGGACACGGAGAAGAAGAAGAACATTCCTCCATTTTCGTATTGCAGAAGCAGTATTGGACGATTTTTTCCTCGCACGCCGTTTATTCACCTCGCACATCTTAGGTGGAAAAGCACCCTTATGCTTCCCTTTTATGGCCTCGGCAACAAGTAACTAGTGAGATACAGTCAGTTTCTTTTTTATTGTGACTGTATGAGGAAACTGAAACCTTATAATATACAAGAAAACTATCTCCCATAATGAAAACCACTTTGCCATAACAATGTTTTTGGTGAAAAGCGAGATGTCCATAAAAATGTAATAAAAACTTTTGATATTGCTTTTTCTTGTGACTCTACATCAAAAATAAGCAATCTGTTTCCTTGGCTGTCAATTACAGTTTAAGCGTACATGGAAAATGTATTTTTTTTTATATTTTAAATATTTATAGTAACTATTCATAATGGTACACACTGTCTTTTATAACAACACTTATGAATGTTGATTAACGTGGAATAGGGGAAGTTGCCCAAAGCTGGTATATAGGGGAAGGTATCCCAAAAGGGACATGCTGTATAAAGCAGATATTTTTTTTTCAAAATGATATTACGTAAAATATAGCAGAATGCCTTTAGGAGCCCGTTATGAGCCATTTTCTCCTACCTACTGCCCAAAACTGGCACGTTAACATATAATTCCGTATGTCATATAATTCCCGTCAGCCTCTGGGTCTTGAGAGATCGATTTGAAGGAGAATTTATTGTCTGCCATACAAGTGTCTTTATTATAATGATTTATACAGTGTGCTCACCTTAAGTCGCCTTCCCCTATTCAATTCACAATGTCTTCAATGAGCAAGCTCTCCATGAGAAGCGACTGCAAAATTCAATAACTGAGGTTTCCGCTACGGCCATGCAGACATCACTGGTTAAATTTAAAAATGACACAAGTCAACAAGACTTGGAATAATTTTGCATTTTAAACTTGAGACTTTAAGGCTTATTATTGCGATAAAACAAATTGATTCGTGTTTTACTTGTGCCTCTGTATTAGATAAGCAACATATTATGACAATATATGAGCTGACAATCCCTTTACATTATTAAACGAATAAAAAGGCGCAAGCGAATGTAAAAATATTCTAAAATTAAATGTTTGTTTATGCCCTTTGAGTGGCTTCCGTGTATTTTTAAGTCTTTTTATAGACTTGAAATTGAATTGAAATTGCATCTTATTTATGGTGCATTATGGAATACATTAAATATTAAGTATTGTCTACTTTTATGATACACTAAATTTTTTAAGATTTTTTCATCCAATGATCTGTCTTAGCGAGCATTGCCTAAGCCACTTTGCCATTGAACTCCTCATACCATTCAAAGGATATGTTGTAAATGTTATATTGGACCTAAAAATGTTGGAAATATCATATTTAATACCCCCTAGTTCCCGATCTAAGTCGTCAATGCACTCTTCCTCAACACGGCAGATTTCCCGCGTCCACATTAAACAATTGAATGCGACGTGATCCCTTCACGTTGAGGGTTTACGTTCGTTGAATCAATGTCACGCCCGGGGATGTCTCCAGTGTAGATTCTGTCTCCATGCTACGGGTCGTCTGATTCGATTTGTACACATCACTGGGCCACATGAGTAGATAAACGGAACAGAGTAAAAGCTTCCTAAGAACGACGTCGCACTAACCCTGACATTATGCAACTGGCTGTGCGTCATAAACCGGTTTTTTCCAGTCTCGCCACGTGCGCGACAGCGGCCAGTGGTAACGCACACATGCCCCGCGTGCTTGTAGTAGTGCAACCGATTCGCGCGGTTGTATGAAGGTTATTCTCTGTTCCGTTTATTTACTCATGTCACTGGGCGCTCGGCGAGGGAGAGCGAGCGACGGAAACATGTTACGCTCATCGATTGCATTCGCCTCTCTCTTACTTTGTATTAGGTGTTAAATTTGCATAGCTCTATAAGCAGACTGCAGCTTTCAACGTGAGTCTACATAGTTTATCCCCGACTAAGCCAATGAGTGTTGGAACCTGTTTCGCCACCTCCGATTAGGTTGGCGTTAATTTTATTCAATCCTTTTTATAAGATTTATAAGATATCCACCTAGATAGATAGCCGCCTACTGTCCCTAATATACAGAATTAGGAGTTTTGGTGGGAAAGTGGCTTAAAAGGATTTTTATAATCCGGTGATGATTTCTACTATCGTCTAGTAGCGGTATCTGACTTACAAATCTTATGATACTGAACCGAAGTCCTTTATCTTTAACCTCATAAAGAAACTTAAAGTCGTTCGGATGACTACGGATTGAGTTATGGAGTTTTTAAATTATTACTTTTTAATGAATTCTTATTAAGACAGACACCTAGACTTCTTCATTATATTTAATGTCACAAAATTATCCACAAAATCGAATTAATCGTTTGGTTCATTACCTAAGTGATTAATTTGGAATTATTTATATTTAATACCCGAGTACTTGTCAAATCAAACAAAGTCAAATTGAGAATCAGGTCAAGTAATTTAAACTTCCCATTAATAATGAATTGAATTGAATTGCAGTTCATAAATAATTAAATTTACTTGATTTTTATCAAAAGTTGCAAGGGTGAGGTTACCGGAAAACTCATTGTTTTTTTCGAAATTGTGCTAGACGTAGTCAATATTATTGACAAAATTGAGACAGTTTACATGTGAATTCGAGAGTAGGCAGGCTGAGAATTCTTATAGGTAAAGCTCAATTCCATCTTCAGACCTTATCGTCATAGGTAAGATGAAGGCCAAGAGCTTCACTACCCATCATGAAATATCACAATCATAAACTATTATAATCATCATCATCATCACCAGCCCTCTATTGTCCTCACTGTTGGGGCAAGGGCCTTTCCTACGTATGGAAGAATATAGGGAGATTGGGCCATAACCCACCACGCCAGTGCGGTTGTTTGGGACTACTTGTTTAGCGGTGACAGTTTTTACTTTTTATACTTTTGTAATTTGAAATTACGTTTTTCCGAATTTTGTTTTTTACTGTCATGGCAGAAGTGAATAAATTTTATACTTGAAGAGACGTGGTATTTTTTGCTCCAAGTATTTCTCACTCTCAATTAATCCACAATACTTGTTTGTTTATTTTAGACCTAAACAAGAAATGGCGACCGTGACTAATCTAAAAAAGAATAGACAAATTTGCCGCACAGCCTTTACCATCGCGGCAAAAAACGTAGACTTGGCAATTTCCGAAACAAGCGTGGATACGGTAAATGTAGAAAGCTCTTTCGAGATCCTCAAAGACCGAGCAAAAAAGCTTTTTGCGATTGACGAGGCCTTAAAACAAGCCATAATAGCGGATGAGGAAATCGCTGAGGAAGACATGATGTCCATTCTAGATATGGAGGAAACGACAAACCGTGAAACTCGTTACGAGAATTTAAAAGCAAAATGTAAGTCTTTGAGTAAAAATTTAGAAAATGACGGAAGTACCAGTGTTCCCAAAACAGATAGCAGAAGAAAGTTTATTTTACCAACATTAGATCTAAAAACGTTTGATGGCAAAATAGAGAATTGGATTGGGTTTTGGGGGCAGTTCCGTAAAATACACGAAGACAAGTCAATAGATGACGAGGACAAATTTCAATACCTGTTGAAAGCTACAGAACCAGGTACGTCACCTAGAGATTTAGTAGAGAGTTACCCTCCGAGCGGAAATAATTACCATAGAGCTATAGACGACCTAAAAGCTAGATTTGCGAAGGAGGAACTTATTATCCAACACTATGTAAGAAAACTCTTAGAGCTTGTTCTCTACCAAGCCAGGAGTAAGGATAATACGGATTTACGTTCACTGTTTGACAAGCTGAATACGCAACTTAGAGCCTTGGAGTCACTCGGTGTTACTAGTGATAAGTATGCTGCGATGTTGTACCCTTTAATCGAGTCATCTTTACCTGAGGATACGCTTAGAGTATGGGAGCGTTCTCCGAAAAGTGCAGACATCGACGAACTGCAGCAGCTTATGCGCTTTTTGAAGACGGAAGTCGAGTGTGAGGAAAAGGTCCAAATAGCGCGAAATAGTTTTGAAGGCGCGAACACTTCTACTAGACAACCAACAACAGCGTGTATGATAGCCAGTGATAAGAATCAGACAAGTAAGAAGACCATTCAAGATAAGGTATTCCCCTGCATTTGGTGCGATAAAACAAACCATAAAAGTACAGAATGTTTTACTGTGAACGATAAGTCGCTGGAAGAAAGAAAGGAATATCTTAAGTCTAAAAAGGCTTGTCTCATTTGTCTCAAGGTTGGTCATTTTGCGAATAATTGTCGCAATTTCCAAAAATGTTTACACTGCATGAAGCGTCATACATTCATCATGTGCCCAAATGTAAACAAACAATTTGTCAATAATGAAGCAACGTCAAGTAAGTCAAATGTCATGTCAAACTCTTGTAACAATCACTTGTCAAAAGAAAATTGTACTGATAAAAATGTAGGAATTTATATTTGTCATAAAAATAATACTACGTTATTGCAAACTATTTTTGTAAATATTGTTTATTTTGATAAATGTATTAAAGTGCGAGCGTTATTTGACAGCGGAGCGCAAAAATCTTATTTATCTAAGCGCGTAGCTGCAAAGTTAGGTCTTAAGCCAATTAGTAACCATACGATTACCCATTGTCTTTTTGGTGGCGTTGAAACTGCTGTTGAGAACCATAAAATGTACAGGTGTTGTGTCCAAAATCTCGACGGTAAGTTTGAATGTGTCATCTCAGCTTTGAACAAGGAAAGAATTTGTGGTTATTTACCTAAGCTTAGCGATCCACTTGTTTTTGAGCAATTGCGAAAATTAAACATTACTTTAAATGACTGCGACAGTGAGGTTTTTGATATTGATTTACTTATAGGTGCAGATCACTCAGGTTTTCTATTTACAGGTGAAGTGGTGCAAGTCAACGCCACTCTAGTTGCTATGAATACCAAATTTGGATGGGTTTTACAAGGTACGACAACTTCAAATGCCTGTTTTTCCACTATTAACAATTCCACTACCAGTTGTAATTCTATCACACAACTTTGGGAATTAGAATCTATTGGTATTAAGGATCCTGCGCAGAGCAAAAATAATGAAGTGTTGCAGAAAGAAATTATGGATTATTTTAATGATACCATCAAAATAAATTCAGAAGGTCGGTATGAAGTTAATTTGCCGTGGAAGGAAGACGTTAATTTATTAAACAACCGAGAATTAGCCTTGAAACGTCTTCATTCTACGACAAAAAGACTAATTTCTACTAACAATTTTATTGATTATGATTTGTCTCTCAAAGAATGGCTTAAGTTAGGCATTATTGAGCAAGTACAGGGTGATGGTAGTGGACATTACTTAGCACACCATGCCGTTATCAAGGAAGCTAGCCTTACGACAAGAGTGCGCCCAGTGTTCGACGCATCAGCTAGGGACGTCAATGGCAGATCATTAAACAGTTCGTTGGAACCTGGCTTGAATCTATTAGAATTAATACCAAAATTACTAATCGATTTTCGTAAGCATTCCGTTGGTGTTAGCGCTGATATTAAAAAAGCATTCTTGCAAATTAGTTTGATTGAATCTGATCGCAAGTTTCTACAATTTTTATGGTGGGCAGATGAAAAACGCAACAAAATCATTACTTACCGCCACTGTAGAGTTGTGTTTGGTGTTACCTCTAGTCCCTTCTTGTTGAACGCGACTATACGTTACCATTTAGAAAGCAAAAATATACCGTGTATTTTGAAAGCTACTGCAAACAAGTTAAAATATTGTTTTTATGTTGACAATTGTCTTACCAGTTGCGAGTCGAACGAAGATGCTTCAGTTTTTCGGACACAAGCAGAACACCTGATGTTACTTGCGAAAATGGAACTTAGAGGATGGGTGATTGGTCCATCAATAGAAGAGACAATCATATCTACATTGGGTATACTATGGAATACGAAAGAGGATACCTTACATGTTAACTCAAAACAATTACAGTACAACGGCGAGAAGATTACTAAGAGACTAATTTTATCGTTAGCCCATAGACTTTACGACCCTATTGGGTTCACCGCGCCAGTTTCATTGTTACCTAAATTATTACTCAAAGAATTACATGAGAAGAAGCTCGGGTGGGACGATGATGTACCGGTGAAGATTAGTGAAAGGTTTCTTAAGTGGACTGAAAAACTAAGATTTTTAGACTGTTTGCATGTAACCAGGCGAGTTACACAAGTGGACATCAGCAAATGCAAACTATCTATCCATACCTTTTGTGATGCTAGTAAATTAGCTTATGCTGCAGCTGTATTTCTACGTAGCGAATACAAAGACCATGTAGGCGTTCAACTCTTATCTGCCAAGTCAAGATTGTCACCAAACAAAAGTGACAGTGACATTTCGATACCCCGCCTCGAACTTCTAGCTGGGGTTATTGGAACGCGTTTATATGTTCAAGTTAAGGACGCTCTGAATATGGAACATGATTGTTACTTCTGGACAGATTCTAACGTCGTACTCTCTTGGATCAAGAACGAAGGAGATTGGGGGGTTTTTGTAAAGAATCGAATAAGAGAGATACGTAGTGCCACAGATATGAAAGATTGGCATCACATTACAGGTAGCTTGAACCCGGCCGATCTCCCGTCTAGGGGTTGTCAAGCTGATGTTTTACTTAAGTCACGTTGGTGGGAAGGCCCTGATTGGCTGCGATTGAATGTAGAAGACTGGCCAAGAGTAACGCGTCAACAATCTAACGGAATCTGTTTACAAGCTGAAAATGACACTAAAAGTAATTTGATAGAAGTAACGAATAGTGAAAAGTTTTCTGAACGTTTGTTATATTTTTCTAATTACAATTTTATAAAGAGAATGTTAGCTTGGATTTTACGTTTTTATAATAA
The DNA here is from genome assembly GCA_963931975.1 of Cataclysta lemnata. NCBI lineage: Eukaryota > Metazoa > Arthropoda > Insecta > Lepidoptera > Crambidae > Cataclysta > Cataclysta lemnata. The sequence continues at coordinate 2,954,973 of OZ008350.1, read as the reverse complement.
TATTAAAGGATCTTCAAAAACTAAGACTGACTATTTAGAGATGGAAGAAATAAGTACAGCGGAGAAAATTTTATTCAAACTTATACAATATGAAACTTATGGAACAAGCAAAACGTACAAAGATTTAATTACTAACATCGATTGTGATGGATTGATAAGAGTCAAGACAAAACTTTTTTCCGAAGATATTCCAGCATGTTATAGATTTCCGATTTTACTGCCAAGTGGTCATCCGATTATTGAAAGATTAGTTGCCCAGAAACATAAAGAACTTTTTCACGCGGGTACGCAGACACTTCTAGCTAATTTGAGACAGAATTTATGGATCACGGGTGTTCGCCTTTTAGTCAAGAGAATATCGAAGCGTTGTGTCGTTTGTAGGAAACACAGAGGAAAGCCATGCGCAACGCCTCTCATTCCATTGCCGCCTAATAGGACAAAGGTGGGTAAAGCGTTTGATGTTAGTGGTGTCGATTTAGCGGGACCTCTTCTACTTCGAAGTGGCGATAAGGTTTGGATAGTTTTGTACACTTGCGCCGTTTATAGGGCTATACATTTGGAATTAGTTACGTCTTTGTCTACACATGATTTTTTGCTATCATTTAGGAGGTTTATTGCCTGAAGGGGTAGAATATCGACTATTTATTCGGACAACGGCACAAATTTTGTTGGCGCCAAAAATTTATTAAAAGCGATAGATTGGGAAAGGGTTGGTACTTATGCCGGCATTCGAGAGATTAAGTGGATAATGATCCCTCCAGGATCACCTTGGTGGGGAGGGTGGTATGAGCGCATGGTCAGAATGATTAAAGAACTTTTGAGACGTGTCTTGGGCAATGCGTCTCTCACGTTTATAGAGTTAGAGACTATTTTAGTTGAGTGTGAGGCAATTGTTAACTCTCGACCACTGTCTTATATTGTTGATGATGTTGACATATTATCTCAGCCCATTACGCCAGCATCGTTTATACAACCTATACCTTGCAGTGAAGTGGCAGATTTGAACCAGTTGGATACCAAGAGCTTGAATTTACGCATCAAATATTTACAGAAGTTGAGACATGATTTGAATTTGCGTTTTTGTAACGAATATCTTGCGTTATTGGTTCTGAAGGGAAAGGACGGTTCTCACAGCTTAAAGGCGGGCGATCTAGTTTTAGTTGAGACTGCTGAAAAACGTATGCGTTGGCCATTGGGCCGTGTACTTGAGTTGTTCGAAGGTCGCGATGGTGTGTGCCGGGTAGCCACGGTTAGGACTGCTACAGGCACATTCACCAGAACTGTCAAAAGGTTATATAAACTAGAATGTGACAGTTAAAATGACGCTCGCACTTACCCTTGTTGTTACCCTGCTACTTATAATTAATCTTGTTGTGTTTTTAATTTATTCTTGTGCGTGTTTCTTTTTTACGCATTATTTTTGTTTTTTTTTGTCCCGTGGAGGATGTTTGGGACTACTTGTTTAGCGGTGACAGTTTTTACTTTTTATACTTTTGTAATTTGAAATTACATTTTTCCGAATTTTGTTTTTTACTGTCATGGCAGAAGTGAATAAATTTTATACTTGAAGAGACGTGGTATTTTTTGCTCCAAGTATTTCTCACTCTCAATTAATCTACAATACTTGTTTGTTTATTTTGATTGACGCTAAGGTTGTAAACGGCGTAAACTAAAGCGGGCGGCTACGAGCTCGAATGTTGCGGGCGGCAACGAGCGAATTTGCAATCACTTTGTACATAACACGCGCGATCACGAGACTGCCAATCCCTTATTTCCCCGTATTTTATATCAATGTGTCTGTCACAGTACGTGCCTACACGGCGTTGAGTACGAAAGCATACGTTCTAATGGGCAGCGGCCAGTTTTTATGAAAACGTATTACTGTTCTGGGTATACTGTGTCTGTAGCCTTAACCTACCTCAACCGCCAAAAGTTTCCCCATTAACGATGTCTGTGTCCTTTGTTTGATACAATAGCGTTTGGAAGGATTGCTTTCGTTTGGCAAGCAGTCGGGAGTTTTCTCAGCAAACTTATGAGACAAGAGCGGCTTTTGATACTGGCTGGGGGAATTAGATTTGGGCGGTCTGAAAGATGTTTTTTTTAGAATTGGTTATTAAAAAAAAACGTTGCGGCAAATGCCGCATAAATTCGTAGCAGTCTGCTACGAAATATAGCGTAGCACAAATTTTAACAAAGAAAAAAGAAATAAAAGAGTCCTAATGCAGGATTTCCCGCATCGTTTTTTTCGGATCCATAGTTGGTGAATTACGCTCTAATAGTTTTGATGGGTCTTTGGGCTTTATATCATCAAATAACCTAGTCTGGATGCACTGCTACTGCACCTGTAGTAATTATCCGATCTTAGGTTATTTTTCACGTGTTTGTATTCTAACATTACTCGGAAAGACCAACCAATCTCTTGAACATGACTCTCCACAAATAATTGGCTAATAAGGTTAAGCAAGCATTCTGTAAGCTTGCACCCTCACCCTACCTCAGGCACCCAAGATAATTAACTGTAAGACGATTGATTCACAAGTGTTTTATGATAACGAAGGCTGTGAATTTTTATCTAAATTTGTATAACATGTCCCTTTACTGTGTACTTCAATTTTATATAATTTTATATTCCATTGCCTCAATAATCCACATAAAATTGCATGTTATTTGTTATTTGTAACATGTAAGTAAATGACGAATAATAATTAAAGGCTACACAAAAGCCTTTTATTATAACGCAATTGAGATGTTTCTTCAATTTCTTAACCTAAACTGATATTTGAGGAGAAAATAAAACTCATAAATAAATATTTAAATGTTCAATACTCTTGTAAACAATTATCAAATTCTTAAGCTACTAATAAATATAAGTTATCAAAACGTTTCAATGAAATTAACATGGTTTTTTTATTATAAAATTGTCATACAATGGGTATTTAACAAAAAATGTAAATTAAACAACTATTGAAACTATTTTCACCGCTCTTTTATTCTGTTCAAAGGGTGGTGGATTGCCACATATTGTTCCTACTGCATATAAACACATACTGTTCTCGAAGGTAAAACCACCCATTAGTAAATTGAACCATCTCAAAATTGTTATTTCTAAAGGTCACAAAATCACAAAATCCTTTACGAGACACGACGTACCTGAAGCATTTACTTTTCCAATATTGACAAGCCTGTACGACCAAACTGTAGCAGACTAAAAAATCTAACTATACGAGGGGATTCCTTTGTAAGGGTCTCCCCAAACTTTGTAAGGGTCTGTACATTAAGCAAGGTATTATTGCTTACTATACTTGTAAGTTATTTGGTGCATGACGAGTATTGAAATATTCGTAATCTTTAATATTTATCATCATCATAAGTTGGTGTGAGAGAAACAAATTGCATGTTATCAGTGAAGTTTCAGAGGTCCCGGGTTCGATCTCAGGGAGGTACAATTTTGTACTCGGTTTGGTTGGTGGTAGGATTTCAATCAAAATCTGTCGCCATAGTAATTATGTTAACAGCATTATTGTGTTCCGACAATTTGTGATGAGATAGCCAGCCCCTCTGCGGTTGGGGGTTCCAGGTGAAGCTCGATTCCATCTTCGGCCCTTATCGTCACTTACCATCAGGTGAGATGAAGAGTAAGAGCTTCCCTGTCTAGGATAAATAAAAATCAATAGAAAGGAGCTTGAAATAGCCATGGCCAACACGGTAAGCCTGTGATTGATCGAGTTCCTCAACGTCCTTAAAGGCGCTTTACGTTTATACTTTAAAATATGTCGAAGCAAATTTTATAAGTAGGAGTATTTTCATAATAGCGCCTTTTAAATAATTTAGTTATACGTAAACATGATTAGGATAAATAAAAGTATGCCATTCTAGGTTCCCATAGGAGATTTTGAGGGTGGTGACGATTGCATTTTGCTCTGTCGTTATCACACGGCACAGCTTCTTCTTCTCCCTGCCCTGTTCCCAGTATATCTGGGGTCGGCGCAGTATGTTTCCTCTTCCATTCATATCGGTCAGACGTCATCAAGCCATCCACTCCCTTTTGATTCATATCATCCATCACACCGTAAAGGTGCTAGTGATGATAAATGTATAGAAAAGAGACAGAACGGACCAAGGGAGTGATTGGAATGACTACATTCCAAATCCATACTGCTCAAAGTTTTGGCTTAGGTTTTACAGCCGGCCGCCTGCCTGACACCAACCCTCTTTGGATGTGCTGTTGTTGGTGGTTTCCCCTCTACCATTCGGGTGCCCCAAGGTGCTTATTGGTCTGCACCGGGCAATCTCCCTCAGTCGACTTTTACGACACCCATGGGATGAGTCGGGGCTGGCCTATTCTACCTTATACATCTTTAGTATGTAATGTATGTGTAAGCAGCCAACATATACGTGTGTCCAAGAAAAAAAAATACTCCCCTTTTTTTTTCTTGGACACACGGGTTTTCGGTATCTAGCGTCTTGACGATTCATAAGTGTGTATTGTAATCATACCAGATATGAATAAATGAATTTTGACTTTGACTTTTGACTTTGACTATGTCCCGATGAAACGTCTAGCCAGCCGGCGTACGCCATTCAACACGCTCCACATAGATTAATAAAGATGTAGGTTTATAATTAGGTCTTGGCTCTTGTTAAGCTTGGTCTCTGGATCGTAACGAACAACGCTGCGGCGTACGGTATGCGGCGTCGGACATAATCATCGTATCAAAAAACTCTTGTTCCGTCGCAATATGCGTCTGCGGCAAAGAGCAAACGCCGCATACGATATACCGCAGCGTTGTGGTTACGATCGGGAGACCAAAGCTTTAGGCAGGCCATCTGAGTATTTAGTATAAACGAACAAATTGAATAGGCCTTAGTCCGGCATTGGAATCTTAAAAAACTGTTGCGATGAATATTACTAGCCTAGTTCTTCAAAGAGGATTACCAATGTTCCTAATACCGTTCCCACAAACCTCTAGAGCTCGCTTACATTCATTTTCAAATGCCATAAGTTGTAACAGTAACATTTTGAATACGGTAATCTGTAGACGGCATTCGATTGTCCCTACCAGCAACCACTCAAGCTTATTTTGCTACAGGCATACAAGGACGATACGGCGACGTCTCGGGTCTCCCCTCCTTTCCCTCCTATAAATGCGTGCAAGTGTACTTGATTTTAAGTGTTAAGCGGGGACTTCACTACACGGACATGCCCGTCAGCCATGCCCGCGCGGATCTCGTTTGTATTGGCCGGACTGTCAGTGACGGACCTACTCTAGGCAAACATCGCACAGACCTGATAGAAGCGAGGTCCAGCAGGCATGCTCGCATGCCCGCATGTCCGCTCGATACCTGGAGCGATAACTTTCGATGACACCTGTACAGCCCTTTAAGTCTGATATTGTTTTGTCTTGTACGCCGTGTGGTGACGGCAGAGCAGAATACAATTGTCACCACCCCATCTCTCCCGTGGGTGTCGTACAAGGCGAATAAGGGTAAAGACGGCAATGAGTAATGGGTAGCAGCATCCCTTTTGTACCACCTAGCCATATATTGCGATTTATATGCCCGGTAGGTGGCAATAGGCTCGACACCTAATAGATAGGACCTAACTTTATTGGCGAAAAGTGGCTATTAATTCACCTCTGCCTGCATCTTTGGGAAGATGGCGTGATTTTTGTGTGTATGTATGTTGTTTGGTCTGATGTTGTTTTAATTTTTATTTATTTATATTTATCAGTAAGTACAAAGATTTCAAAGATTAAGAAATTCTTTTTCTAACCACCAAAATCTAACATTTATATAATGTTAAAATTAAAATCGAATATTCGATTTTAATTATATAAATGTTAGAAAAATTAGTACAAAGATTTTGGTGGTTAGAAAAAGAATTTCGTAACCATAGTCATAACCCAAGTCTTGGGTGGCGCGGGTTCGATTCCCGCCTCAAGATCATAATTTTTCGAAATTCTTTTTCTAATCCCCGAAATCTTTGTAAAATCAAATAGTTTATTAGTGAGTATTTAATGGTTTTTTATTTATCAGAATACCAATTTTTCCCATTTTTAATGTCCTTATGGAAGTTGTCCCGATAAAAATTAATGTAATAAAATTCCACTTTGCCTTACCCTACTAAAATGTATGGAAAAAGTTTTTTTTTATTTGTGGGTTTTAAAGTACTCTAACCTCAGTCGGTCTCAAAGAGTGTTTTAATCCTCTATGGGAATGGGATCGATTGGCATAAAAAGAAATTTGTCAATTCTGACGTTTTTCTCGCTGACTGTACATTTTATCAAAAATCTGTGAATGTCGATTGTCATCGCTCAAAAAGTTGGTTGAGGTCTTATAAAACCATTTTCGCGTGAGAGTTAAGGATCTGGTAGCTGCCCTTACTGCTCCATCTCAACTTTCCACCCTGTATAGTGTGACTTATATATTTACTTATGTATGAAGATACATACACACATATATCACGCCTATATCCCCGAAGGGGTAGGCAGAGGTGAATTGACACCCACTTTTCGCCAACTAAGTTAGGTCCCATGTAATAGGGGGCGAGCTTATTACCATATATCGGGCACATAAGTCGCAGTATATTGATAGGTGTTATGAGAAGAATGCTGCTGCCCATTACTCATCACTGTCTTTGCCCTTAGTCGCCTTGTACGACACCCACGGGAGAGATGGGGGTGTAACAAAGTATTCTGTTCTGCCGTCACCACAGGGCCTATTTAATTTAACCAATTAAACGGCCACTTTAATTTACCTGCTTATAAACAGAAATCTAGCTAATTTCTAGCTAATAAGGGTGTTTAGCCGTCACATAAAATGCCCTATTGACCAACTTAAATGTAAGCTATTTTGAAGATTTGTCCAGACAGCCTGAGCTGCATAAAAATTACTGGGTTGTCTTGACTGGTATCTTGTAGACTCTATGGCTCCCCCTATGGTTGTAGCTGATAATAACAGGTATGGAAAGAGGAGGAAGAAGGAAGGAGAATAAAAAGGTAGATTCAGAAAATACAGCATTTATTGGGAGAGTCAGGAGCTAAATCGAATGGTATACACCCTAGTCAGTTGTGAAAAGTTATTTACATTGGTAGTGCGCGGCATGTTTCGGTTTATGTGATTGGCGAGTTGTGGGATTGTATTTGGTGCATAATTTACAGTGTACCTGCATGTCATAACTCGTTGACAATGGTAGGTTTCTCTACAGCCTACTTGCGTGCCGTTCTGCTAGCGGAGCGTTGGGCCCTGATGTGTTTAGTATCATCTTGGTATTGAACGCGTCAGGGTCGGCGCTTCGTTGCGGATCGGGGCGTGGGCGGGATTGGGAGACCTATCATTACAGACTGAGGCATGCTGCGCACTCCCCTATTTCTTCTTGGACACACGGGTTTTCGGTATCTAGCGTCTTGACGATTCATAAGTGTATTGTAATCATACCAGATATGAATAAATTAATTTTGACTTTGACTTTGACTACATGCATAAATCACGCCTATTTATCCCCGAAGGGGTAGGCAGAGGTGACTCACCCACGTTTCGCCAATTGTGGTAGGTCCCATGTAATTGTTGGCGAGTTTATTGGCATTGCAGTAGGTAATTAGCTAGATTGTGCATCAGGAACGCTGTTGCCCATTCCTCATTATAATATAACTCTTACTGCCGCACTCAGAGACATCAATTAACTTTAATGAGTATTTAATGTCAAAAAAAATTATTCATATTTAGACCATAGACCCGGCAAGAATAGCGAGTATACATACATTACGCCTATATCCCGGAAGGGGTAGGCAGAGGTGATCTAGCACCCAGGTTTCGCCAATTATTTTAGGTCCCATGTAATAGGGGGCGAGACTATGCCATTTATCGGGCACAAAAGTCGCAGTACTGTTGCTAGGTGGTATAAGAGGAACGCTGCTGCCCATTCCTCATCATCGATTTATCCTTAGTCGCCTTGTACGACACCCACGGGAGAGATTTAGGGTGGTGAGAAATTGTATTCTACTCTGCCGTCACCACGCGGCATTGACATTTTTGGTAATAATATTAAGTACTCATCAACGTTAATTGACGTGTCTGAGTGCGGCAGTTAGTCGCCTTGTATGAGTTGTATGATATGACACCCGTGAGAGAGATCTGCTAGCACGACACCGCTACATTCATTTAGGATAATTGAAAGTTACTAATTACTACTATTACTATTTTTTACACTCACACCTATCATCTAGCCCAAAGTAAGTAGCCTAAGCACTTGTGTTATGGATACTAGATGACGGACATATTTTTAATATAATTATGTATATAAATGTTGAAAATATACTACATAAACATATACACAACCATGACTCGGAAACAAACATTTGTGGTCATCACAAAGTTTGCCCCTACCAGGATTCGAACCCGGGACCTCTTGGCCAATACCCAGCAATCTGAGCATTCGACCAAGGCGGCCGTTAAAAGTTGCTGCTATGCTAAGACTAGCATTAATTGTTTTTACAATTATCTTTAGAATGAGTTTGTAAATAAAACGACCAATTATAGCTTACACGAACATTTATTACCAAAATACATTCAGGAAGTTTTGAATAGTTTTACATGCCAAATATGAGAGAGACATTGAAGAACGGACGATTAAAATACACCAATTACACTTACTTTCAAGTACGGAATAAAATTTTCGTCAATGAGGCTTTAAACTAATTAACTTTTTAAATATTGATAAGAGGTACATATAAGTTAAAGTAGAGGACGAGTATTCTTAACATTTATCACATCAATGGTTACATGAATTCATTAAAAGACATAATATTATGAAGTATATTATAAACAATTACTTTTTAAGTACCAAATAAAAATTTTCATCAATTAGGTTTCAAAATAATGATTTTTTAAAATATTGGTAAGAGGACGAGTATTTTTAACATTTATCACATCAATGGTTACACGAATTCATTAAAAGACTTCATAATGTTATGACTAATATTATAAAGTACACGACATTTATTACATCAATAGACACATAGATTATTATAGATGTAGAAAGTTTATAATTAGTTCTGGCTCTTGTTAGTTAGGCCATCTGAGTATTTAGTATAAACGACCAAATTGAATAGGCCTTAGTCCGGCATTGAAATCTTAAAAAACAGTCGCGACGAATATTAGGTACTTGGTCTAGTTCTTGAAAGAGGATTGCCAATGTTCCTAATACCATTCCCACAAGCCTCCAGAGCTCGCGTACATTGATTTTCAAATGCCATAAGTTGTTACAGTGACAATGTGAATACGGAAATCTGTAGATTTGCCGGTACTGGTGTGTTGCCTCTAGACTTTCTCGGCGTGGCAGTCAGTAAACGTCGCTCATTTGATAAAATAAATTTTGTTATCTAAAATTAAATCTATTCTGTTTCTACCTTGATCAAAACAGACTATTTTAAAAATATATTTGAATGTTCGTTAGGATGGTAGAATAGTGGTAACATGTTATCATCAATTAATATTGAATATCAAAATATAGAAAAGATAGATTTGTTGATTAAACGAAATAAAACTTCTGCAGCCCATTCTTTTGGTCAAACCTTAATGTCATATATCTCCATTGCAACATGGGTACGGTCAGCTGATAAACGTTAGTACCTTGTCAATACGACAAGACGATGACCATAAATGTGGTTGAATATTAATATTATTAATATCTACTCCACATCAAATTCCAATTATTTTAACAAAACACAGCTACAACGATATAGATAAGATATTATTACAAGATATAATTTAAGACGTGTTTTGGTTCTTGAAGAACTGTTAAATTTAACGCTGTTATTTAGATTTAATTTTTTGAAGGATAATACTCCTTTATATTCAACTTTTCAAGTAAATTTATACGGGTTTTGGCACAAGGAATTACTTTTTTCAAAATACTCAGAGTATTTTTTATATCAAATACAATAATTTTTATAGATACCTTATTCTAAACAAAATTGGCATTGGCACATCACTCGTGTCATCTGTAATAAATACGATAAATACACTTAAAGTACTCAAGAGTACTAAATACGAATAGTATTAGTTCTACACTACAGGTCAGGTCAGGTGACTCTTAACATTTACTCGAAAGAGTTTTTATTTAACTAGCTTTAAGACCTTAATGTATTTCACTTCAATTGCAATTAAATGACTATGAAAATTGATGAATGAAAGTTCTGTGAATGTGATATGCTTTCATATGAAAATTGATATTATAATTTGATTACAGACATAAAATCTTATTAATTTCGCTTATTAAATACAAAAACGAGACAACTCAAAAGAGGCCTTAGAGACATTTCGTATTCTAAGTATATGAAATTAAAATTGCTTATGCAATAACACCAGCCGATGTGTTTTGAGTTGGTTCCTTTTGTATTTAAAAAGCTATTTTCCTTATCTTAAAAGTTACATACTATGAGTAATTCTATCCATTTTCTCCATGAGACTCGACGCCTTTATTGTATATGATGCATAATACTATTATAATGCAAGAACTTTGATTACTTTTTGTTAAGGTATGTAGCCTTTTTATTTACATCCAATACCTTAATATGTTTCAAATACCTTAGTCAACGAGCGGAAATTTTCACGAAAGCTTTGCCTTACCGTAGTATGATTCTATGATTTGTCAGATTTGATTTCTTTGGAATCTGTTTTTTCATTATTTTGATACCATTTTCATTATTTATATGCGTAATGAGGGCGTATAAAGTTCAAAGCGTTTACCAGACGTGACTGACGGTTAGGAGTATGTAAGTTATTTACAAAGTTTTATTGTTTATGAGAAAGCATTTATACACTTTTTAATCCGAGAGGATCGAGTTGAAAGTCTTAACGTACGGTCAACGGCATTTACAGACTACCCAAAACTGTCAAATTACTTCAATTAATTGTCAAACTTAACGAGATATAGTAAGGCACAAAGCCTATTGAGAAAATGTGACATTTGATGTTATCCTGGCGTGCTGTTAACTGTACCTAATGGTTAGCATATTTGTGTCATTATCATCATCATCATAAAATGCATCAGCCCTTTAATGCCACCGCTGTGGCACAGGCCTTCCCTACGGGTGGAAGTAGACCCTTATCTATTGGAATGGGCCTAAACCCACCATGCTGGCCCAGCGTGGATTGGTGGGTATGAATGCAGATAGATGTATTGAAATGGAAATAAAATATGTAAGGCTCCATTGTTACGTAATCGTAGAAGCCAGATTAACTTAGAACAGACAGAACCATGAAATATCAGCAATCATTGTGAAAGAACGTAGGCAAAAGCGAATTTTTGAACTAAAACTCAAAAGAGGTAGCATTATAAAGGTCATGTTGCCGGTACTCAGGCTATGAGATCATTCTAAAAATAGTATTATTGACCCTTCGTAAGCTTGATATACTTTAATCAGACATGTGTTCTTTCAACGGAAATACACGTTGTACCATAACTTATCTGAAGAAATTACAAGATATTACAATAATTATATGGAACGTTTCAACATTTTGCCCTATGTCATAAAATCAGGATCTCTTAAAATCAATTGTTTTTATATTCTTATTATATTTTTATTTTAGAAATATAATAGCAGGACCAATTGGTAGCTGAATGGTGACGATATCCTCATACGATCACAGGAATGTTCAATTTAAATAATTAGCAGCATGCGACCCAGCCAAGTACCAAAACGCAATTGGGAAAATTAATAAATCATTTAAAAATCTGTACGTTTACCTCCCTGTAGTAATATTTGCAGGATTTAATTAAAAGTAGTGAATAGCTAACCCAGAAACTAGGTCACCTATTTATATATGTAAAAGATATTTACAAGGAATATACCTAATACTAGTAAATTTATCTACGGCATTTATGCCTATAACTAAAACTAACAGCTAATTTTACATACAGTTAGCACTAAAGCATTACTGCCGCACTCAGAGACGTCAAATAACGTTAATGAATTCTTAACGTCATAAAATGACAATTCAAAACTAGTCGCTATTCTTGCCGGGACTGTGGTTCAGATTTGAATGAAAATTTTTGACATTAAATACTCATTAAAGTTAATTGGCGTCTCTGAGTGCGGCAGTTATTCCCATACATTTAGCTTGATTCTGAGGACAATAATGATACAGTAATACTTAACGCTATTTACCTACGTAGTACGTGCGAATGAGCCTATGCTAAATAGATTTAAAAATTACTTATTTACATTGAGCTTTTAATTAATTTGAGGCCTTGGGTAAATTATACCTACGCAGATATATGCGACATTTACTAATATTAGCTGTTGTCAAAATAATGCTTTGATGCATAAATACGCTTAACTAACTAGGGGAAGTCAGCCCAAAGCGAGTATATTAACTAATGCAGGAACTCCGTGTATAAAACGATGTTAAAAACGGATATAATTATATGTCCATAACCTTATTGACAGCTGCCTTGAAGAAACATGTGGTAATTAAAGTTCCCATCTGTCCCCTGGGGTATATGGTGACATTTTTTTACGTATAAATGTCCGTTGTTGTAGGCAGTATATTTGGTTTGGGTATGTGCCATTTCCTTATATCAAATATTCAAAAATCTAACTATCAATATAATATTGTGTAGTCGAGACGAACCCTTTTTCACTACGAATGAATATTGTGACCAGTCGTCTAATCCAACACAATACTGCCAAATTTAGAGCCCGAACACATAACTACGAATTGGCGCGATGCGAAATCCCAACGCAGAAAGCCACGACGCAGAAATCTGCGATGCGATTTGGTGCGGCAAGGCGGCGAAACAATTAAGAATGAAATTGAAGGAATGCGCAATGCGAATCAATTCGCAAGTTCTTGTGATGCGGCGTGCGAGCCCGCAGATTTTTACGATGCGACGTCGCATCGCAGTTTTGTGTACAGGGCCTGTAAGGGCCAATAAGTTTAAGCATCAGTTTGTGTGCCCCGTCTCAGAATATTATACAGACTGTGATTTTTATTTTATTTTATAGCCTGTAACATGTAATATGGTGTGTGACTGTGATATAATTTTTAATTCGTAACAGCTTATCATTTAATAAGCGTCCGCATTCCCGTACTATAATAAACTATAATTATTATATCATAACTATATCGGAAAACAGATTGGTTATGTATTTACTATGTACATGTATGCTATCAGTACATTTATTACGCTAGGATCTATTTCAACTATTCATCTGGACGTATACTAACTAACAGCTAAAATTATATACTGGACTAATAATACCCTACATTTACAAAACCAAACTTGTATTTTGAGATTTGCTTAAGATCGTAAGCACCACTAAGTCAGCTGTTTACAAGCTAGGCGGCTAAGCCTAACTTCGAAAAAGTCATTCAAATCCAATGTGCGATCAGTCAATCAATCATGTAACGAGTCAATCATAAAAGTCGAAAATCAAGTGCTCGCTCATACAAGTGCTTTTCAAACATTTTAGCCTACATCTGTACACAATATCTTACAATATATTACATACATACCCGAAACAGTAGGCAGAGGTGCATTAAAATCCACATTTTTTGTTCGCTCAACATTTTAATACTACCCTTTTAATATCCCCACTGCTGGGTCACAGGCCTTCCCTATTGATGGATTGGTGGGTATTAACGACTGCAGGTGCAAGCGGGACCAGCAGCTTAACGTGCCTTCCGAAGCACGGAGGCACTCGAGATAATAACTTTTTGGTCACCCGCCCGATGAGATAATACTTTTCGGTCACCCGCCTAAGCGGCTTTAGCGACGGATTTACCCTAAGGCCCAGTAGGCCCGGGCCTAGGGGGGCCAGATTTTAGGGGCGGCCAATTAGACTCCCACATAAAGTAGGTCGCTGACCATTGCATAATTTACGTAATAAGGGCGAGAGCGCTAAAACACTATTACGCCATCGAGCTACTCCAAGTATGTTTGGTCCCGTGTATCCCGTGACCCCTATGGTCGGGCCTATTATCATCGATCGGGCGCGTAAGCCGCAGTATATTGCTGGGTGATATAACAGGAACGCTGCTGTCCATTCCTTAATCAATGTTTTAACCCATGGTCGCCTTGGGTGCCATACCCGCGGGAGAATTAGTGTGGTGACAATTGTATTCTGCCGTCACCACACGGCCGATATGTTACCAACTTATTTAATTATATGACTAATTAATAAATTATAGGAAAACTTCGCCTTACGGCTGTCCCTGTGAACGCTATTAGGGGCAATTTAAAAAAAATCAATAATGTCATTGATCTCTGAATCACCATCATCATCACCAGCCCTTTAATGTCCCCACTGCTGGGGCACGGGCCTTCCTTATGAATGGATGATAGGTATTACGACGTGTTTCAACCACGATGGTCAATGTCGTAATATGGGAAAAAGACGTTTTGTAAATGTAGGTATATGTCAGAACAGGGCATTGATGTTTCGTGTCTTAACATCATCGGGGGCCAGGGGCTTTCATAAAAATGAAGGAAAAATTTTATTCTACCAATAACACAATTTCACTTGAGTAATATAAAACAAAAATACTTGCTTACTCTGGGCGACTTATAATAGTAGGTATAAATAAATCTTCTCCCTGCCCTGTTCCAAGTGTATCTGAGGTCGGCGTAGTATGTTTCCTCTTCCATTCATATCGGTCAGACGTCATCAAGGCATCCACTCTATATTATATCATCCATCACACCGTAAAGGTGTAAGTGATGAATGAATGTTTAGAAAAGAGACGGAACCATGCCAGAGAGTGATTAGAATGACAGCATTCCAATCCATACTCTTCAAGGTTTTGGCTTAGGTTGGCTTCAGCCAGCCGCCTGTCTGACACCGACCCTCTTTGGGTATGATTTTGTTGGTGGTTCGCCCTCCACCGTTCGGGTGCCCCAAGATGCTAATTGGTCTACACCGGGCAGTCTCCCTTAGTCGACTTTTACGACACCTATGGGATGAGTCGGGGCTGGCCTATTCTACGTTATTTGTTCGCTCCCAGGCCAGAACAGGAGACATTTTTAAAAAATAAATCAAGGCAACAAAATGTGTGTGCCATTGAGAAACGATACAACTGTTTCACGAAGCGACACAGTTGTTCGTAATAATGTGTAAAAATATGGAAAAAGGCTTATCTATTCTCGGAAATTAACTAACACACAATTAATTGGTTTATTGAATCAGTTGTGGTCAATGAAAATCCAGAAGTCAATGAGTATTCTGACGATGATTGAGTCAGTCTCTTGCAACACAATTAGCGCTACTCAATATTCTAATTACAGACATGTTATCAGAACTTAGTTGTCATGATAAGTTTAAACGGCAAATAGTATCTACTCGTTGGTACCAAACTAAATCGTAATAGATATCTGTCGATAGAATGTTAAATTCACCTGAGAAATATCACTTGAATATTCAATGTTTCTATTATTTTATCGTAAACTGTGACATTATCTGATATTCTGACTAAAATATCGTCAGCGATTATACTCAATTTGTAATTTTCTTCTTTGTTTGTTCTTGAACATCCGTCAGTCTTTTTTTACATTATGAACTATTTCAATACTAAATCAACAGAAATCAAATCGCAGTTTAGTTGTCATATTAAGATGAATTATTTAAAATAGCAAATAGTGCTCGATACCGAACTAAATCGTGACAGAAATCTGTCGATGGAGTATTAAAATACGTAGATAGGGCCAGACCACAACACAGCGTTGCAGCGTCGCGTCTTAACGCAAGCAGAAGTAGAGCACGCGCAGTGCAGTCCATGTCTCACTAGTAACTGAATCGTTGGTCAGCGTTTCGCCGTACGATGTCGTATCCGATGAAATTTTTGCGTTGCGACATCGCATCGCATTGCTGTGCGATGTTGTTTTTGCGATGCGACGCCGCAGCGCAGTCTTGTGGCCTGGCTCGTAGGTATCTAATTAGACTTGACGTTTAACGCTTGTGTGATATTATGGTGACGAATTTACGAAAATAATTTGTTCCTGGTATTCGCTTCATTTTTCATATTAAGAAAAACATGTTTTTTTAGCGGGGCTCAAAATCAATAAGGTTTTTTTTACCGGCATTAGTGATTTAATCACCAGGATTTCATGACCCTTCTGCCTGGGCCCAAGCCATCACTTAACGAGGCGTCGGAAGCACGAAGGAACTATTTAGATAGTATATTTTTGGGATTTTATATTTTTACTCACTCATTCAATGACCGGCATTGACGAACGTTGCTTGGTTTACGCTATCACAGGCCGAGCGCGCTAAGCCACTGCGCCATCGAGCTCCTTCACATTGACGATTATGTAGCGCAAATTGTTGAAAAAAAATTGTTTATTGCAGATAGTAGATTTTTAGAATATATATAATTAAGTATGACGCCATGGAATTTGAATGACTATTGAAGTGACCTGAAGAAATGCCTTCAAATAACTAAGACTACATCTTATTCGGATTAGCCACAGTCAAGATTGAGCACTATACATGTTTATCTACTGTTAATTTAGAATAATCTACGCGACTAACCCTGTGCCCGGAAGAAGAAGTTAAAAGTCTCTACATATTTACCGGAAAAATATCTCGGATGGGACGTGAACGGGGCGGGGACGGGGCCTCTCTCGTTCAAAACGCCCCTTGCACGACCCGTCCGTACTCGGTGACATAAGTCCTTCATGTACATTTTGTATTAAACGATATTGCTGCAGTCTCGTCCCCGCTCCGTCCACGTCCCGTCCGGGGTATTTTCCTGTTACGTATGCAGACACCTTAAGTTTTTTTAAGCCTACGCCCCTTTATTAAAAAACAGACAAAAGTAAGTCATGGTTTTAAAATTAATGCTAACTCTGTCTTTTATTCAGCAAATAAAAGAGACAGTATCATTTTTAAGCTATGACTAACTTTAGTCCATATTTTATATTAGGAGGGAAGATGTTTTTACGCGTCATGCATTATGACAATAGTTTTGAAAATAAGTTTGTATATTTATTTATTTTTGTCGTACAGAGACTGGTCAAGAATAGGAGTTCTCTTTATTCATCAAAAATGTTATATTAGGGGAAGGTGACCTAAAGTGGGCATCCTGAATAAAGCGGGTATTCTCGTGTATGAAACTAGTTGGCAATATGCTTGGTGAGAGATGGGGACAATTAGCTCTTTTCTGCATCCTTAAGGGAGCAAACAATGAGGCTAGTCAGAATATACATACATACATACATACATACATAAATCACACCCATATCCCCGAAGGGGTAGACAGAGGTGAACTAGCACCCACGTTTCGCCAATTATGTTAGGTCCCATGTAATAGGGGGCGAGCCAAGAATATAGAATATAGCCATTTTGAAAATGATTTTATACACGAGAGTGTTGGTTTTAGGCAGTATAGTCGCACTGGCTACATTCCCTTAATTATTAATTTTACTTTTAACTTTTTCTTCTATATTTATGTTATCATCGTCACCAGCCTCTATAATTTCCCTAATTCTGGGGCACAGGTCTGCCCTATGGATGGAAGAATATAGGGAAAATGGGCCATGACCCACCACGCTGGCTCAGTGCCTATTGGTGGGTATTAACGACGGGTCCAACGGTTTAATGTGCCTTCGAAAGCAAGGAAGAACTCGAGATTGTAATTTTTGGTCACCCATCCAATGACCGGCCTTAGCGAATATTGCTTAGTTTATGCAATCGCAGGCCGAGCGCGCTAAGCCACTGCGCTACCGAGCTCCACCTTATTATTATGTTTGCCGGTAGGTACCGAATATAATTATAGTATCCAATATTGCGAAATTGACGTCTCGACTAAAACGTTTCTGCACTGTGTAAAAATAAACAGATTGTTTTCCATTATTATGTTTGTAGTATCTATAAATTTTAGAGGCTTTGGTCAACTGATCCCGCTCGATCTCATACAGCGGGATGAGTTGTTGTAAAGAAATTTTTGAATTGGACATCTCATCATATTTTGAAACCATGATTAAACTTTCAATGAAACAAAATCTGCTATGTGCACTTTTTTAAGATTCCAACATTTTGACCTTAGCGGATAGTTCACTGCCCTATCTATCGTATGAAAAAAAACTGCTGTGTGCTTATGAGAAATATTTGTAGGACTACGACCCCTTAATAAAATATGCTATGTGCAGCGGCTAGAACGTTGTCAAACATGTTTTTTTGTGAATATCAGAAAAGTATACTTTTTGCACATACCAGATTATTGTTTGATAAAGACGATAATATTTAACTGAGAACAAGGTCAACACGTACAACTGTCTAATCTGGGGACCTATTCGAATGAAAAGACTACAAGCGTAAATTTTTGACAGCTTCTCTTACATAATATGACATGACGGCCGCCATGTTGTGTTCTCTGTAGTACGTCATAAATTTTTATTCTATTCGTTCGAATAGACTTAGCACTTGGCTTGGCCGCCAGGAGTCCGCTTGAAATTTTATTGAACTTATAATATTTATACAGTAATATACCTAATAGTATTAATAATTTAGTTTATGCACTTGCTATTTACACTTATAATATTTTAACCCTAACCCTCTAGTTCATAAAAACGAAATTCCTTCAACACTAATTGGTCTCTTTCTGTCGAAGTGTTGTAAAAGAAGCATTTAAGTGACGATTTAGGCTTGAGTTCACCAACACTCAAAACAGGCGAGGCGATTATTATTTAAACGCCGGTTTTTGATATTTCACCGTATGGAAGAACTGTCGAAAACTGGCGGTTATCTTTTCTTGTTTTACGTGTTGGTGAATTCGAGCCAGTTGAAGCTGTGTTTAAACGCTGATTTAGTCTCTATGGATATGGTATTAAACTCTTAGTTATCCCAAATTGAACATAAACTTAAAAACTTAATAAACATACTTATGTCATCGACAATTACAACTATTCTTCCTTTTCGTTTCCTAATCAAAGCAAATAAACGTAAATTTATATATTATGATACAAAAGAGCAATAATTCCAAACTATCCCATGAGTATGTTATAAATATAATACGCATGCATGTATTGGTGTAGCTAAGTAAATACTATTTCAGCGATATGAATAAATTCTTCTTTTTCAATCTATTTTGCCATCTGATGCACCAGCTACATATTATGTGGTTGGTTTCAGTTGTGACATGAAAAATTATCGTAGATATTAGTGAATGCACTGAGGTTTTTTTTATTTTAATTTTTTTATAATTTTTTTTTTCTTTTTTGCTTTTTTTTTATTATTTATTCTATTTTTCCTAAATTTTTGTTTTAGTTTTAAATTAATATAAGCGTATATTTTTTATTTCTAGCTATAATTAGCTTAAACAATTTTTATTTTAAGTTTTACTTATTACCTACGCCTCTTAATTTTTCAACCTACTACGGTAGGTACTTATTATTTTATATCTACATAATTATTTGACATAATATGGCACTTCAATATTAATGCTAAATATTGTATAATGGATCGACAGGATGTTTTAAAAAATTAAATTTGCAAAGTACTATTTACAAAATTATTTACATAATATACCCCCGAATACAGAACCGCTACTCAAATTTTAAGCACTGCTTAAAAACTTAAGTGGACAATATCTGTCTGAATTTGTAGGGAAAAATGTCAATTTAGAAAATACTTAAATGTTAAGCAGGTCGCAAACTTTGAGTAGCGTTACTGTATTCGGGGGTGTATCTCTAAATACTGTAAGATGACGCAAGACACGTTCTATTGACACAATACACGTTGTATTCAGTGTATTAAACGCCCAAACTGACTACTTATTCGTCAGTTGCTTATTCCAAAAGAGCTTTTCAACATTCGATGGACAAACTCCAAATCATAGTTTAATTGTTGAAAAGTGCTGTTTGATTACTTATAACAGCATCCACTGACACTGAACTAAGCCGTGACAGGAATTTGTCTAATGAATTTTGACTAGTTTGGATGATCAAACCTTCGATGGAACATTTAATACACGAAGTCTATCAATCATTGACAAAAGTAACGGAAGGGAAGCCAGCCCAAAGCGGGTGATAACTCACGAGTCTCGGCTTTTTTTATGCTAGACAGGGAAGCTCTTGCCCTTCATCTCGCCTGATGGTAAGTGACGATAAGGCCCGAAGATGGAAACAAGCTTCACCTGGAACCCTCAACCACAGAGGGGCTGGCTATCTTATCACACATGGTCGGAACACAATAATGGTGTTAACATTATTATTATGGCGACAGATTTTGAGAAGATGGTGGTAGCTGGCAGCGGACTTGAAAGAAATCCTACCACCAACCAAACCGAGCACAAATTTGTACCCCTCTGGGGATTGAGGTGGTGGTAGCTGGTAGCGGACTTGAAAGAAATCCTACCACCAACCAAGCTGAGCACAAATTTGTACCCCTCTGGGGATTGAGGTGGTGGTAGCTGGTAGCGGACTTGAAAGAAATCCTACCACCAACCAAGCCGAGCACAAATTTGTACCCCTCTGGGGATTGAGGTGGCGGTAGCTGGTAGCGGACTTGAAAGAAATCCTACCACCAACCAAACCGAGCACAAATTTGTACCCCTCTGGGGATCGAGGTGGTGGTAGCTGGTAGCGGACTTTAAAGACATCCTACCACCAACCAAGACGAGCACAAATTTGTACCCCTCTGGAGATCGAACCGGGGACCTCTGGATCTTAATTCCGGTGGGCGAATCACTATACCACGAAGGCGGTTGAAACGGCGGCGAGTATAACATCATTTTAATTATTAACATTTTGCAGAAGGTCTCAATCATATCTGCTTTTTAGGCTGGAGTTCACCAACACGTAATCAGTCGATTATTATTTAATCGGTTCTCTTTGACATTCAACAGTACGGAAGAAATGTCAAAATCTGCCGGTTATCTTATAATTGCTTGTTTTACGTGTTAGTGAACTCGGGCCTAAGAGGTTTTATTAAGGCCCTACGGAAAAAAATAAGGGTTTTTCAAATGCATTTATCTCGTAATCGTAATAAGCAGGTATTTGATACTCAGAATTGTGTAAATTGGGCATATATGAAAGGGCGTGGAACAGTCCGTTACGCGATTTAAAAACATTTCCTCAATAGAAAAAAATTTCAAAGTAACCTCTGATTATTAAAATTTTTCAATATTACAGTTAAACAGCTATACATTGAAAGGTGAGACTTATATCAATGTAAAGTGTATATAATTTCCTAGGGATTGCTCGGCGATAATTTGAATAAAAACTGTTAATATTGTCACAGTTAATTGAAGTTTTATTTGGCGCTTACGTCAAATTTATTGAGCAGGGTACGCTGCGCTCTGTCTCGCTTTCGAGACCGAGCGGCGACAGCTATCTCAATCAACTTCGTGCTAAAGCGCCGCCACTTCGATACAAATATTTTTTCCGTAGGGCCTTAACAACAATCTTTAGAAACAATTTTATATTCCAGTCCCCAATTTTATATTAGGCCGTGTACTCATTTTGGCCCATCTTCAAATACTACTGATGCAAAATATAAGAGAGTTAATATTTAATATTACCTTTATTATTATTCACATAGCTTTATTACATATTTACACAGATGTGCCTGCACCAAAGACGCCACTATCACACAGCCAGACTGACAAACTTGGTAATTGCACATTCTCCCGGACAACTTATATTTGTATTGAGGTAGGTATTAGAGGTATTATTATAAAATATATTAATGATATTTTTATTTATTTATTTATACGGCTAAACGGTTTCCGTTTCACATTTCAGTCTGGGTGAACGTTTTTAAAAGCTTGCGGTAATTCAAAGAACGTGGAGAGCTGTGTAGAGCCGACTTCGCAACTTCAATACATTCACACAAATAGTTTCATATACATAATTGTACATATATACACAAATACACAGGTATACACACATTTTTACATATTCACACAATATATTTACACATAGATATATATTATACATATTTACACCGTCATTCATGCTTACATGATTGTTATAGTTGAACTATTTGAACAGCGCTGTTTTGTAAAGAATAAACTAGTTAGTTGGGACTTAAAATGACATAGTCAACCTAAATTTATATTTAATATCACCCTTATAAGAACGTGGTGTCTTTGGGCATACATACAGAGGATAGAAAAATAAGTAGCTTATTAATAATCAAGGTTGTTAATATATCAGGATATCCAACAAAAGTTTGGGTCAGGCAGGTGGACGGCTGTAAAACCTAAGCATGTAGTCTTGAGCAGTATGGTTTGGAATGATGTCATAACCAATGACTCCATTCATCGGTCTCTCAACATTTTCCTTTCCATCTTTTCTTTTCATTCATTCATCACACGTAATGATATGAATCAAAAGTGAATGATCCGCATGACGTCTGACTGGAAGGGGCAAAAGGAGAAAGCAGTAGGCCTAGCACGGGATTGATTCATATCATCCATCACACAGAAAAGGTGCCGGTGATGAATGAATGTATAGAAAAAAGACGGAACGGACATGTCGAGAGACCGATGAACGGAGAGAATGATTGGAATGACAACAATCCATATTCTGCTCAAGGTTTTTGCTAAGTTTTACAACCGGCCGCCTGCGTGACACCGACCCTCTTTGGGTATGCTGTTGTTGGTGGATTACCCTCCACCATTTGGGTGCCCCAAGGTGCTTATTGGTCTACACCGGGCAATCTCCCTTAGTCGACTTTTACGACACCCATGGGATGGGCCGGGGCTGGCCTATTCTACGTTATTTTTTCGCTCCCAGGCCAGCATGGAAGACCACGGAGGAACTCTAGATAATACATTTTTGGCCACCCATCAGTGAGCGGCCTTAGCGAACATTGTTTAGTTTAGACAATCGCAGGCCAAGCGTGCTATACCACTGCGCAAGCGAGCTCCTCCTTAGCACTAGGTTTACCTATACACATTCACTCGGACTTGAGACAAAATGTAAACAATCTTGAGGTGTCTTTTAATATAAGATACAAAAATAAAAAGTGTAACACCAATATTTGAAAGCAGCTATCAGTTTTATTTGTCTATAATTGATGATGTATTTCAGAATACACGTTTCTTGTTTTAAAAAACATTTCGTAGATAAAGACATACATACATACATACATAAATCACGCCTATATCCCCGAAGGGGTAGGCAGAGGTGAACTAGCACCCACGTTTCGCCAATTATGTTAGGTCCCATGTAATTTCCCATCTATCGGGCACAAAAGTCGCAGTACATTGCTAGATGGTATAAGAAGAACGCTGCTGCCCATTCCTCATAACTGATTTATCCTTAGTCGCCTTGTACGACACCTACGGGAGAGATTTGGGGTGGTGACAATTGTATTCTACTCTGCCGTCACCACACGGCACAATCAAGATCAAGATAAAGACACATATCAAGATTATTTACATTTTGTCTCAAGCCCAAGTGAATAGGGTATAATTGGTTAGATTTAGTATTTTTCACAGACAGCTCCCTATGATCTAAATTAATTTAAAATTATTTTAAGTACGTACCTAACGTATGCTAGATACAAGAATATATTTACAGCTATTTACTTTTGTCATAATAACGCGGCATTTTATCATCAAATAATTAGAAAGAATACCTTTTAATGATTTAAAAATTGAATCAATTTTATGTTTGACAGTTAGCATTTTGCTTTCGTTCGAGTTGCTTCTGGATAGATACAACAAAGATATTGATTAACATAACCATAGTTATTTCAATGCAAATAATTCTGGATTTATCATCGGCATGTGAATTCGATGGTACGTGCGTGTGTGCTATGAAGTTATATGAGAGATCAAAGCTTAATAAATGGTAACTCTTACATACCATTCAATACACACTAACAACCTAGACATAGCATAGCCAATGGTAGGGGGAGGTGGCCCGAATCGGGCATGC
This sequence comes from Cataclysta lemnata, assembly GCA_963931975.1. Classification (NCBI taxonomy): domain Eukaryota; kingdom Metazoa; phylum Arthropoda; class Insecta; order Lepidoptera; family Crambidae; genus Cataclysta; species Cataclysta lemnata. The sequence continues at coordinate 2,931,083 of OZ008350.1, read as the reverse complement.
TGCTTAAAGCGACTGCTCTTGTGTATAAAACACACAAGGAGTCAAATGGGAACTTCAATTTGCACATGTCCCCTCAAGCAAGAAGTTAAAAGGCCTGACGGGCATATATGATTTTGAAAAGTTTTTACACACGAGAGTGCCCGTTGTAGACAGTATACCCGTTATGGGCTGCCTTCCCCTGTATTTAAAGCTTTATACCAATTCATTTATTGATCTAAAACATTCAATTTAATCAAATTTAGTTCCAACTTAAGTTCATAAACTTACTTGACTCTAAATTACACATTTAGGTACTTCTAGGCTTTTCATGAACAAGTGAGCAATCGTACGAAACTTACCAGACTATACGTAACTGAGATGTTTACGGGCATTTATTGAAATTTAACAATTTTAATTGCGATTCACTAACGGCAGGTCCCAATATTCTATCAACAGTTGAAGATAGACGTACCTACTACAGCTTAGTTGCTTAGCAACTTATGTCAAAATGCCAAACAACTAAACTTTAGCAAGCTTACTTTTTACTGTAGACAGAATAATGGGACCCGCCGTAAGTGTTGAAATGATTTTAACGATATTTAGTTAGTTACATCTGTACACAACTTTGTTTGCAATAAAGATTGATGAAAGGCAAACATTATAGATGACTTAACTCTATCTGATGGATGTTGGAGTTTTGTTTTGAATGGTCAACACAGGGTTCAAGTCCTTTTGTCGCCATCACAACACTCCCCCAACGAACACTGGTGACCTTACTCACCGCAAGAACACAACACTGCATTAGCCCTTTTATCCCCACTGCTTGGGCACAGGCCTTCCCTATGGATGGAACATTATAGAACACAACACACTACGTAATTTGACCTATGCGTACTAACTAAAGCTGTTATTTTAGTACGGTCTTCTGTACGGTGGAGGTACTTCCCCTGACGGGCGCTCTACTTTCAAAGGGAAACCCATTATGCCCTACCTCTCTTAAAATATGTCAGGTTTTTGTATCGACGCTAAATTGAAATAACCCTAACAATTTAAAACCTTAATTCCGAATGAAAATTTTCCGCTGCTTATACATTTTACTCATTATTTACAGCGCCACTATCCTAGACTTATATACAGTTGTATTTTCGATATCCTTAATCGAATTAATCTTTTTACAACTTTCTTATTAATAGCTCTACATTTCGTGGTTGAATAATACACAATTTTACATATCTTAATTAACCTAATTACCTATATTATATTTAGACTACACCTTACATTTTTTATTTTTTATTAGTACTCAGAAAGTCAAATTAAGGTAAGGTTTAACAGCATATTGTGCAGACGATATAATGATGAATGAAATGAGAGGACTTTATAAATAGGCAGTGAGAATCGTATGGAATGTATGGCACGCGTGGAATCTATAAGGATTCTATACATGGGTAAGTTGGTACTCCTATTTAATACATAGATACATATATAATAATTGCATCTCATTATTATTTTTTGGAGCCCGCGTGCGGACTTTTATATTAGGCTGGAGGATATTGATGATAATCTAATTATTGAAGTGAGAAATAAATGATTTAATCTCTGCCTACTTGTATACTAGAAACTACTGAGGTAAGCGTATGTCTGTAGCCGTATATTTATTTTTATTAATCGTTATACGATTATTTACTTATTATGAAATTAATAATATATTTATATGGTATTATGTTACTTCTAGTTTCTATTTCTTTTTTTTTGTGATTTTTGTTTTTTTTTTATTTGACTAGGAACTATAATTTTACATATTTTTAAAAAGATTTACGTACTTTTAGACGATTGGTGTTTGTTTAGTTCGACAATTAATACAGTTTGGGAACATTGTTTGGTTCTTAACATAATTCACTAAAAAAATATAGGTAAGTCTATGATTTCCAGAGCGATATTTTTTGTAATTGAATGGTATTCAAATTGAGTAAGAATTTTTCTTGTTAGGTGTATTGAAATACAGTATTTAAATATTTTCACGGTAGTTAATTTTCGACGTATTGTTATTTACATATTGTAATAAACATAAGCCATGCCTATATCCCTGAAGGGGTGTAGGCAGAGGTGAATTAACACCCACATTTCGCCAATTATGTTAGGTTACATGTAGGTGGCAAGCCTATTGCAATTTATCGGGAACGAAAGCCACAGTAGCACGAAAGTACTCGTTAAAGTTAATTAAAGTGTCTGAGTGTGGCAGTTAATCAATGACAAAAAATGTAAATCTTACATGTGTTCGCCATGTTCAAAGTAATGTTGAATCATACGATTGTTTTGGTTTAAAGCCGTGATTGTTAATCTATTTTTTTCTCTTTAAGTTCCTGTCAAGCATAAATATATAGATTCTTGTTAAGGAAAATTTTCTTCAGTGATATCGGTTTCGTTCCATATTTGCTGTTTATTTATTTACTTTTTCGCAAATTCGATGATGATCATCATGTTTATCATCATTAAAATTTCAGTCTACGAACATCAGTCTGATAATGAAAATGATATTATTTTATATAAAAATTAACCGCTTAGAGGGCCAAAGTAATAGAACAGCAATTATTACTACTGATTGGACCAATTACTGATTGGCCGTATTATAACTAATTACTACAACATTTACGAATATCCTATGGTCTCCTCTACTATAGTCCGACAACTTCGTGCGCGACCTTCCTGCGGGGTGAGAGACGTTGGGGGGGCTGAGGTATTGTGTGCTGTATTGCACGAGCTGTTCCTCCTCCCCGCATCACCCGCCCCCGCTAAAATCTAGAGTGCCGCATCCCCGCCCCCGCGTCTCACCCCGCAGGAAGGTCGCGCATGAACTGGTCGGACTATAGATGTGACGTGGGCGGATCGGATATTGGGCTTTGGCGCCTCATAGCTACTACATTCTAGCATCTTTCCTTAGACACACTGGTCTTCGATGATTAGCGTCTTGACGATCCATGAATGGATTGTTCTCATCATTACCAATCCCTACGGATGTAAGAATATAGGGAGAATGGACCATAACCCACAACGTTGGCCCAGTGCGGATTGGTGGATATTAAATGCAGATAAGGCTTTACGTGCCTTGTGAAGCACAGAAGAACTCGAGATAATATATTTTTGGTCCCCCATTCAATGGCCGGCCTTGGCGAACATTGCTTAGTCTACGCTAACGTTAGCCGAACGCGTTAAACCACTACGCCACCGAGCTCCTCCGAGGATTGTAATCATACCAGACATTAATAAATTGATGTAGAAATTTTAATTTTAATATAGGAGTGAGTGGTTTGCCAACGTCGTGAATTTACCCCATGCACGATGGTATGCTTACCTAGATCTAGAAAACTACCCTAAGGGCCGGGTTTTTGATGCATAGTCAACTCAACCAATTGTTACTAATCGTTAAATATTAGACTGATATTTAACTATTAGTAAAATTTTTTAACAATTGGTAGAGTCGCCGGTTTTTTATGCATATACCAATTGTTACTATTGGTTAAAACTGAGACTTTTAACAATTGCGGTAACTATGCATCAAAAAACCGGCTCACTCGTATCTTACGACACCCATTGGAGGTTAAAGAAGTTTATTTATCGTAAACTTATACCTATTGAGTTGTATTTTCGAAATCATCTATCTAATTAAGTACATACATAAATCGCGCCGAAGAGGATATAGACGTAATTTAGAGCAGAGGTGTATTAAACACCTACATTTCGCCAGTTAATTTGGGCCCTATGTAATAGGTGGCGAACCTATTGCCATCTATCGGGCACATAAATCGCAATATATTGCTAGGTGTTTTAAGAGGAATGCTGCTGCCCATACCTCATCGCTATGTTTTACCCTTAGTCGCTTTGTACGACGCCCACGGGAGAGATGGGGGTGGTGACAATTGTATTCTGCTTTCCCGTCACCACACGGCACTAATTTAGTAATTGACGAAATTTCTTATTAATAAATAGTGCCTCATTTCATGATTTAATCATATACTTAAACTTAATTTGCAATTTTAATATTTCATATTCATTTTTATATTACAATTACTTAAAGGACGACATAATCTACAGACGATACAGTGATGAATGATGTATGGTAACAGAAATGTGTCCTTAAATTGTGAATAAACGGGATTTATACCACGTACCTGGATTTTGTTATGATTCCGATATTTCGGCACAGTTACATGCGCCGTGGTCACGGATCAATCAAGGTACATATATAAAATCCAGGTACGTGGTATAAATCCCGTTTATTGACAATTTAAAGATGAAAGTGACCACGTAAGCTTAAAACAGAAATGTGTCATTTGAAAGAAGACGAAAAGTAATGGCAATGGAGAAAGACCGTGTCATGAGTATCCAAAACCATCGGATATGCAGGATAACTCCGCGCGCGCGTTTCGAGAATCGTATGAAATGTATTATTAACTATAAATGATAGCGGCTCGTAGTCGATACGCGGCTTAATGCTAACAGCATTAAACCGCGTATCGACTACGCGCTACAAGAGGTCGAACATTGGCGCGCGTTCCAGCCGCGCGATATGAATACCGCTTTGGAACGCGCGCCAAATTGTTCGTTGGAACGCTCAAACGTGGAGCGGGCCGTTCCAGGCAGTGTCGGTTTTTTACAGCGTATCAAAGGGTTTTAGTGTGGCGAATGAATTTTAATGTGGCGCGCGCACCGGGAGCGCTTAGTTGATCTTGTTCTTCTGCCTGCCCTGTTCCCAAACTATCTGGGGTCGGTGCCTTTATGTTTCCTCTTCCATTCATATCGGTCAGACGTCATCAAGCCATCCACTCCCTTTTGATTGATATCATCCATCACACCGTAAAGGTGCTAGTGATGAATGAATGTATAGAAAAGAGACAGAACGGACCATGTCGAGAGACCGATGAACGGAGAGAGTGATTGGAATGACAACATTCCAATCCATACTGCATGGTTTTGGCTTAGGTTTTACAGCCGGCCGCCTGCCTGACACCAACCCTCTTAGGGTATGCTGTTGTTGGTGGTTTGCCCTGCACCATTCGGGTGCCGCAAGGTGCTTATTGGTCTACACCGGGCAATCTCCCTTATAGTTCCGACAACTTCGTGCGCGACCCTCCTGCGGTACGAAATATTCTGGATGTCGGGGGGTGAGTGATGCGGGGAGGAGGGATAACCCTTTCCTTCCCGCATCACTCGCCCCCGCTAGAATCCCCCCGTCCCCAGCGCCCCGTCCCCGCCCCCGCCCCTCATACCGCAGGAGGGTCGCGCACGAACTTGTCAGACTATAGTCGACTTTTACGACACCCATGGAATGAGTCTGGGCTGGCCTATTCTACGTTATTTGGTCGCTCCCAGGCCAGCATAGAAGACACTGGAGCGCTTAGTGATATACTTTAAAAAAGTGGAACGTGCACTCTCGTGCAGGTCATTCATGGCGCGCGCGCCAGGAGCGCGTAATCGATACGCGGCTTTATTATGGTACAACCTAACTTAATATAATAACAATCAGGTACCGTGTTCGATAATAATTACATCTCATTATTATTACTCGAACCCCGAGTGCGGGCTACAATATGACCATGAGGACATTGATGACAATCTTATCTTATCACATAGTGAGAAATAATGTCTTCTCTGCCTACTCTTATGTTACAAACTACTATTGTAAGCGTAATTTCTGCAGCTGTATACTTATTTTTCTTAATCGTTATACGATTATTTACGTAATATAATATTAAGAGTAAATTATAATATTAAGTTTGTGATTTTTTTGGTTATTTCATTTGCGTACAGTACAATATTTATACAATTACAATTAATACAATTAAGAAATTAATTGTCTGGTTCTTAATATATACAATATAATACATATTTTATGATTTCCAGCGCCATATTTTCAGAATTGAATAATTGAAAAACAGAGTGCAAGCAAATAAATTGAATATTCATTATTATGTACCTACTTATAGTAGGTACTTCTAATTATTTGCCTGTAAAAGATGTTTATTAAATAAGGTTTATATATCTAAGAAAACCTAAATAACACCGTTACGTTAAAAAAAATCTTGCATTGTGTTGTTATATATTAAAAAGTAGGTATACTTATTTGCTAATTTTTAACTAATAATTAGGAGCACAAAACCGATAATTCATAAAAATGTCCATCCCAATGAAATTTGTTTATTATTTGGTTAAACTAGTAAATATTATAAAAATGTCACTGAAAGTTTTTATCAACAGATATTAAGCGTTTAACATTTTTTAAGGTTGTAGTTATTTTCATTGCCTGGAAGTCTATCGACAAATGTTCGAATGATTTTAATTTGTAATCTAGGTGAAGTTATTCCAAAGCATGTAAAGCGGACATTCTTGTCCAAAAAAAGTCCCCCTCAAGAGAGCAGGGGGCCTACCGCCTAACTCGATTGCTGATGATAGCTATATAGCAATGCACTGCTTATGGCCATAGCAGCCATTCTGAATTTTTAGGCGGTACGGATTTTGTGCCAAATTCATACAAAATCATTCGTTCAAAGCTATCGCTGATAGTTTAGGTACATTTGGTGCGAAATTAAAGCATGACGTCATAAACTATAGATTTTGCTTTAGCAATCGAGTTAGGCGGTAGGCCCCCTGACAATATAATATGACCGGCGAGAATATATCCATTTTCAAAATGATTTTATATACAAGAGTGTCCTTTTTAGGCAATGTACCCGCTCCGTGTCATCTTCCCCTATAGCATAAAAATATTTGAAACGTGTAGGTACTTGGCTACTACTGGTCAAGTTACATCTGACAAAATATACGAGGAGCTTGGACAACTAAACACGCAAATGTATCACGTGATACCATTTTGGTAGAATTGCTTACGTATAGATACCGGCACATAAGTTGACCTTTACACAGGACAGTAAAAGGTTTTCAGGTATTAATTTAGGTTCTGTATGAGGTGCGACGTGTGTCTGTAACCATAGCAACGTAGGGATACCCACTTCTGCGGGTTCAAATTTAGTTAAGCCACTTTTCCTTCCATTTATTATACCTGCGCAGACGACCGTCATTTTGGTTCAACTTACGTGCCGGAATCTATACAAACATACATAAATCACACCTTTTGAGGTATTTTAACACCCGCGTTTCGCCAGCTTTTACCAGATCCCATGTAATAGGGACGATCTTAATCCTATTCACCGAAAACTTTAATCGCAGTAAATTACTAGATGGACCACGACACACCAAGAACCCAGCTGCCCATGCGTCGTTATATTTTAAATCTTAGTCGCCTCGTACGACACCCACGATAGAGACGGGGTTGGTGACAATTGTATTCTTCTCAGCCATCACCACACAGCACCAAAATGGCGGTCGACTGCACAGGTATGACTATGGGCAAAAGTGCTTTTGGAGATTTTGATTTTTTAGAGCAATTTAATTAACGTCATGGTTGGCCAAGTGGCACAGGATTGTGGAGGGCGCGGATTCGATTACCGCACCAGCAGGACTAAATATTTTGAAATTTTTCTGATCTTAGTTGCTTTATAATAATTTTCCTAACATTTTTATGTTCAAAGAAATGAAAGAATGAAATATATCGATCCATGAACCAGATTGTAGCTCAATCCATTATGCTCCCACAAGTTTGTAAGGTTGTTATTGGCTGTCGGTGCTATCTATTTTGAGCGGATAATGGCTTAAGTCAACTATTATAGGTTCCATAACTAGGTTTCATATTTTGCGATATAACTTCTTCAGTTTAAGATAAGCTGCGGTGCTAATTTGTTATAATAGCAAGGAAATCTCATAGTAAACTATTTTATTAGCAAAAAAGACAGTAAACCCGTTCTCACCAATGTTAAACACAAAATTTAGTGATTTTTTTGGTGGTACTGTTTCATTTTTATTTAGTATCTTTTAACGAACATTAACAATTAAAATGAAATGTTCAATAATCTCAAATACACGCCATGCACACACATCCTAACATAACCACTAGACATGCTAAATATGTGTTTTCTCCCTTTTTTCATCTACGATAAATTTTTACATCGTATTACAAATACCTTAAAATGATCCTTTTTTTTAGACAGGGAAGCTCCTGCCCTTCATCTCACCTGATGGGAAGTGACGATAAGGGCTGAAGATGGAATCGAGCTTCACCTGGAACCCTCAACCACAGAGGGGCTGGCTATCTTATCACACATGTTCGGAACACAATAATGGTGTTAACATTATTATTATGGCGACATATTTTTGATAAGATGGTGGTAGCTGGCCAGGCGGACTTCAAAGAAGTCCTACCACCAACCAAACCGAGCACAAATTTGTACCCCCCTGAGGATCGAACCCGGGCCCTCCGGATCTTCATTCCGGTGAGCGGCTAGTTAAACCTAGGAGACCCTAGGAGACCCTTCCCAACTTTTTGAGTGATGTCAATCGACATTCACAGATTTTTGATTAAATGTACAGTCAGGGATAAGATCGTCTACTTATTATACTATATACTATAATACATATCTACTTATTCTATTCTGTAATTATCTATCTACCAATACGAATTTTGTTTTATTTCTTGTGTTTTACTATTTTTTTATTTTTTTTATTTTTTACACAATTAGTAGTCCTATTTCAATGAAGGAATATTATTTATTAATGAAAGTGTTATATTTTACATTATCACTTATTAATTGTATTATTAACTTTTTCCTATTTACAATTATCAAATATCACGGTCGGTTTTTGTTGAATGCCGCGTAAATTTGCTTGGCAATATATAAACATCAAATTCCTCCAATCGATTTTCAACCTTAAAGTATTTGTTTTAAAGAACACACGCTCTGTTGTCTGTACCTACTATCAATGTTAAAATCGTACTTCCAATCGCAATCAAAGATTTTACAGAGCCAATTCACGAACATCAGTATTGATTGTGAATTCTAAATTATATAATATTCGTATTATATACAGTTACTTTACCTTAAAGTAAATTTAGTACCTATTCACTAATAGTAAGTTATATATTGCGTAGTTAAATACTTAGATTTTTTTTCTAATTTCTAAGTACTTAGTCTTGATGGTATTTATGATTATAACCAGCAGCAGGCAGCAGAATGCTGTTAATTCCTGCTATTAACTTACCCATATAGTGTCACCAATGTATCTGTTCAGATGGTATTAATTAAAGAGTGTCTTAGAAATGTCAAAATCTATGGGAAAATGTAATTCCAATTTTCTCCGCCTGATCATATAAGTTGGTGGCACTGTGTAGGTGGCAATAGGCTCGTACCAAATGCCATGAGACTGTGTGGGTGTTGGACTTTTTTACACTTAATATTTTATTCTTACTATAAATCACTACATTACCTACATACTTAAAAATGTTTTGACTGTATGTACATCTTCTATCAACACCTTCTATTAGATTAGTTTCTACATAATAAATACATATTAAAAATTGTTTTTTTTTGTATTTTTTGTTTTAATGATTTAATACAATTTCTTAAACGTCATCATGTAATTATTTTTTTACTGACAGCTTATATTTACCAAAAAAGTTGCGATATACATACATCTAACAGAGCTCCATAATTAATCATGTATCTACTACCTATTTTGTATTTTTTTTTTTCATTTTTATGTATATGTTTTTTACTTTTTTTTACATTTTTTTTATTATTTCTTCCGTATTTAAATAAATTAATATTATTGATTAATGGTAACTATTCGTCTCTCGTTCACATTTGGCCGAGCTCCCAGGCTCATCTTATCCAGCACTTTAGACGTGCATTCATCACTTAAGGTCAGCACACCGAAGGGTGGATGTGACAATCTTCACCGGAGACTATTAATTATCTACAATACATGTAATAAATGTAGTGGCTGTATGTACATACATAAAGACTTTTTTATTTTATAGGTATGTGTCACTTTTTTTGTCATAATGCTATTCTTAATTTACTAAATACGTTTTATTATACATCAAAGACTATATACTTCTCCGTAATTATCTAACTATCAATATGTATTTTTTTATTTTATTATTTTTAAGTTTTTTTTTTATTTTATTTTGTTTTTTATACTATTAAGTAGTCCTATATAATTAATCCATTTTTATTTTACTTTAACAATTGTATTATTAACCTTTTTCAATTTACAATCTATTATAAGGTAGTACGTTGTATTACAAATATTTTAATATTTGTTTTGTAATATTAGCTAGTTTTTTTTTAAATTATGTTTAGTTAAAGTACGAAAATCCATAGTCTTGATCGGGATGCGGGAATGCGCGTCCTCTGCATTCCAAGCAGGTGCCTATACCACTCGGTCAACCAATACGTTTGATTGGCCGAGTGGTATATATGGGCTAGTTTTCTATTCAATGCAAAGTAAGTTTGCTTGTAACGATAAGTGCAGTCAACGGCACGGCGGATGATACAATAACGTCGTTTTCCAATCAATAACGTTTTTGTTTAAATGATCACACGCCCTGTCTGTTCACTGTTTTATCAATGTCAAAATCGTATTTCTTCAGTATTATTTAGGAATATCAAAATATCATCATAATATTTTGATTGCCTATTTTATATTTGTAAGAGACGAAAACTCTTAACATTCAATGCAATCACCGTGCATGTGCCGGGTCCATAGTGTGGCAAAGAGAAAAGCCAGTGCCAGCGCTTGAGACTCGTGACTTAGGTGTAAGTTTATAGGACCATTTTACTTTATGTCAAGACTCGCCTTTGCCACCGCGACTTCTCTCTCTGCCTTAGACACACGTTCTGGTATAGAACTTAAGAAAGCTCTAGACAAACCAGTAATGGGATATAATAATATAGGGATATTGCTGGTATACCCCTAGCCCCCACCTCTACAGCATACAAACTGACAATGTAGCTATTTTTTGTTAGTTGGTTCGTTAGATCAAAGTACTTATTGGTTTTATAGCGTGGCCTTTGGGGATGTTCGTTTTTATTGTATTGTTAAATACTAAACTATTTATTTATCATTTTAATTACTACCAAGGTTTTTAATGTTATTTATGAACGTAACTAGGAATAGGCAACACAACGGCCGATATTAATGGAAGAGGAAATACACTGCACCGACCCTAGATAAACTGGGAACAGAGCAGGAAGAAGAAAAAGGCAGCTTAAAGGCATTCCTGGTTCACCGCCTAGCAAGACTACCATTAAAGTGCCCATATAGTGTCACTAACTAATCTAGACGGTTGCAGATGTTAATATCGTTAGTTGATGGTATAATTGAGTGTCATAGAATGATAAACTGGAAATTTGTAGTTCCAATTTTTGCCGCCTGGCTAGCTTAGTCAGTGGCACTGCAGGTGGCAATAGGCTCGCCCCAAATATCATGAAACCTAGCATAGTTGGCGAGCTGTTTCTGGGGGTATCCTACGATTAATACATGCTATTTTACACATTCTATAATTTAACTTAACATTTTACTTTGTTACTACGATTCTAATAATTGTTATGAAAATTTTCTTTAGTTTATGCTTTATTCACTATTTACAATTTCTTAATCTTTATTTTTAAATTATTTTCTTACTAACAGCTGGTCTGTCTATATACCATAAGTATCTAATTGCTATGACAAGGTACCTATTTTTTTTTTGTATTTTTTAATTTTTTAGATTTTTTTTCACTTTTTTTTCTTTTTTTTTCTACGCTATTAATTAGTTATCATTACCATCAAATTACATCTGTATCCTTAAAAGTATTTTATAGTACTTCCCAATAATTCTATGTAATTAACGTTTTTCTTTTAAATTGCTAATTCAAATAGAATATAAATATATACAATCACTTACATAGTAAAGACTAATAGTACATTATAAACCAAGGGTGATAAAACAAATATTTGACGCCCAAGCCGAAGGCGAGGGCGATAAATATGCGATCTGAGGCTATTTATTTTATCGCCCCAGGTAAGATCATTGATATTAATTGTGTTATGTCACCCCCTGACCAATTTTCCGAACTCATAGCGGGCGGAAAAGTTTATGGTCAGCTGAGCTCAACTATTTATTACTATTTATTATTGTGTACTATTTATTATTTATTTATTACTATAAAGATTAAACACTACATAGAAAACTTTGGTCAGGCGAGCTTAAAGATATAGACTTTATTTTAGTATGCTATGTTTGGAGTGTATATCATCGTTATATTTTATTGTATCTATCATACATATTTACACTTTTTTTGGGTTTTTTTTTATTACTTTTTTCACACTACTTATTTCGTAATCCTATTGTATTTTTTTTTTCATTGAGAATAAGTAAATTAGTACCCACGTCTCGCCAATTATGTAATACGGGCGGGCTTATTCCCATCTATCGGGCAAGCAAATCGTAGTACATTACAAGAAAGTATAACAGGAACGCTACTGCCTATTCCTTACATCGCTGTTTTAACCCTTAGTCGCTTCCTACGACACCCGCGGGACAGATTTGGGGTGGTGACAATTGTATTCTATTCTGCCGTCACCACACGGCTGTATCGTATAAGTATGACATTTATTTTACATCGCTATACATTTTGCTCAGTCTATGGCTACGTACGTACCTATATGTTCAAATTATCTACATTAACGTATAGGTACCTAACCGTACGGTTTTAAATATCTAACACTAACTATTTTTTTTGCCTTTTTTATTTTTTATTGTTATTTATTTTTAATCAAGTAATCCTATCGATTATTATTTTATATTAATATTATAATGGGCACAGTCGGGTAATATTATATTTATATTTTACAATGCATATTTAGATAGGTATTCAGTGCACTTAACTAATTAGCAGAATTCATTTAATAAATTATATGAGATGGATATAGCCTAGAACTTTTGTAAGTTTTATACTGGAACGTGTGTCTAAGACGGCTCTCACACAATCTTGCCAAATATGGCTGGACAGAGAGAGAAGTCGAGGTAGCGGAGGTGAGTGTTGGCATAAAGTGATAAGGTCCTGCAAGCTTACACTTGGGTCACAATGCCATCGGCTTCTCCAGACTTCCCTCTCTGCCACGCTATGAATCAGTCACCCGCACGGTGCGTCCATAGAATGCTAAGACATTTCGTCTCAACGTTGTTATTACAAAAAAGTGTCAAGTCAAAACTGCTTATCTTGATTAAAAAGTGTTAAGAAAAACACTTTTTTCGAAAGACCACCGTATATCTTTAGCGTCATCTTCAACAGCCATTTTAATGTACTGGGGCAACATGCCTTCTCTATGGATGAAAGAATATAGAGAGAATCTTTATCCTATAATCTAGAACTTATAATTTTTGTCCAATTGTTACTTAAATTAGTACATTACACATACACTCACGCGTGTTCACACACGTGATCACAAATATGCAAATAAACAGAAACACACACTCACACACGTCATTCACACAATGGCATAAACATATGATAAACATATAATTTATGGATTTTTGGATTTTTATATTACTTTTTTCGTTTTTTTTTTATTTACTGTTTTTGCTTAAATATACTACTATACGCTAGATCATAGATATACCATTTGAGTTATTTTATTAATATAGCTGCCTATTTCATCGTAATCCATAACCATTTATTATATATCTAACGAAGTTTATTATATAGCTTTTATTTTCATTACTTCTTAATCAATTGAAATGTACACTAATTATAATTTACTTTCAATTAATCTATCATACATTTATCATTATTTTTTTACAAATGTTATGAAATATGAATAAAGGGTCACTCTTGCATATAGCATGTTATTAAAGCCCTAGACTAGATAATCCTTCTTGGAACTACAACATGCTAGTATAAATTCATAAATGACGCCATTTTGCCCTGAGGGGCAGGCAGAGTTGTCTTAATATCAGCGTTTTCCCAGCTTATCCTAGGACATGATTAGTGCATAGCGTATATTATTATTTTTTTTCAAAATTAAAGAAATCAAATAGAAATCGCACAATATTTTAACAAAAAATATGGTTAGCGTGAAACTTTAGCAACTAATACATACTATATACATATATACATAATACTATACACATAATACTAATACCAACGAAGATTGCAGGCTTCGCGTGACGATGTTTAACATAAGCGATTGCGTTAGCGTTGATTTCCAAGCCCCTTGCTTATAGTATCACTATTGAGAGATCAAAATAGAGTCTTACATAAAAAAGTCTCGTATCACAGTGTTTTTTATTGAACTCCTCCATTATTACGAACTGAATCAATAAAAGTGGTAAAATTTAATGGATTTTTTTATGTTAGACAGGGAAGCTCTTGCCCTTCATCTCACCTGATGGTAATTGACGAAGAAGGCTGAAGATGAAATCGAGCTTCACCTGGAACCCTCAACCACAGAGGGGCTGACTATTTTATCACACATTGTCGGAACACAATAATGCTGTTAACATTATTATTATGACGACAAATTTTGATAAGATATCTGGACCTTCATTCCGGTGGTCACCCACCACTAGACCACGGAGGAAATGTTAATGTTCCTCATACGTTTCTCATTCCATTTAGTTGCAGTTAGATGACATTGATTCAAGTTAAGTTGACGCAACCTATACAGTGACATTCAAAATTAAACTTTAATAAATCGCGGGTAAAATTTGTGTGTTTCATTAATAACAAACGTTCCAAAAAAATGTAGGTTTACAACGCTGTTATGTAAAGATCTTAAACCTTAACAGTATGCGTGTTTATACCAGTTCATGTTAGATCCGGAAATAAATTGGACACATGAGTCGCAGTATTAACAGCATGCTGCTTCTGTGTTGCTAACAATTCTCGATTGAATTTAATGAAAATGTTGCTTTTGCTACATTCACATCTCTCATATCTCTCACACTCTTTTACAAATTGAAACTGTAGAATTTAACAATATCATCGCTTAATTTCAATCGAAAATCGTTAGCAACAGAGGAAAGCAGATGCACTTGCTGACGTTGATCAAGGAACGCTGCTGCCCATTCCGTGATATGTGTACACCCCTGAGTCGCCTTGTACGACACCCTTGGGGGAGGCAGGGGTGGTGACAATCGTATTCTACTCTGCCGTCACCACACGGCTAATAGTACCATATCAGTAATGTTAATTATTAATTGTACTATTACTGCTTTAATTGAATTTGGAATTCAATATTTAATTAAGCATTTGCATTGGGACGGACATTAGAAGTTAAAATTAAAATAAGGCTCCGAATTATTTTAGTAACAAGTACATTATCCGATGAATTGTTTCTGTACGAAAACCTAATGTTTTTAAATTTAATTATCACTTATAATTATTGTAAATTACATACGTACCTATATTTCGTGTTTTTTATTAAAGAAGTTACTGGTTAGGTACTTTAAATTAATTCCTTATTGGTCACCGTTACTGGTTACGTTACCGTACTCTCAAGAGTCTCAAGTGTATATTTAATATCCCAGGCTGCCATATTTTGATCAACTTTGCTCTTTGATCATCTATGATCATCTCGTCAGTTAACCGTTTTGTTTTCATTTTACATCAATTAGTTTTTTTTCTGTTTATAAATATATGTATAGAGTTTTATTTGAAAGACATTTCAAATTCACGTAATCCTACACTTTAAACAAATTGTTTAGGTACTCATATTTTTTAAGTTATAGAGGCCATGTATTTTCGCATTATGCGTACTTGTTATTATTTGTGAAATAGTTAGGTTAGTGGAATGTATGTTTTTTTATTATTGTTTTATGGATACATACATAAATAAATCCCGTCTATATCCCCGAAAGGGTAGGCACAGGTGATCGTCGAGGTCGCCTTGTACGACACCCGCGAGGGAGGTAGGGGTGGTGACAATTGTATTCTGCTCCGCCGTCACCACGCGGCATCAATATCTTTACGTTAATTAAACTATGCGTTAATATAATTAATTTTATCTATAGTAAGTTGTTATTTACAGCTACTTTATCTTTGGCGACACGTACTGTTGGTTTTGATTATTCTTACAATATAATATATAAATTTACATATAAATGCAAACATTATAATATGCTTCTATTCTTAAACTACTCAATTTATATTATCTTCAATTCATTATTCAATATTTCAGAGATAAGGTGTAAGTATCTACTTTATTATTTGTTGTTTACCTAGCTACTTTATTCTCTTGTTGATCCTCATTTGACTATTTCGCTTTGCATGTATACTCACTTTATTTGATATAAGTACCTAAGACTATTGCTATTACTGTTACTACTACTACTATGAGGATAATTATATTATTAAGTTGGACATATACAATAAACAATCTGAAAACAATTTCGAGAATTCTATTTACGACTGTTTGTTATCATGAAAATGTTATGGTTATCAAACTTACTGCCAATTTGTCGTGGTTATTCTTACTACAAACAAACTAAAAATTGCTTTAAATTCGTATTAATTATTCGTACTAATTTATACGTCCTTTTCTTCATTTATTTTGTTTTTTTTATTGATTTCTGATTCTTATACTAGATTATTTTATAATCATTATTTTATCCTATACTAAGATCCATTTCATTTATTTATATTATTAGTAATCTTGCTTTTATAGTTGACTAACGAATAAGTATTTACAAGCTACATGTGTTTGGTCCAAATCCAATCCAAACTTCAAAATACTTACTTTTATTTTAACTAAGTTTTAAATTTACAATTAAATCTATGATTTTTACAAAAAATCTTGTTATTTTTTCCATAAATCGATTATTACTTTTGCAAAGTCAAAAAGGCTTGAACTCGACTACTTGAGGAGAATATGCATTAATGTTGTATTAATTTTTCTTTATTGCTCTCAAAACTCAAGTTTTTTATTTTAATGGACTGCATATAGTGTTTTATATTTACATACATACATAAATCACACCTATATCACCTAAGGGGTAGGCAGGGGTGAATAAACACCCACGTTTCGCCAATTAGGTCAGGTCCAATGTAATAGATGGCAAGCCTATTGCCATATTGCTATATGGTATAAGAGGAACGCTACTGCCCATTACTCATCACTGCTATTACCCTTTTTCGCCTTTTACGATTTTGCTCTGCCGTCACCACACGGCATGTTATATTTTCATTTGCTGATTGTTATCTTAGTCAACTTCTTTTATTTTATATATTATGTTACCAACAGATTTAATCTAAAAATTCATAGAACATAATGTATGCTAGTTTAATTTTTTTTTTCTTTAGGTATGCATTTTTTCTATATAATATAAAAATATTAACACAATACAAACATAATTTATTATTTACTATAATAATATAAACTTAAAAATATAATAGATAAATATTACATATAATTACAATTACGAATTAATCAGTTTCGTGAAATGTACATTGCAGTTAATATTTATTTTTTATTAATTATTATATATTATATTAATTATTAATTAATTTTTATGTCATAATATTAAATGACTTGTTTACAACATTATTAACATTATTAACGACTGTTACAAAATTTATTTGTTAGTCAAACCAACCCTTATTTAAATGCATTTAATGCGTTATAATTAATGACTAGATACTTATTCTAGAGATTCCATTAAACGCGGTATGTTGTAAAGCATACTACATATTATTAGTTATGTAAGTGGACTACGAGATGAAGATGTTTTTTTATTTATTTTTTATATTTTAATTTTTTTTTTTTTGTATTTTTTATATTTCTATACTATTTACAACTTTTTTACAAAGACAGTATTCTCATATTACAATATATTCACAACGAGACTGTATTATGCCGGTTCCACGTTAGTGTCGTGAATTCACGGCGCAAGTCGTGCCGTTCGCATACAATGCGCGGGAAACCGCGAAAACCGTCCACATTCTCGTTCACGACTATTTAAGCGAGCTTCAAAATGCCAGCTCCAATTTTTATTTTATAGATGATAATGTATGACTTATGTAACCTAATAAGTAATTTTATCTTGTTAACATCATTCACCGCATAATAATATTATATATTACAAATCGACATTATTTTAAAAAATTATTCGGTTCACTAAATGAATTAACATTAAAATAGGTTCTACACATGGGTACACGTATTCTGAACTTCATTTTATTTTTATCTATACATTTCGTAAAACACATTATAAATATTTACAACTACAATTAAATCATTTCATTTCGTCTTTTTATTTTATTTACAGTGCGTACAAAGATTTTGGTGGTTAGAAAAAGAATTTCGAAAAATTATAGTCTTGATTACTTAATGATAGTAATGATAGTCTTACTTACTTATACTCGTACAACCTAGCAATTTACTGCGACTTTTGTGCCCGATAAATGGCAATATGCTCGCCACCTATTACATGGGACTTGACATAATTGGCGAAACGCGGGTGCTGGTTCGCCTCTGCCTACCCCTTCGGGGATATAGGCGTGATTTATGTATGTATGTATGTACAATCTTGATGCGGAAATCGAAGCCGCGTCCGCTGCTAATCGGACAGGTGCCTGACCAACCAAGACAAGTGTCTTGGTTAGCTGGATAGCAGCGGACGCGGGTTCGATTCCCGCATCAAGACCATAATTTTTCGAAATTCTTTTTCTAACCACCAAAATCCTTGTACTAATTTTTCTAACATTTATATTATGTTGAAATTAAAATAGAATAGTTTACAGTGCCTAATCACTTACTGTTGCATTATAAATCACGTTAGTATGTTAGTATCACTTTTACCATACCTTATTTAAACAGCCTCATTATCATATCGTATAATTTTATATAATTGATTTAATTTCAAGAAATGTTACATATGTACAACTACCGTTCTTCGAGTACAGTAAAACTGCTGTAAGATTATTTACACTATACGTAAAGGCTGACATAGTGTATCATTTAATATACATTAATACTGCTTCATACGTCATTCATAATAAAGTACTTATTTACAACTACTCTTTTGTGACTTTATCTTCCATTTCTTGTCTTTTACTTATTTATTGATTACCAATAAATACCCTAATACATATCAGAATACAGTAGAGAATACTATTTACATTTTTTTAATTGACGGTGGGCCAAGAGATCCCGGGATTGAATCCTGGTCAAATGTTTATGATAACATTTGTTGTCTTAAATATTTATTGTAGTCTTCTTAACAATAAGATTGTGTGATCGATGACTGATTATTTTATATCAATATTATAGTGACTTTGATAACAACGTCATTATAGACAACTTGTAGTGCTGTTGTTTTACTTGTGGTTTTTGCAAATTTCAAATGATACCGATTAAATAGTTATTTGTTGTACGTGAGTGCAAAGTTGTTTTTTAACCGCGTGCTCAATTTTGATGACCGAGCTAGCGAAGGATTCTAAAATTGAATCACGAGCGTAGCGAGTGATTCAAAAATTAGAATCCTGAGCGATAGCGAGGGAATCAAAAGAGCACAAGGTGAAAAATCTTTGCACTCGAGTGCAACACGTAACTTTTCATCCCCCCCAACGAGGAAATTGCAAAATACAAAAAAAATACAATCACAACAGTTTCTGTTTTCACCCAAAAACTTCCACAACACCCTCCCATTAACCCAAACACACTCTCAACACCCACCCAGAAACATCCACAACATTCACACCCATCCACTCAGTCACACTCAAAAAACACCCATTCACCCAGAAACACCCACAAAACACCCATTCACCCAGAAACACCCACAAAACACCCAGAAACACCTATAAAACACCAATTTACCCAGAAACACCCAAAAAACACCCATTCACCCAGAAACACCCACAAAACACCCATTCACCGAGAAACACCCACAAAACACCGATTAACCCAGAATCACCCAAAAAACACCCATTCACCCAGAAACACCTACGAAACACCCAATCACACCCAAAAACACTCAATCACCCAGAAACACCCACAATTCTCACCCATCCATTCTGACACACCCACAAAAACCCATTCACCCAGACACACCCACAAAACACCCATTCACCTAGACACACCCTCAAAACACCCATTCACCCAGACACCTCCAACAGCCACCCATCCACCCAGCCACACCCGCAACATTTATCCAGACACACCTGTAAGTACCTAATAAAAATTACTCCGAGACGGTCAATCAGCTTGAGTCAAGCACGTTGATTTTCTGTATGTTTTTGTTCCGTTGCTAGCGTAAACAAATCAAACAGACCTAAATAGCTTTAAAATGCTTGACTCAAGCATCCAGCAAGCGTTGTAGACGATCAAAATGTTTAAAGCAAGATTGACGCCAAGCTGATTGACCGTCACGGAACTCCTAGGTTTTAACAAATTTGTGACGTGAAAATGGCGCGCGCAAAGCAAATTACAAAAAAAGTACACCAAGAAGGTTCCGAGTCTGAGTTTTTAACAAATTAAAATAGGTTGCATGACAATTTCGGCACCATGGAGGTAGAAATAAATATGTATAATGATGTTTTGAATTCACAAACTCATTGCACACGATGTTCTAAATTCAAATTTACTTTAACCTCTAGAGGATAAAAACGGCTTTTGCACTCAGATATCGAAGAGCAAAAACGCCTTTTCCGAGATGGTGGGATGAAAACGTCAATTATGCAGACTATCATGACGCCTTCATTTAGAATAATATAATATTATTTTATACCGCAATTACTAATTAGGAGGTCTGAGCAGACTTTTTGTTAATTTAAAGGAAAGTATCTACACTTCAATTAAAACTAACAACAATTATGTTTATTTAAAAAAGAGGTATTTTCGAGTATGCCCGTTGCTTGTATCGGTGTGACATGTCAGTAAAACCACAAAAAAAATGTTCTTTTAAAAAATTGTTTTTATTAACGCTACATTTATAGATTTTTATCTTCCTTAGAAGATTTACCATTTTATCGGTTTATTAGTTCAATATTTCGTCATAAAACAAGAAAGCTAGAAGAATTTATCAAGTTATCATAAATTATGTCTTATTAGTATACTAAGTGGTGAACACGAGCAGTGGTGGATTTAATTACGCGAACATTAATTTTGTCGGGCAGAATGTTGCGCGTCGTATTAGGTATTTAAGAAAACTACTACATTTGTTAAGTTGTTACTAGTCGAACGTCAGATTATATGGATGTATGTCACCGTAAAACTGTAAATATCGTTAGATTATATCTATCTTGCGATTATATATATCTTGCGAGTTTTCAAGCTGTCGAAAGATTGTTAACCGTAATATCATAATCACCATCCCTTTAATGTCCCCACTACTGGGGGCACTGGGGCACAGGCCTTCCTTATCGATGCAATGATTTAGAATGGGCCATTACCCTCCACTCTGGCCCAGTTTGGATCGGATGATATTAACGACTGCAAATGCAGCCGGGACAAACGACTTAGAGTGCTTTCCAAAGCACGGAGGAACTCGAGATGATATATTTTTGATGACTCATCCATTAACCGGAATTATCGAATATTACAATTTTCAATAAATTATAATTATATGTGAAGGGCGGGCAAATACTTGACTGAGTTTCTTGTTCGTTCTTCTCAGGACAGGGCCTTCCGGTAGTTAATATGTTAGCATGAGCCAAACGAGCGTGCCGTGGCAGTAGCTGCCACGGCACGCTTGAGTGGTAGTAAGTTATGCTTTTATAGATAAATTGTTATGAATCACAATAATTATTTGACAATTACACTAACTAGAATATCAATCTAACGATATTTTCTATACGAAGTTTTACGGTGACAGATACATGGATTTAGACAAAACTGACACTACTAAATATTAAAATGTGACAGAAAGAGAGTCATTACATTTGATTAATTATATTCTATTTCACGAAGTCCGTTTTGCTCCAGTTGTAGTAAGGACGTGTAGCAATAGGCGCACTTGTATGTGTTATGACCCCGATACATTTTTGAAATGCGACGCGACTCCACGTGTAGACGACCAGCGTCGCGTCGGATGTTCATAGTGTGTTTCTGAAAACCAATACATTTGATTGGACTCAACACCCGTCACGTTATATCGGGTCGCGTCGTGTTTAAAAAATGTGTTTCTAGCATTACGGTCGTAACTGAGAGCTTCCTAAAGGCCAGATTATACACTCGCGATACGGATTTGGATCCGGTTAGGTAGAACTGAAGACAAAACTGCCCGTGCATGAGGCCCATAAGAAAATATATATGCCTTATATTAGTAACGTATTGCATATATTAGATAAGATTCTTTTATAATAATATATACAACTACAGTTATACAGACCCGACGCTGGTAATTAGTAGGAAATATATAATATATTAATATATTAGCGAAGTTCTTGTATCTTTTGTAATTCTAGAAAGGATAATTATAGCGAAAATTGCATATTATTACAGTAATTTATTTTATTTATTGTATAACTATTATGTATCATGTCTTTTTTTGGCAAATGTGTGTGGATTTATTTTAGGTATATTAATGTTATTTATTGTACGAATATGGTGGCTACATAGACAATGTCCCTCACAATATTGTAACAGCCGAAGTCCGGAATAAACATCTATTCTGACAAGTTGCTTTAAATGTATGTCCACAAAAGTATATTAATTATCAAAATTTTATTTCGATTTCATATTATTTTAATAATTCAGTTTAATATTAAAAGCTACACTTATAATGTGTAATGTATGCGAAGCTTTTATTTACATTTATAAATAAGTCAAAGCTCTGCTGCACAAACTTAATTACCTCACTAATATCTCTCTATAAACTCTTTTTAATGCATACATTCTAATTTTAAGATTATGTGTGTAATTGAAACATAATAATATTATTAATAATCACTTTCACAGTACCCCGATTTATTTGTATTTTTACCTGTAAAATCACAAATAAATCGGGGTACTTTGGAACGCGGGCCTCGGGGATCGGGGTACTCAGGGAATAACCCCAATTTTCAACCTTAGCGTGTTTGCCGTGTAAAAGGACATGATGTTGACTGTACAGTTCTCTTTTGTCCATTACTACAATTACTAGAACAGCAATTATTTGTTCAGATTTATATTTTTTTATAAACATTCTTAGTTTTAGTTAATAGTACCTATTTTATTTATACGTTACACTGTGAATAAATATTTACATATATTTAGCGTAAATTATAATTAAATGTTCATTTTTTTGTTTTATTTTTTAATGTTTTTACTTATGTATACTGTATATACATAAATCACGCCTATATCCCCGAAGGGGTAGGCAGAGGTGAACTAGCACCCACATTTCGCCAATCATGTTAGGTCCCATGTAATAGGTGGCGAGCCTATTGCCATATATCGGGCACAAAAGTGTCGCAGTACATTGCTAGGTGGTATAAGAGGAACGCTGCTGCCCATTCCTCATCACTGATTTATCCTTAGTCGCCTTGTACGACATCCACGGGAGAGATTTGGGGTGGTGACAATTGTATTCTACTCTGCCGTCACCACACGGCCAGAATTATTGAAATATTGAATTTATATTACTCTAATAATGGTACCTAGTAGTAGTGTAGCACGCTGTTATTTAGAATTTAATTTTAAGTTTCAATTTTACTTCTTAATAATGTAAGTTTTTTTAATTGAAAATTAAGTTTTATTATCAGTTGCCGTGGCATTCTTGTGGTATTCTTATTCTTATTCTTTTTTCCTCAATAGTAAATTAAGTAGTTTTATTTTATCGTGAAATTTTTTTATTGTTGTTTTTATATTTCAATTATTGAACACAAACTGACCAGACTAGTTCACCTCACTAATTTCTCATTGTAGAATATTTATAAAAATGTCATAAATCTTGATCTTGATGCTTGTGCGATGCTTGTGCGAGAACAGAAAATGTTCAAATTGTCACTATTTCTAATTATTTCAATTTTACACATTAATGCCTGTGACTAAGGATTTACTGCCGCACTCAGAGACGTCAAATAACGTTAATGAGTACTTAACGTCAAAAAATGACAATTCAAAACTAGTCACTATTCTTGCCGGGTCTATGGTCTAGATTTGAATGAAAATTTTTGACATTAAATGCTCATTAAAGTTAATTAACGTCTCTGAGTGCGGCAGTAAGTCACTTTTTATGCCACCATTCAGGGGGCTGCGGTCACCACACGGCATCTATTTTAAAAAAGCATTATCTTTCACAGTATTTTTTTAAATGCGATGAATTTTCCAGCATGATGCCAGCAATGTGGAAATGTTAATTGTAAGAAAATTCATTTGTGTTTGCCATATATTTGAGAAAAGCGTCACTATTCGAGGTTCGGTGCTAATGACATTACCGCTCATCACATAGGCCATTATTTCCAGAAATACCATAATTTCCTTAGTGAATTTTACGGAATATCACCTGTCACTTTTTCCTTACGTTTTTTTTTAATTTTTTTTTTTATTATTTACATGTTTTAACTCTTGTTCTTTTTTTAATTTAAATTAATGTCTTTTTTTATTTTACTTTTTTTTCGATCAGTTTTTTTCTTTTTTTTATCCAGTTTAGCTTAAAGTTATTATAATAATAACTCTAATATATTATATTTGCCTAAGTGAGTTAGTCTTTCATATACATAATCTAAATTAGCATGTTACTAAATATTCATAGTAGACTAGAAAGAGAGGTATATAAATGAGTACTATTTACAATGGAGAGCCTGCGCACTTACTTAGAACTTACGTTAGGATGGCTATAACATCACGTTTGTTTTTAATTAAATGAATTCATTACCCTATTAGCAGTTTTTACATTATGTACAGGAATATTATTAATGAGTAATACATGTTCGATTTGGTAACAAGTGGTTACATATATTATATGTATACTTATAGATATAGTTATATATATACTGCGCCGGCGGACATGCGTGCGTTTGATGTAAATACGGCCCTTGAACGTCGCAAGATCCGAAAATAATCAACTCTAAAGCCCTAATCGTTACCTCTCGCTTCAAGTTAACGCGATATTCCAACCATAATAAACATACTGTATAGTCTTACATGTGCAAATGTAAATTTTAATAATATACGTGGTAAAACATAGTAATACTATATGGCAACTGTTGCACTACACGATTTTACGAGGAAAGAAGAGGCAACGTGATCGTTTTCGGATAATGCTTGACTTCAATCCATTAGATAGTATTGTCAACAGCAAATGAAAATGAAAGCCGTCGAGACAGCTGCGAGGACTTTTAAAATTGAATTTTTGGTTTACATTTAATAATAATTATTATTATTATGTTAAGTATGTAAAAGATGATCATCACCAGTCCTTTAACGTCCCCACTGCTGGGGCACAGGCCTTCCCGATAGATGGAAGAATATAGTGAGCGATTCTCACTATCCACTACGGCCAGTGTGGATTAGTGGGTAATAAACAACTACAAACGCAGACGGGACCAACTGTTTAACGTGCCTTCCAAAGCTCTCTCCACCACGCTCGAGATATTATATTTTTGGCCACCCATCTAACAGCCGGCCTAAGTGAACATTGCTCGCTTCATGCAATCGCAAACCCAGCGCGCTAACTATATAAACCACTGCCCTACCGAGCTCCTCCAGCGAGTTATGAGTCATGATAGAAACCATGACTCATTTAATGACTCAATTAATGATTACTATATTTGACGACCCAGGTTAGTTGAATGGTCAGATGCGCTGGTAATCCAGTCATGGTATTCAAATCGTAGTTGGGCTCAATGTTTTTGCGAAGAACATGGTCATTTTATCCTCGAGTCATAGTTGAGTATAAAATTTTCATATTGATAACTATTGTTATACCGTCTTTTTTCTAAAACACAAGGGCATTATCTAATATCTTTGGATAAGTGCAGTGCCTGTAATTTATTATTGTCATTACTATTTACTATTATGAACAGTCCGCCAACGTGGTGGGTTTTGGCCCACGTTCCGTGTATTCTTATAGGGACAGCCTGTGCGCCAGCAGTAGAGACATTAAAGGGCTGGTGATGATGATGATTATGGACAGAACAGTTGGTTGATTTTAACCGAATATTTAGACGCCATCATTTACTTTCGCTGTTGACTGTACTACTGTGTCCCCGATCCGCCTCTTCATCCACTCCACCCGAAGCCGTGGCTCAGACCAAAGACAAAATGTCCCCGGAGAGGAGAGAACTCGTTGCGTCCCCTTTCCTCGTGCCTATTGAAGCAGGAGACAAAGAGATCTCTTTTCTCGACGGTCTTTTTGTTTTCGGTCCAGGCCACCGCTACCAGTATCAGTCTTAAATCCTTCCGATAATCATCAGGAGGTAATAAAGCGACGGACCTGCCTCCCTAGCCAAGTGACTAATCTATCGAACTCTAACTGCCGCACTCAGAGACGTCAAATAACGTTAATGAGTATTTGACGTCAAAAAATGACAATTCAATTAACACAAAGATTTTGGTGGTCAGAAAAAGAATTTCGAAAAATTATGATCTTGAGGCGGGAATCGAACCCGCGTCCGCTGCTATCCGGGCAGGTGCCTAACCGCTCGGCCACCCAAGACACTAATTAACTTGCCGAAATTCTTCTAACCTTTACACTTAACGTTGAAGCCAACATTTATATAATGTTAAAATTAAAATCGAATAATTCAATAAACTTTAATTAGTATTTAATGTCAAAAATTTTCATTAAAATCAAGACCATAGACCCGGAAAGAATAGCGACTAGTTTTGAATTGTCATTTTTTGTCATTTGACGTATCTGAGTGCGGCAGTAAAAGTATGAAACTAACGTATTACAGAAAAAACAATACGTCAGTTTCATACTTATGCCTTCTATTCGTTCAAATAGATAAGCCACTTGGGCCACACACTTTGAAATTTGCGGCTAACTAGTGCTGCTAAAATAGTTCAACTTCGAAAGAATTGCTATTTAACATAAATAACGCACATCCTACTACACATGCTAATCTATACTATACTATTATAAAGCTAAAGAGTTTGTTTGTTTGATTGGTTAAACGCGTTAATCTCAGAAACTACTGGTTTTAATTGAAAAATTATTTTTGTGTTGGACAGTCCATTAATTGAGGATGGCTATATATATATAACAATCAAGATTAACGCGAGCGAAGCCGCGGGTGACCACTAGTATTTTTTTATATAAATACTATGGTTTTATTAAAAAATTGTTATAGTAAAAAATAATTGAATTTTCTGCATACAAATTTTGTCGTCAGTAAAACAAAATTAATAGAAAATTTTAAAAATATTTTTTTCAATTTTGAATTTTTGATAACTATGACCATAGTTTTTATATGAATATGTAAGCATGGGTAGTATTTAGTGCGTGTGTTATTTCTGTTACAATCTTTTTAATCATCACATATCTGCTAAGTTTTCTGGTAATCTTGGCGCAGTACATGTTACCAGACGTAATTTTTTTCTTTTTTTATATTTATATATTTGTTTTCTTCTAAGACAATCTGTTATCATGCCTATCTACACTATATTACTTTTTTTTTCTATAGTTCTTAATTTTACGTATGTGCATATCATGAAAATCTAATTAATCTCATTTTTTTTTATAATTTATGTATCTATTTATCTACAATTGTATAGCGCTTAGTAGTATTGCTAATGTAACATTGTTAAAAAAATTTAATTTAGTTTATCTAATTATTATCACCGTACAGTTCATTAGCAGTATTTTTTCCTATATTATAAAGATATACATACATTTTATTAAAATTAGACCTCTACGTTTCACATAATGTACAGTCAGTAACAAAAGTCGATGATCAAATATGGTTATTTAATGTTACAAAAATACCTAAACATTAACTTTAATTTACCATAAGTCGCTAAGTATCATTACAGCACCAATCGGTCTTATAACTTTGTTTCAATTACTATATTTTTTAAAATATATCAAGTTTGGTGATTTTTATTTATTGCATTTTTGTTTTTAAATTTTGTTTTCATTAGAATTAATTAATATTATCAAATCTCAATTAAATTATAATAAATATACTAAACTATTAGATGTTTTTCTTGAACCTGTCTTGACAGCGAAGACTTCCTGAATTTTACTTTAAGTCACAATGTGATGATGATGTGATATGTGTGAGAAGAAAATAAATACATAATTGTTATTATTATATTCTACCATCCATTGGAAAGGCCTGGTATCGATGATATAATAAAGGACTTGTATTGATATACACTTCAGATTGATGATATACTTTTGTCGCTAGTCAATAATATAAGGTATAGCTATATAATGGCTTGAGTTACTTCGACTTTTGTAGTTCTATTATGACAAGTTGTTTTCCAGGTTTCTCTGATCAATAACTTTTCGTGAGTAATAATTATTAGCAAATATTGCAAACAAATTGTGTTCAACGACTTCTGTTACTGACTGTGCCAATATGGTAAATTTAATCTAAATTAAAATAAACCTATGTACAAAAATAGGTGAATTCGATTGCTCAGAAAGTTTCGTTGATACTATTATTTGTTATGTTACACTAAGGTTAAAGGATATTCTGCAAAATCCATTGTGGGTCGTGGATTTGACTTCAATTTTACCTTTATTTATGTACAGTCAACGGCACTTCAGACTACCCAAAACTGTCAAATTCCTTCAATCGATGGTCCACCTTGACTTGTTTGAGGTAAAGCAGATAGTCGATTGAGAAAACTTGACATTTTGTGGTAGTCTTTCGCGCTGTTGACTATATTAACTATATTTATACGTTCGTTCAAACCCGCGGTCCGACTGTATTTTGTCGGACCTTGTTTATATTCCTAGTGTTGCATGAATCTTTGTAATCGTCATTTAGGTCTCGCTAATCGTGTTCTGTCTACACCAGTCATTAGTCATTATCGCACTTTCCGTTGATCATATTCGGTAATAGCTATGACGTAGCATCTGCTGTACCAACTGACTTTAAATTTGGCGGATGTTTATTTATTATTAAAGTGGCCGTAAAAATGTACATTATAAACTACATAACTATTATAAATTAGCTTAAAATAAACTTATTACACTATCTCTAAAATTTCATTTAAATGATGAAAGTTTTAGAAATTCTACTTTTAAAACAGAGAGAAACCATTTCCTTTTTATATACACACTCGCTTGTAGTTTTTATTCTGAAATATACTAAATACGAAATTACTCGATAATGTGGGGTGCTCTTGAAAATTATTCTCATGGTTTAAACATAGAATATTGACTTGACCTTAGCATCGAAATACTTTTTCATCTAATTCCTTTTATTGATCTATCTATCTAATTACTTTTTCAATCTAAGAGGATTTCAAAAGAATCCTTGAAACTCTAAACAAAACGTCTACTAAAAGTTCATGACTTTGGAAACTTTTTGGATACTACTTTGGAAGCTCAAGTGAACTTTACTCTTGATATATATACACAAAATTTTCGTTTTTAAAATACTAATTCTAATAAATTCTCAATGCTTAATTATTAATATTACTTTTAAATTTAATATTTATTACTACTCTCAAATTATTTCTTCTAAATGAGGACAACCAGTTGTATGTAATCCACACTACTTTAAAGATGGATTATTAGAAGGGCTTTGTGTAATTTTATAAGACATATATGAGAGACACTTTATATCTATGTAGGAAATCGTAGTTTTAATACTCTCAATATTCCAGTATGCTACAGAAAGTTATGTACAGATCAATCTACAAACTTTTGGTGGGTAGTTTAATATTGTTCAAATGTACAAATTAAACTATACTATTAATAATTATTAATCAGAACTTGGCATAAAACAATATACAAGCAGATGCTATCTTGTCCCTAAAAGTTCAATATTTCGAGAACTTTTTCGAAACTCTACTGCGTAAGCTCAAATGCTCAATTATGACGGATATAAATATCCCTATTATTGTGTGGTAGTAGTTACGAATATTATTTATTAACTTATATACTAATTTATAAATAATTATAATGATTGAATTAGTGAGTGGGGACACACAAAAATTTATTTAAAGAAGTATCACTTTTATCTTACATTGGCTGATTATGAGTAGGAATAAATATGAAGGAAAAAAGATAATACGAGCTTACATGAAGAAACAATAAAGTAATTTTATTAATCGTTGATTATTAATTGGGGACTAGTTTCGTAGGTTAAGGCATGAACTGCCGCACTCAGAGACGTCAAATAACGTTAATGAGTACTTAACGTCAAAAAATGACAATTCAAAACTAGTCGCTATTCTTGTCGCTAGATATGAATGAATTTTTTTGAAATTAAATACGTATTAATGTTAATTGACATCTCTGAGTGCGGCAGTAAATATGTTTTAAGTGACATTGTATCTACTACTTTGCCACATATTAACCCATAGAATGTAAGATGTTTCATATCGTTTACAAACTGCGTGTTGATATAATTATCGTTTTTTAAAATAATGTTATTTTATTTTTACCGTAAAGTCCTTGGCTAGGGACCGTTAATCATTATCCTGTTCTAAGGCAGAACAAGGCACCATTCAGCTACTGGCCATACTCAATAGTTTATATTTTTTTACAAAACTTGCATTTTATAAATCATGTTACAGACAAATCATCGAATTTGGCATTAAAAAATGCCGGCATATTGTCAAATGACATTATTATTGCTTTATGATAAAAATCTGTAGTTTATTGGTAATTAATACAACGTTGCCTGCTAGGGCTTCGCTTGCTCCGCTGCTGATGCTCACAAGAAAGCTAACCATGATAGGTCACCTTGATACGCTTCAAGGTAGGCTTGAAGCGTAGATTGATTCGTTTGTTCACGAAATTACGACATTTAATAAAAGGTCGAAATCGACGAATTGCCTGCGACGTCCACACCGCCGCGCCGTCCTAACGAAAAATACCACTAATTACATAGTTGCCACTAACTATTGAAAGTTTATTGACAGGTAAATATTCCAAATTACGGCATTCTTCGTTAGGCAACAGACCACGTCGAAGGCATTATTGACAAAGCGTAACGCGTCCTATTCTAAAGCGTGACGATTTTACGAATAAAATAGTACGTAAAGACTTAGCTGAGTCTGCTTTTGATTTTTGCTGTGACTTAAAGAAAGCTTTGAGCCTCATCTCTCGAAGCAAAACTAATTAAATACTAGTTCACGCGGTTGACATAATATCATCGAAAAACTGTATTGTGTAATTTTGATCATTTCGGTACGGGGTGAGATCTTGCCCCAATGAGTTGGTATTACGGTATAAACGCTTTGAACTCTGTACGTTTTTCTCTTTAAATTTTGTCCAATAACTAGAAAAATATTATATTATATTTACGTTATTACCGTGCATTTCTCAGTTTACAATCTCGCAATGCAAAAGTTGATCTAGTCTGACTTTATAATCAACCGTAACACGGTCCATTAAAATGGTCGCCAATACTGGGCATAGCTGCCAACACACGTGATGTGTGTATTCAAAAAAATATATTAATTAATAATAATAATTTACCATGAATTTATTTAAAAAATTCAGTTCATTCTCATTCAGAGTTGAGTCGTTATATTAATACGTGAAAGAACGTGGCATTGGCAGCATTATTTATAAAATCTTATGCGTTATGTAGCATAATAGACGCAAATAACAATAACTCTTAACAGGAATTCGTTTAGAATCGGTTACTGGAATGATTTTATTAAATTATCATTAGTTATCCTTATATTATATACTTAAAACAATTTTGATCACGAGTACCTACCCTTCGTTTTTGTCCCAATACATTTGAGTCTAAGGATATTTAGATTAATTTGGGTTCTTTTAATCTAGAATATTTGCAAGTGAATGTGGCAAAGTGTGCCTAGCGGATAAGTGCACCTACCACATATTAATAATATGACACATTTTATCGACGCTAAAGTTAATTTAAAGCGTTAAGTTACGTTGAGTTAAAATTACACTTTACCCCCTTAACTTATTCTTAACATTTAAATTCGGATTTCACTGCTCCGCGCAGACGAAGGTATATACCTACATTTATAACTGGGTATTTTTGCTACTGCCGTGTAGTGACATCTTTTAAATAGCTTTAGAATCAACTTCTATATCCTTTGTCTTTTATAATATGGATTTGTTTTTAAATCTAATTAAAAACATCTGTTCATCTACGACAAAGTTGGTACCTATTTCAAATTTGACACGGATCGGCATTTCCTAAACGCCGTATTTATCTATTTTATAAGTTTATCTTGGGTCGGATCGGATCGGTATATTCCTCTTCCAATCATATCGGTCAGACCTTGTCATCCACACCCTTTCGTTCATATCAACCATCACACCGGACAGTGCTATAGAAAAGTGATGCAAAAAACCTTGTTAAGAGACCGATGACCGGAGAGAGTGATTGGGGTGGCAACATTCCAATCGTACGGATGTGGCTTAGTTTTTACAGCCGGCCGCCTGCCTGACGCCAACCCTCTTTGGGTATGCTGTTGTTGGTGGTTTGCCCGCCACCATTCGGGTGCCCCAAGGTGTTTACAGGTATACACCGGGCAATCTCCCTTAGTCGACTTTTACGACTCCCATGGGCTGAGATGGGGCTGGCACATTCTACGTTATTTTTTCGCTCCCAGACCAGCATGGAAGACTCATAGCTTAAAAATATTGAAATGGAATAATAAATAGCGTAAAATTTATCCAGTATCCGAATCTCCTCAAACTATTGTCAGGATATTATGTTACTATGTGCGTTTATTATGTTACAAGAAATAAGAATACGTTATGATTTAAATCAAAAATTTTGCTGGATTTAGTTAATTAAATATTTACTAATTCATTTTTTATTTAATTCGTTTTAACTTAATTTATCTTTACTAATAATTTACTACTAATTAATTAAATTATTATTACTTATTTGTGTTCATTTTGAGAACCTCATTTATCTGTTCTGCGGAGACGATAATAATAGTAGGTATAAGGCTTAAAGATATAGGCTAGGTAATAGGCATCTAAATTAATTTAAATAAATTGAAATTATTTTACATTACAAAATGTTAGGTAACATTTTGTAATGTAAAATATCAATGAAATATTAGTTAAAAACTATCGCTATTACACACTAACAAACTGTTTATAGTTCAACAATCAACAGTTGGCGCAATATCTTCATGAAGGACGGCAACACGTAGACAAACCTATAATTATTTTAATTCCCTGTTACAAAAAATAGCACATATAGAACAGTTAACTTTGACATTAAAAAATCTAGACAGAATGTACAATGTTTATAATAATTTGTAAAATTCCCTATTTGTTTCTAATTATAGTTTACTTACCTGTAAGTGGAACAGGTCAGGAAAGGTCAGGAACCGTGATGGTCTGGTGGTGGTGATGGACTCCTGACTTCAAGTTGAGGAATGTAGCCGTTGTGCTGTCGTTTGAAGTCCTACTTGTTTAGGATGACTTTGTGGATGGATGAATTCTTCGAGGGACATTCACAACAAACGCAGACACAGTCAAACAGAAGTCTTGAATTTCGATTGTAGATTAGCGAATTTCGGCATGGTAGTCAGAGTGAATTTTAAGCGCGCTAAAACAAAAATTGGGCATTATTAATATAGAAATCATTACTGTTCTTCAAAAAAAGTTGAAGTTAATTAATTATTTACCTGTGCCGTTGTTGGATGCGATATAGAAAGCATAGCAATCAATCTTAATCTTGCTATTCCCGAATTACATCGATGTATCTACACTAAACTTAATTTAAAGTATTAGTCGTAGTTCGTGCTTTGTGCATTTGAAAGGTAAGCGTTCGGCGTGCTTGTACTAAGTATAACTAGTACTTGTAATAAATATTCCACACACACATAATTATTCTGCCATGGTGTAGTTTTCTTCTATCGCGCTAGTAAAGTGGAGTCATCATATTCGTGATACTTTTTCATTATCTGTATCTATATACGTCTGGTACATTGGATACGTTGCTTTTGCAATAGTCTTAGTTTGCTATCGTAATAAATTAAAGTGTAAACTTTCTGCTCATTGAAACTGAGTTTTAGATCTGTCACAAAATTCTTCATTCTTGTTGATATTTATAACTAGATAGATTAGGTTATCATTTTAATGTTTAACGTGTCGTTTATTTGTGAATCATAGGAAAGTGAATATGTTTATTCAGTGGTATTATTACTGATGCAAACATCATCTCAGTCTATTCTTAAAAATATAGTTACGAATGACGATTGTCAACATGCATAAATTGATCTATGATTACAACTGTGGTTGCGTATGTAAGTTAACGATGTAGATTTTTGCAAAAAACTTCATCACATTTATTATATTGATAAATGACCTGGTAATTTTTCTGATTCTTTTTGATTGTATCTTTATTCACATATCTATGAGGATCGTATCTTTGATTTCTATAATATATTTTAGAATAGTAACTCTGATCATTATGATCTCTTTGAGAATTGTATCTTCGATTACTATGATCTATTTAAGGATTGTATCTTTGGTCACTATAATCTATTTGAGTATTGTATCACTGATCACTATAATCTATTTGAGTATTGTATCACTGATCACTATGATCTCTTTGGGGATTGTATTTTTAATCTATGATCTATTTGATCATTGTATCTTTTATCTTTTAATATTTAGCTTCCATTTTAAGGTGCAACCCTAATCAATATTTCCTCCTAATCAAGACTTTGAAATACTCCAGTTCAAATTATCCTCATATTATTTCCAGAAAAATATTTTTTTTCTGTAGACTTTATTATCGTTCGCCAAAGATTCAGTTGGCGTTTCCAAATATTATTAATGTCGTTCGTGGAGCAATTATACGAAACTTATGATTTATAGCAAATCATTTAAGATACTATTCCCGGTGATGAATGTCAACATAATTGTATCGATCTATGACTACAATATACACAGTTCTTGTACTGTATTCATATTTTTCTGAGCAACAATTCTTATTTACAAGGATACTTATCAACGAGATCCCTCTAGCAGTAATTCTAAGTGATGTAAATATAATTTTAATAAAATGTGTGTGATGAATTAGACTCAATTAACTTCATTCGATTCATTTTAAGAGATCATCTAGTCGTTCGTGGAGAATTAAAGCCAATATAATACTCAGGGTTTACATTTCTGAGACAATTGTCTTGTAGGTATTTATAACTTTCGGTTGGTGCTTGCGTTATATATTTTTTTTATTTCTTACTGACCAGCCCTTGGCATCCGTAAAACTTTACAATTATTTGTTTATCATTAAACAAATATTGTTTTCGAACTCTCTCTGCAACGAAAATATGAGCTACACAAAAATATTCAAGGAATTTAAATTGAAATTAAATTACCAAAATACAGTAATCCTCATTACCTGCGCCTATGTTATTTTCCCCTAGATGTTTTGCTCTTTTGCTTTCAAAATTTCGTCTAAGCCACATACGAGATTTTTTCTATGGGTGGGTATCCAGACAAAACTGGTACTTTTTCTGAAAGCAGCGCTCTCGTCTGAATGTATTATAGACAGACATGATATATTGCAGACAGATATGAGTCAAACTATATCTCTACCAGTTTCAACAAATACATGTTTACAGAGTTGCTGCGGACTTTTTTAAATTTATTACATAAAAAAAGAAACTCCGTAATAAGTAAGTAGAATTCAAACTAGCCCACAAAATGCTTCACAGCCTTCTGTAACAAGGATAGAAATTAACGAAAAATATCTATCATAAAACATATTATTATTTGCAGGATCCCTGGTGTTTGGCAAAAAATTATTTATTATAAGCAGACCTCTTCTTCTTTGTCGTAAACAGACAATAAAACAAAAATATAAGTCTTATTGAAAATAGCATATCCCAAATATTTTATTAAACACTCAATTTGAAATGAATATTAGGTTAAATCTTTTGTCAAACGACATGCACCCATATCTTTAAAACCAATAAAATATTTACCTGTGTCCTTGTTGGGGGCACGGAACCTATTAAAATATCTTGATTCAATGTTCAGGTAAAGAATTACCATATTTATTGTTGATTGTTGTAAAGCCTTTTGATTATTAACTGACGATTAAATTCCAGAGGCCGTTGAATTCATCGATTTTAAATTGTGTGCCACATCGAGGTCCTTGTTTCTCATCTTGTTTTTTAGTCATTTGAGATCCATGACGATATATTAATTAAATTAAAATAAAGTTGCAGTTATATATATTCATTATATTTCATTATGTTTGTTGGAAAACCATTGCAAGCGGAATATATTTTCATATTACGTCTCAATATGGGATACTGGACAATTTGGATACAGCCTCATGGCATAACTTATCATGAACACAGATTGACATCAGTGATCGAAATATAATCCCTTTTTTGTTCGATGACCAGTACCTATAACAAAATTCTTAATTGTATTTTCTTTTGTTGGGTCTAATAACGGAAGTGTGAATCAATTTTACTGCCTAATCAATACATAATAAATATTAATTAACGCAGTGTGTCATTAAAATAACATTTTACTTACCAGGAAGTTGAACGGGTAAACAAATCACCTTTCCTTGTGATATTCACTGAATCCTCTGAAGTTGTTATATTTTTCGTTTGTCGATATGTATGAATTTTTGGCGTCGTAATATTCATGAATCTTTGCTACTATTTGTATACTTTACACTCTACAACAAAAATGTGAAATATGACATCACGAAAAGTAGATAGTAGTTTTTATTCATAAACAAAAACAGAAAAAAATTATATTTAAAAAATTATATAATTATTATTGTAAAATATTTATTTTACGCGTGTTCACCTTCATGGACGAAATTTGGCGAATCAGATTGCAGGAGGCTTTAAAGACATTCACTTCTGCTGTTTTGAATAATTTGCTAGATTGTTTGTCGATTCATTCATGTGGTACAAAAATATCAAAGTTATTTCTTCTTATCAGAGTCGAATTTATCTTCATCTCAACATGCACTCCAAATATTCAACACATGCTGCACATCTTATTTCTTTACTAACTCGGATTTGTTGCCTGAAAAAAAAACTTTGATTACATGTGTGCCTGTTATCACATAATGATGAGTGCTATCCTATGGAACGCATTAGATGACATTGTCCAAATGTCAAAATTGTTTCAGGTAGGACTTTGGAATTCGCTCTAAGGATGTGGCTGGACCTAAATGTAATTTTGTCCGTAAGCAAGGTCATCTAATATGGACATGGCCTGCCATGCTTTGCGTATGGCTTTCCTTACTTACTCACCACATCGCCGCTCGTTGGCGTTTCTCCAAGATCTGTCAAGTGACAAAAGGCTGCGCATACGCAAAGTCCGCGTAGCGCACTCGCTGAACAAATATCAGAGACAGTATACGCTACTATTCGCGCTAAGAACAAAATCGCAGCATTGACAATTTATAAGGTAAATCTGAGGTGGTCTAATCGCATACAAGGTAGTGAATATTTCGCACTAACACGAACAATTTTCTGTCTGGGTTCGGCGCAGTATGTTTCTTCCATTCATATCGCTCAGACGTCGTCGAGCCATCCACTGCCCTTTGCTCGTCAGGAATGCTGCGCATGCTTTATTATATAATATATTATGCGAATGCTTAGTATAAATAAAACAAAGTGTTCGACCACAACCTGTTAAGTTATTGCCAAGAAATGCTGCGCGCTACTCTTTCACGACATCTGAAGACAAAATATTGATGCCAACGCTTAGGTTATCGGATAATATAATATG
The DNA here is from genome assembly GCA_963931975.1 of Cataclysta lemnata. NCBI lineage: Eukaryota > Metazoa > Arthropoda > Insecta > Lepidoptera > Crambidae > Cataclysta > Cataclysta lemnata. The sequence continues at coordinate 2,893,396 of OZ008350.1, read as the reverse complement.
GGATTTGACATATTTGACCTGATACCTGCTGGTCAAAAGAACTAAATCCCTATTAATGATAGACTAAATTAATAATTACCATGATTATGTAATACATAATTGACATGCGACTAAAGAATGCGCGAGCCAAGCGAGCGTAGCGAGCGTGCCGCGAAATCGACCAGCGAAGAGCCAGATCAACATATGTATTTTGCTGGTCTAATACGGTACATTAATTCAGTCATTCGTACGTCGAGTTCAAATTCTTTTGACCAGCAGTAAAAAAAATTAATCCTTCTAGGTAATAAATAAAAATTAACTTCTGATTCGAAACATGTTGCTGGAGAAAGGACATAAACGTATGGGGACAAACGGTGGAGAAACGCCGATGCTTGATAGCGGCCTCAAACTTATACAAAACTGATGACTTACCCCCGAATACAGAAACGCTACTCAAATTTAGGGGACTGCTTAAAAAGTTAAGTGGACATTACCTGTCAGAATTTGTATGGAAAAACGTCAATTTTGACAATACTTAAATGTTAAGCAGGACTCAAACTTTGAATAGCGTTTCTGTATTCGGGGCTTATTTCGATAAAATTTACTTAACTAAGATCGCCTTCACCATAGCGTTTAGTGTATGCGTGCGATTAGCGCATGCGCAGTGCAGTCGCCACAAGTATAAACGCTAGTGTGAATGGGCCCTTAAGGCGCTACTTCGCAAATATTTTAAATTTTTAATAAGGATTTAACATTTTAGTCATATTTTTTCTGGTTTACAAAAGCAGAAGAATTCATATCTCTATCTCTCATAAGTCTCGGTCGAAATATTCACGATGTATCGCCTTAACATTTATTCTAACTTAACATATTAACATTAACATTTATTATAATTGCAATATTGAATTATCAAAGTGCTTGCTTGCTACGTTATAAATCGCTCACACATATTGTTACTATGCACGTGGCATTTATAAAATAATTGGCGGGTTTCACTAAGAAAATTGCACTTGAAGTGAAGAGTACAAATAACTTCGCTAATGCTATTTATTGCTTTGAAGATTTTACATAAAATGGATTAGAAAAAATTCGACCAAATCAGCAACATTATTCATTCAGGCTGATATTCGAAATACAATCATAATTTATATCTGAAATATGTTACCGCATGATTGTTCATATGATTATTAAGTATGTCTATTAAAATTTGGCCATCATCTAATATCCGTAAGAAAGTGCTTATGCTACTTACTTTGGGCTAGATGATAGGTGTGAGTGTTGAAAATATTTATTAATTATTTATTGTCATGGTCTAAGAATTTTTATACAAGTGTCAACAACCAACCCCCGCATTTTGAATAATACATACCTGTGATATACCAGATCACGAAAACGGGGGTATATGCCACAGATTGAGATGTTCTGGCGCCGGTTCCAAGTCGGGCATCGGTCGAAGCGGTCGACCAGGGTCCCAGTTGGGCATCGATTGTGTAGGTCTACCGGGGTCCAAATCTGGAATAGGTCGTGTCGGTCGACCGGGGTCCAAATCGGACATCGATCGTGTCGGTCGACTGGGGTCCAAATCGTGCGTCACTCGTATCGTTCGACCGGGGTCCAAGTCGTGTATCACTCGTGTCGTTCGACCAGGGTCCAGGTCGTGCGTCACTCGTGTCGGTCGACCAGGGTCCAAATCCGGAATCGGTCGTGTTAGTCGACCGGGGTCCAAGTCGTGCGTCACTCGTGTCGGTCGACCGGGGTCCAAGTCGTGCATCACTCGTGTTGGTCGACCAGGGTTCAAATCCGACATCAGCCGTGTCGGTCTACCGGGATCCAAGTCGTGCGTCACTCGTGACGGTCGGCCGGGATCCAAATCTGACATCAGCCGTGTCGGTCTACCGGGGTCCAAGTCGTGCGTCACTCGTGTCGGTCGACCGGGGTCCAAATCCGACATCAACCGTGTCGGTATACCGAGGTCCAAGTCGTGCGTCACTCGTGTCGGTCGACCGGGGTCCAAATCCGGCATCAGTCGTGTTGGTCGACCGGAGTCCAAGTCGTGCGTCACTCGTGTCGGTCGACTGGGGTCCAAGTCGTGCATCACTCGTGTCGGTCGACTGGGGTCCAAATCCGGCATCGCTCTTGTTGGTCGACCGGGGTCCAAATCCGGCATCGCTCGTGTCGGTCGACTGGTGTCAAAATCCGGCATCGCTCGTGTCGGTCGACTGGTGTCCAATTCCGGCTTCGGTCGAGGCGGCCGACCTACTCCAGACCTCATGAGTGTGTAGGGAGCGGAACCAACACCTCGATGGGTACTCCCAGTACCATGTGCTGATGCGTTTGTTTTACTTGGTCTCTGAGCTTGAGTTTTCGACGTTTTGCGGATATTATCTGCAAGGTATCTATCTCTACCCAGATATTGCCTTTCACTCTACAACAAAAAAATTGACTTTGTATAAACGTTAATCTAACAATAATAATAAATAATCTGTGTGCTATTGTTGCTATTTTATATTACATAATTATTTATTTACCTGTTCGGAGGTCCGTAGCGGCATTCTTGATCTGTTTGCTTGAGAATTTACTGTGTTATCTGCGAAACATGGCGATGGGCCCTGAAATACTTGTGGATTAAAATTGTGTGGCCGTCCACTTGCAGCAGCCGCTGAAGGCTGAGTTGTGTTACGTGTGCGTTGGCAAGTTTCTTGTGTTGGCCGGTTTAATGAATGGTACAGGGCCAAGTCGTGTGAGTTTAAGGGATACGGATAATGTGAATACGGGGGATATACCACCCTCTGCGGGAATGGATCAAGCTCAACCCTTTGTTTCTCTTGGTTTAAACCAGAGTGCATTTGTGGCGAATGTTCTAAGTTCTGTGAGTGAGAGGTATTTTGCGGTTCTGGCTCGCGAGCAGTATCATTTACTGAGATATTTTCAACTGAAAATGGATTGGATGGCGACCTCCGTGTAATGTTCTGGGTGGGTAAGGAAATTTCCGGCGCTTGGTCTACACTCTGGCGCCTAAAATCATTGTAAAATGTTGGCACCTGTTTCTTAGGCGGGGGCTGATCTGACCGATAAATAGTTCTCGTACTCGTCATCGGTTTTTCAGAAAATTGTTCAGGTAAGCCAGGGTGGAACTGTGGCGAAGGTTCATAGTTTTGTGAGCAAGAGGTTGTTCGCGGTGATGGATTGCGAGCACAAACATTTACTGAGCTATTTCCAGCCAAAAATGGATTGGATTGCGACCTCCGCGTGAAGGTCCGTCCAGGTACGGAACTATCCGATACAGAGTCTACACCCCGGCGCCCAAAAGGGTTGTGAAAAACTGACCCCTGTTCTCTAGTCGAGGGCTGTTCTGACCGATAAATAGTTCTTGTATTCGCCGGTTTTTCTGAATAATGGTTGTGTGACCCTGGGTGGAACTGTTGAGAATGTTCGTAGTTTTTTGAGTGAGAGGTTGTTACCGGTGCTGGATCGCGAGCGCTAACATTTACTGAGCTATTGTCTGCTGGATATGTAAGGAAGGGTGACCTCCGCGTGAAGCTCTCTGTGGGTGGGGAATTCTCTGGTTCTTGTTCTACATCCTGGCGCCCAATAGCACTGTAGAATATGGGTAACTGCTCATTATTCGGGGGCTGTTCTGACCTATAAATAGTTCTCGTGGTCATTGGTTGGTGACTTCGAACATCTTCCGTACATTGGTTGTGTAAAACATTGCTCCCGGCCTCTGTCTGTGGTGACCGTAAAGAATGGCTAGCAGGGTCATTGCTAGTTTGTGATCTCCGAGCCGATAGAAGGCTTATACTATCGCCTAAAGTAGACAACAGCATATGGGACGTCGGCTTGCTATTCGGTCTTGTTGTTTCTGGTGCCCTTTCAGCTAATTCTGTTCCGCTTGCCGTTCGTTTGTCAGGTACTGAAGATTGTTGATCTCGATGGGGTTCCATATCTTCTTTGTCTGTATTCTGTGCCTGAAGGAAAGGTATATATATATCGTATTTTAATTTCAACTTCCTGGTTGAGACGTAATTAGCGGGATTTAAAGTGAGCGACGCAGCGCGGCGCCGACTTCGTCCTTCACAAATGACATTCATTCTTGGTGACACATTCATATTTGGCAAAGATTCAGTTCGTTTCTTTTTACATTCAGTGGTCGTTGTGGCATAACTGCTTATTGCAACTGTTTCATAAGAAGTATCACCACTGCTGGATTCATCTTCGGAAATATTATTGTAAAATATTTCTGCAAACGGTTGAAGATTACTTTTGAAATTGTATATATGCGTTCGAATATCATCCATGCAGATATTATTACTTCTTATGAAAGCCAATGCATCTTGCTCGTCTTCGGTTATGATGAATAACTCGGACTCCATTCTTCAAACTTTCAAAAGGAATGGTTTAGTCGCAACCTATAACAAAATTTACATTTTATTTCTGTTTCTATTTTTGTGGTTGTAATAAAGGTTTGTAAATATTTTACCAGATAATTATTAATATGCACGATGACTGCGCAAAAATATAATTATTAGCATGGGTTAGGTTCGGTAAGTTCACATGACAGCGCATGACCATGCAACACATAAAATTTTCACACATTGATGAAAACTTTAAATGCCACTGTTAAAACTCATTCAGTAACACGTTCTCTTTAGATAAAACATTTTTAGTGAATACCTTTGTTGAGAATAGAGTAGAGTAAATAATTATCAGTTACAACTAGTTCTAAAAGCTAGTTGATTAGGCAACGCGTTTGTTAAAAATTCAGGAGTAAATATTATTAAAGCCTGTAGTAAACTGTATTAAATTGCGTGCTTGCATACTGCATTATTGCTTGTTTGTTTTTTTGCTTGTTTGAATTTGTGTTAAATATATCAATTTAACATAAAACTAATTTAATTTAACGTAATTTAATTGAGTGTAGTAAAATTTCCAATTGAAATTAGAACAGTAAACGTTGGTAGATTTCTATTAAATTTTAATGAAATTCCACTTTTAAATAGGAAATTATAGTAATTTTGGCATTTAGTAAAACAAAATTTATAGTATGGTGTTTTTTTATAGTAGACAGTAAATTAGATGTTATACTGGCCACAAATCATCACAGATTTTTACCTGGAAGTATCGTCACATACTTAAGACCTCAGTGGATCAAATATTTTTGCTGGGCTGTCCACAGTCATATATTTCATATACTGCTGTTGGTGACTATTTGACAAATTGCTTAAATTATATATTTTGCAAGTTTATTACTACTTTATTATTTTTTTTGGATTGATGGAATTCTAAACAACCGGCGGACGTGGCGATTTAAATATTAGATTTTATGAATAGCAAATATAGTTTCTAATATTTTTAATATAAAAATTAGGTGTGCGACTAAGCTCGAGTTATTACAACATAATAGCGTAACAGCTTAGATTCTCCTTGGTTCATGGGTTTCTAGATCCGTTATTTATTTAATGTAATTTTATTACAGAAAGGCTCAAAAATTATGTTATTAATTTCGTATACAGGGATACCTCAATTTGAAGATTGTTGACTTTTCTGTAATAGCCTAAGAATAAGCAATAAATAATCAAGTAATGTGCCGTTAAACTTTTGATATGAAAGTTACAATTAAATTAGACTTACATAGGTTTTTAAAAGCAATATTAAAATTTCATACATGTCTTTAGCAAACCTTAGCAATACAGAATGGATATTCTAATGTATTCTATATTAGAATAGAACATATCAAAAGTATGTTGAATGGAATATTGCTTTAACCATTTAGTAAATATTATTATCTCTCCAGTATATCAAACTGTTATAATATCCCTTGTACGACAAACTTACGGTATACGATACACGACAACTAGGTTCTTTTTGTTGGATAAGATTTTGAAATACAGGCAGATGAGGCGGTTGCTGGTACGTGCTACAAACTTGCTGTTTGGGGAGAACTGTCTCAATTCGTCTCATTGGTAATTCCTCCATGTCTACTGCCTCATTGTCAGTAGTAGCGTTTGGCACATTTTGTAGTGGATTCTTAGATGCATAATCCTTGAGCAGTTGAAAAATTTGATGATTTGATATATTTACAGGCTCTTGGACTTTATCAGTGTTTTGGTGGATTGATTCTGTGGATTGTAGTTCGTTGTCCTTGTTTCGTGTAGTAAATACTTCATCGTTATTGTTGGTGTAAGTATTATTGTTATCTTCTTGAGAGGCATGTGGACTGGTTCTAAGATTAACATAAGCGTGAGACATTTTTTTAGTTGGTGGTTGTCTCAAATGCTTCTCTAATATATTACCAACACTGGCAGGTACACCGCAAGAAATGCCTCTTACGTTAGTATTATTAACAGGATCGTCGATCGTTTTATTACTTGGTTGATTTGTTATATATGTTGTTTTGGGAATACTGGCAATGGAGTTACGTACTTTGAGTAATATTTTTTTATTTTCATCACTCTGAGACATGATTTCGGTTATTGTTTTGTCATCAAGATTTATATTGTAACCTTCGCCAACGATGAAAACATCATTGTCTTTGTCATCGCTTTCTGCATTAGGAAGAAATAGTTTTTGCAATTGTTCATTAGATATGCGATGAGCTCTTAAAAACAATATCATGTCACGTTCCTCTTCAGTCATATACGTAGCATTTATTGATCCTAACTCTTCTACCCTTACGACAGGGTTTATGGTAACATTTTTATTCCCATTGCTGCCATCCATTTTTGATTATATTATTTTTTATATCTTTAGTCTAACCTGCAACAATTTTTTCTATTAATTTTTTTTTAGTTTTAATTTATTTGAGAAATGAATGACTTTAACCTAAACATATTAAAAACTCTTAAATTATTTATTTACAAGTGTCAAGTCTAGGCCTTATAAGCGACCTTGAGACAAATGAGCCCGAACGCGTGAATACGCGTCAGTATGTGTCCTTTTTGTAGATTGATTTCATAAGAAAAAATGTAAACTTTCTTTGTAGAGTCAGATATGAACAATGAATGACACTACCAACTCACAAATTTAATAAAGAGATGATCTATGATATGACTGTGTTATGATTTTGCTTAAATTCTTAACAACCCGTAATAATTATTAATGTGATCAGTGTAATAAAACTTAAATGAAAACTTTCAAAATAATTATGATGCATTAAAAAAATGTGATTTAGAATAGAGTTTAGATTTACTCGTCCAACGCCTTATTGAGCTGTATTGTGAAGAAATATTTCTTATAAATTTTATTTATTACCAATATTTTTTATTTATTTTACGTGAATCCATTTGTCGAACATTAAACATTTTTGTAATCTTATATTCTCTGCAGTATCAATATCTTCGTTTTCTGGCTCTGTAATCATCTTCCTGCCCTGGTTATCTGTGATCGACGTAGAAGTAGTTTTACTCATATTATCAATCACACCGGAAAGGATAATTAATGTATAGAAAAGTGATGAAAAGAACTATGCTGAGAGGCCAATGAACAGAAAAAGTGATTGTGATGACAATATTCCAATCCACACTGCTCAAGGTTTTGGCTTAGGTTTGGCAGCCGGCCAACCTGCTTGACACAAACCGTCTTTGGGTATGCTGTTATTAGTGATTAGCCCTCCACCATTCGGGTGCCCCAAGGCGCTCACACCTGGTAATCTCCTTTAGTCGACTTCCAAGAGACTCCTAGGGTAAGTTGTAGTTAGCACATACAACGTTATTTTTGCACTGAGAATGGAAGTCGGCACGTGGGGTCGTATATGCCTCGGATATTTACCGTATATGTGTTGAAATTAATCCAAAATTTCCTTTATTGGTTTTCCATAATACATTAAAATTATGTCAACAACACACGCCATGCTATATGAATTTAAGTTGTAGGGTCTATTTCCTGATTATACTTATATTATTGCTTTAAGTATGTAACAGCTTATTAATGTTTCCATTGGACGATCCAATTTGACATACTTAGCTTCTGACTTCGACGCATTGTGTTGTATTCAATGATTAACTTACTCGTTACTAGTGGTAATAATTATCTTCTATAACCTATCATCATCATCATCATCAAGTGATTAACCTGCCTTCCGAAGCACGGAGGAATTCCAGATATATTTTGGTCACCGATCCAATATGACCGGCCTTAGCGAACAAGCAATGTTAAATTTACGCAATAAATAAAGTCTAATTTAATTTATACGTCACTTTTTTTTATTTAACATAAAAAATATTATTGCATAAATAACTAAATTGTGAGAATAATGGCTTGACTAATTGAATTTCTTCTTGGCTTACTTTTCTTCCAATCATGCTTCCCAACATTTCAGGTTGGTTCAGAATGACTTTTATCAGATTGCACTAGAGTTTGCTATCCTGCCATCTTAATTAAGAATGCAGCAATTTCAATTCTTTATCTTCCAATAAACTTTAAAGTTATTCCAAGTATTTCAAATTATTGCAAATTATTTGCAATTTATTGCAATTTATTTCAAATTATTTCAAATTATTTCAAATTATTTCAAATTGTTTCAAATTATTTCAAATTATTTCAAATTATTTCAAATTATTTCAAATTATTTCAAATTATTTCAAATTATTTCAAATTATTTCAAATTATTTCAAATTATTTCAAATTATTTCAAATTATTTCAATTTATTTCAAATTATTTCAAATTATTTCAAATTATTTCAAATTATTTCAAATTATTTCAAATTATTTCAAATTATTTCAAATTATTTCAATTTATTTCAAATTATTTCAATTTATTTCAATTTATTTCAATTTATTTCAAATTATTTCTATTTATTTCAATTTATTTCAAATTATTTCAAATTATTCAAATTATTTCATATTATTTCAAATTATTTCAAATTATTTCAAATTATTTCAAATTATTTCAAATTATTTCAAATTATTTCAAATTATTTCAAATTATTTCAAATTATTTCAAATTATTTCAAATTATTTCAAATTATTTCAAATAATTTCAAATTATTTCAAATTATTTCAAATTATTTCAAATTATTCAAATTATTTCAAATTATTTCAAATTATTTCAAATTATTCAAATTATTTCAAATTATTTCAAATTATTTCAAATTATTTCAAATTATTTCAAATTATTTCAAAATATTTCAAATTATTTCAAATTATTTCAAATTATTTCAAATTATTTCAAATTATTTCAAATTATTCAAATTATTTCAAATTATTTCAAATTATTTCAAATTATTTCAAATTATTTCAAATTATTTCAAATTATTTTAAATTATTTAAAATTTTTTGAATCATTCTTAAAGATAATAATTTAAACATCATTGTCTCCCTGCGCACACAAGTATTTCCTGCGCCTGCGTTTGTGCCTGCGCCTGCGCCCGTGACTGCGGCAGCGCATGCTTCCATACGCCGATTTTATACATACTGAGGTGTATAATACGCGACCGCATGTGGTACAGAAAGTCTTATATTGTGAGTAATTTTCATATTAATTAAATAAAAGTTAAGTTACCGTTTTATTTATTATGTAATTATATTCGTCTTAAAAAAATCAATTCTCCATATCGTCTCTTTGGCTCAAATTGGACCCAAATATTTTTATTTTAACTAAAAACCTTAGATATTGCGGTAAACGCACAGACTTTAACTAATGTATTTTATCTTCTGATTTTTATTTGAATATTAAATAGTTAGATATTTTTTTTTATATGGGTTCTGGGCTCGATTGCGTCGGCGATTCGATTCCCGTAGCAGGACCATAAATTTTCGAATATTTTCTGACCTCTCTTTATTCGCCATAAATTTACTAACATTTATATTTATAATATTAAAGTAATAATTTAAAAGCAAACCCAAGCTTAACCAAATGATCGGTATTTGTAAAAATACCTACTTTTGATGTTAGAAAATTATATCTACATTACGAGGGTGCCAGTTATGTTAGATTATTAAATATAGACCTTTATAATGTAAACAGTTGGTGTATTGACGGATAGTCAATGTAATGAATTATAGTCTGTGTTGGCGCCATTTGCTGTCGGAAGATTGACAAGGCGGTGAATGAGTTCAATTGAAATGAAGTTGCTGCGCAAGCGCCCTTGATCGATCTGAAGCATCTTAATTCGTAGCTACATTCATACTGGACATCATTCATTCGATAGACGCAAAATGGAGGACATCTCGAAATTGTATTGGGATATACAATAAATATTGGAAAAGTGTTACTTATTGGTTTTATTTCAGCCGATTGCTTATATCAGAAGTGGGATAATACAAAAATATACCATTTTTGTAGCCGTACGCCCAGTTATTGGAAGAAAAAGAACACAGGTGACGTACTTTTTTTTTCCGTCTTAGTAAGTCTTCGCAAATCAATTGTTGATACTTAAGAAACATCCAGTTAATAACAGTAGAAGGTTAATATGTATATTTATTTATTTTAATAAGGCGAAATACAGATTTCGCAATGAAACATAGCTAGTGAGTGATAAACACATTTTTCATACAAGTTTAAAATTACAATGCTGCGGAAATTGTTAGGTGAAAAAAAATAATAATTTATTTTGAATTGACAACTATTGTTACAAATCCGTGGAGTTAGTGAAATGTAACAAAATTTACAAAGAAATAGTCCATCAATGTTGTTTACATGTTATTGTTTTAATTCTTCCTTTTTTTAGGGAAGGCAAGGGGATTTGGCTCATACAGCCATGTTTTTAGTTATGTATTTTTTTTACTTACAAAAAAGAGTGTCTTATATTTGTTAATAAAAGCACTCTCCATGTCGTTTACAGTTTCAGCTGCTATAAAATTACATGAACTAGAAAACTAAGGCCTAAAACGCATTCGGCCAAGACTTTAAAGTTGTAATTTTCTTCAAAAATGAAAGTTAAATTGCATTATGAATTTTACTGGCGTAGTTATTCAAATATCACTTCTTACTTAAGCGAAGTGCCTATAACTGTAACATTGAAAGTTAGTGAACTAGTAAACATAAAAGTCAGTTTAACATTTTCTTTAATTAATGATTGCTGGGATATCTTATGATGAAAAGTCGCAGAATAATTAGGATATAAACGAAATAATAATTATGTATCTACTTTATTTCCAAATGACAGTTGAACTATAGTTTAATTAACACACAAAAAAAGAGGAATATTGAAAGCGGTAAATGTTGCTTCCTCTAGTTATTTTAACCAAAACAAATATACAGTTGGATTAAATCTGTGTGCTTACTTTAGTATTTCACTTGATTCTTTCGGACCGACTCCTTGTAATTTTTAATCTAGACCTTTTACATAGAGGCTTTTCATTTCAAGTTCCAGAGACATAGAGGAGGATCACAGTGGCAAACGGAGAGAGCTAATAAACACCACGGAGCGTCTGTCCCAGTGAGACCAGACAGAGACCTGCTGAGCGGCGTGGCCGAATTCGTACCCGGCGCCGAAGATTGATATGACTGCTAATAATTCTCGAAATGGGAATAGGGGATTTAGTGATGACATTGTGTGTGAGAGACTGCTTTTTTGGATAACGAATTGTATGCAGTGAAAGGAATGGATGTTGGTGGTGCATGAGCTTCTGAATTGTTTCATGATCTTCAATCTCACAAACTAAACGCTGCCAATCACGTTATTTCTAATATTGACAACACCGTTATGTCCTAACTGTATAATTAATCCAGGTAATACTCAATAAAGTTTATGAGAATTTAACGAGATTCTTCAAAACAAAGACCTTGACATAATTTTTCCTAATTCTGTCAACGCTGACCTGATCTCTTAAAGAACAAGCAGTACACTATGCTCCACTGAAACTTGTTGGTAATGCCAAAACCTGCTATCAGGGTACGCCTTCTATAAAAATAAAAGAAGTTTAATAGAAGAATCAAGTTAAAAATTATACATGTCGATATCAATGAAACAAAAAAAAAACACAATTATATAATAACATTTTCACAGCACCTAATGTCAATGTCAATAATAAACATAACACAGCTTTAGAATAAAATTATCAAAGCCCCAACGATGACAATTTAAAAATTATCACAACTATAAATATCTCAATAAATATGTAGTTATCAATCTTAATTTTTGTAACATTATGCAAGCTATGATTGTCATAATCAACCTTATTCTTTGCTATCAATGTATTCGTTTAGGGTGTAAAAGCAATTTTACGTCAGACATTTTGTTATTCTTAAATCCTATACCTTCCAGTAACTTTAGGCTTTCAGGAAGCCTATTATATATTATGATGGTCATATTGTATACACTCCTTTGGTAGATGTATGTACGACTCGGAGGTTGATGTAGCATATTTACATATTACGCTCCAAGAGGTCTGTGCGATACGTTCGAATAATGGTTGTAGTAGATGAAGTGAGATTTTGAGAGAGACAAAGACGCATATGTCTCGTATGTACGTATGTGCAAGGTAGTGAAAGGAAGTTTGATTTGATGAATAATAGTTTGCAGCTGTCTAACACCCATGCATCGAATATAGCTCGAATACGTTTCTTTGCAGTTTGAATGCCCTTTCTATGTCAACAGAGACTCCCCTTAAGATCAGTCCATAGCCAAGAACGGAGGGAACGTAACCATGGTATGGAACTAGTACGATTTCATCAGATATAGTCTGCCGCATTCGTCTTAGAGCATAAACATACCGCTCCAGTTATTACAAAATAGATAATTAAGCGGAGTAGTTGACCGAGGGGTTCAATGAAAGAGTACGTCCTGGATAATTATTACAACTTTACTATTTTTAAAGAGAACAAAACATAATTTACCGAACAGTAGTTAAAACAGAATTCGTCGAAATTAGTAGGCTAAAATGATAGGAATTGTAATAAAACATACATATAAGTAAACCATACGATAATGTTATTTGTTGTAAATTATAATGGATGGACATCTTAGCTATAAATTCCCAAAACCGATAGTATAATGTGTAAATCTTTGTAATTTTATGGAAAACAATTCGAATATCTGTTCTAAAAGGGCGAACAAATACTTTCCTAAATTTTTTGGTAACCAATTATGCGATATCAATTTGGTTGTAACCTTCCAATAAAAATGTCTCAAAATATGCTTTTGTCCCGTATGTGTCAAAATTGTATAATAATAGGTATATTATTATGTGCTAATAGTAATGAAATTTATGTAATCTTTTATCAAAGTGCTAGTAGGTTAAAAAAAAAAAATTATAATAAGTAAAGATAAAATAAAAATAAATTCGAATTGTCAAAAGTATCATGGCCGGCCATTCAAATCATAACGCAGACGAACTAAATACTTGGTAACAACAGCTTTTATTATACATGTGGTAGACGTCTGATTATATGTTTAATTTAATTTATTTGGGGTGTCGATAGATCCACCTATTATGTAGTTGTATGTAGTTGATGAGTGTCGATAGATCCACTCCTAGGTCTTGGGTGTCGATAGATCCACCTATTTGTCTACAAAGTAAGTAAACGACGTCGATGAACCGTCGAGAGCGATGTTCAAATGAATGTGTTGGTTTTGGGCTTAAGAGACGGTTGTGTCTCTTAAACTTAGAATGATTGCGTTCATTGAATATCAAGAGAGAATTTTATTGAATGAAGTTGATTAAGAGTGTCGATAGATCCACTCAATCGACTCTGTTTGGGTGTCGATAGATCCACCTATTATGTAACTGATTAGGAGTGTCGATAGATCCGTCGAGAGAGATGTTCAAATGAATGTGTTGATTTCGGGCTTAAGAGATGGTTGAGTCTCTTAAACTTAGAATGACTGCGTTCATTGAATATTAAGAGAGAATTTTATTGAATAAAGTTGATTAAGAGTGTCGATGGATCCACTCAATCGACTAAAGTGATTTGGTGTCGATAGAACCACCTATTATGTAGTTGATTACGAGTGTCGATGGAACCACTCAATCGACTAAAGTGATTTGGTGTCGATAGAACCACCCATTATGTAGTTGATTACGAGTGTCGATGGAACCACTCAATCGACTAAAGTGATTTGGTGTCGATAGAACCACCCATTATGTAGTTGATTACGAGTGTCGATAGAACCACTCAATCGACTAAAGTGATTTGGTGTCGATAGAACCACCGAGAGAGATATTTATTTATTTAATTAATTTATTTATTAACATCACTAACAAGTTCATCCTATTCAAATGATTGAGTCGATTTTAAGCTTAAGAGATGACTGAGTCTCTTTAACTTGAAATGATTGTGTTCATTGAATATCGAGAGAATATTTTATTTCAGGATAGAACATTTTATTTCAGCAAGTAATGATAGATCCGTCGGAAGAGATGGTCAAATGATTGTGATGAATTTAAGTTGCAGAGATTGTTAAATAGAGAACATTTTATTTCAGCAAGTAATGATAGATCCGTTGGAAGAGATGGTCAAATGATTGTGATGAATTTAAGTTGCAGAGATTGTTAAATAGAGAACATTTTATTTCAGCAAGTAATGATAGATCCGTTGGAAGAGATGGTCAAATGATTGTGATGAATTTAAGTTGCAGAGATTGTTAAATAGAGAACATTTTATTTCAGCAAGTAATGATAGATCCGTCGGAAGAGATGGTCAAATGATTGTGATGAATTTAAGTTGCAGAGATTGTTAAATAGAGAACATTTTATTTCAGCAAGTAATGATAGATCCGTTGGAAGAGATGGTCAAATGATTGTGATGAATTTAAGTTGCAGAGATTGTTAAATAGAGAACATTTTATTTCAGCAAGTAATGATAGATCCGTCGGAAGAGATGGTCAAATGATTGTGATGAATTTAAGTTGCAGAGATTGTTAAATAGAGAACATTTTATTTCAGCAAGTAATGATAGATCCGTTGGAAGAGATGGTCAAATGATTGTGATGAATTTAAGTTGCAGAGATTGTTAAAAAGAGAACATTTTATGGTAAGAAAGAAAGAAAAACGTTAATTGAAACAACATAAACAATAAAAGAAGAAGTAAGAAGTTATGATTTAAAATGATAGCACTTCTACGATTAAGTTTGAGGACAAACTTGTAGTCAGGAAAGGCCGAATGTTAGATTATTAAATATAGACCTTTATAATGTAAACAGTTGGTGTATTGACGGATAGTCAATGTAATGAATTATAGTCTGTGTTGGCGCCATTTGCTGTCGGAAGATTGACAAGGCGGTGAATGAGTTCAATTGAAATGAAGTTGCTGCGCAAGCGCCCTTGATCGATCTGAAGCATCTTAATTCGTAGCTACATTCATACTGGACATCATTCATTCGATAGACGCAAAATGGAGGACATCTCGAAATTGTATTGGGATATACAATAAATATTGGAAAAGTGTTACTTATTGGTTTTATTTCAGCCGATTGCTTATAGTTAGCTTACAACATGAAGTTCAGAGGTTAGTGAAATTAATTACCGTCCAATTAATTAATTTCAGCAAAGTAACTGAGTGTTTCCGGAAGACTTGGTTTGAAGGTTTGAAATTATTCGAAATTTTTCTGACCTTTATTTCTTTGTCATTATATTTAATGGTTTATTTTATTATTTATTATATTATTTCATTTCATTTATTACGGAATATTGTACTGAGCTACTTAACAATTAGTAGTAGCTCGTGCTAGGGGAACTTTTGGAAGTTTCGAATCATAAACGTATCGAGATGTCATCGTTAATACCTGATGAAAATAAATAAATATTTCATGCGTCGCGTCGTTTGGATTATGAACTGTTTCCGTGACTCTTTTGATTTTTGTATCGAAATTTATGAAGGGGAGCTATTTCTCGAATCCTTAAACTTTCGTATTCTTCGAATAAGAAAGTGTTACTAAACTAAATTTTTTATAATATAATAGAAATATTAATTAATTTTCATTTTCATATAAATTTTCAGTACTACTAACTTTGTACTTTTTTATTAAAATAAATTTTACACATATTTTATGAATTTAATTTAATTTAACCGACGGAAAAAGGAGGTGGTTACACAATTCGTACCCGTATGTTTTATTAATTAAATTTTTTATATCAGAAGTATTCATTAAATCTGGATTTCAGATTTAGAATTTATTTTATATAGTTTTACAGTGCTTTGAAACGACAACTCAATAAGTTTACGATTCGAAAAAAAATCGAAATATAAAATGGAGTGATTGGAGTTACTGCTTAAAAATTTATTAAATTTATACTCATGCAGGAATCGAACCTGTATTTTTTTTCTAGGATTTGCGTTTTTTTTTAGGTTTGCTAATAATTTTCATTTTGTATTTGCGATATCCTGAAAACATAATATCTTACAATAGGGTTTTCAATGCTCAAAAAACATATATTGTGTTCAATATTATAATACTATCTTATCTGAAGACTTTATATATTTTTAAATGGCAATTTTTTATAACGCGGTCTAATTCGATTTACCACTGATTTAAATCACTAAAATCAATAATAGTGGTAGATATTTTGTACAAGCCACAATCAAGTTGCGTATGTACTTGGCTTTAATTTAGATAGTTTTTAAAAAATAAGAAAATCATATTTCGTTATTTGAGCATCCAAACTAAGTGAATATTATTTAGTTACATACAGAATGAGTGTGTCTTCTGCAGGATATTTCAAAATGAGAAAATGCAAAAAAATATTCAGTTATGATCTGATGGTATTAATTTAATATAATTTCCTGTGAAATGTTATAGAAATCCTGATTTAACTTTCATAATTATTTTTTTGTAGTTTTAGAATGCTTTCTCTATACGATTAGGATTCGAAACTTCGAGAATAATAATAATATATAAGAAGAAATAAATAATATATAATAAGAATAATATAAGAAAATACTTAAATTAAATTTGAAATTTCTGAATGAAAATTAAATACCGTTTTCTTTCACTAATTCTGTATATAAATAGATAATATTTTTAGAAATACTTACTAATATCCGGCGATCAGCTATGGCAGCCTACTGCATATTATTGGGCATCAATTTCTCTGGTTAATATTTTTTCATTCATTTGTTTTTCTCATTAGCCTCGATTCTGAAAACAAACAATAATATTAATAAATGGAACTAATAATTATTTTTTTAGATCTGATTTAATTTTCCTCCTCTTGGTATACCTGTCTTTTTATAATATATTTTACTTTTGAAATTATTTTGTAATAAATACTTCCATACAAAATTTTTATTTAACATATCTAATTTGTCTTTTATGCTATAAAATTTAAATATTTTAAATAAAAATTTTAAGTTCTTATGTGCAATCATTGACTAAAAAATATTAATGTTTCCTCAGCAATAATGATTTTGTTGGGAAATATTTTTTATAGTTGTTATTCCTGTTGCTATATTAATTTTACGAACCAATAAGATTATAATAATTATAATTTTTATTATAACTTAGCCAAGAATATAAGATGTTACAGAATATTTTTTTTTTGTTATTCAAGTCGGATTCAATTTATTAATAAAATATGATTTTTTTCGAACTATTTTAAATTTAGATTTACACTAAATAAATTAAACTTTTTTAATTTACAAAATCATATTATAATAATGACCTGAGCCCTGACAGGAAATACCAAAAAATTTTCACACTTTTGTATTTTTTATTTACAATTAAATAAATCAAACGTCATTAAATTAATAACGGAAATTAGTTAGTTATACACATTACTCATTTTTTCTTAAATAAAAAAAATATTTGAAATAACTCTCTATGATTAAAATCTCGTAGTAAACGATCAAGAAAAGAAAATAAAATAATATTAGGTATAGAGGCAAACAAAATCAACAATCAGGATTTTAAAATTCTTTTTCTAATTTTAAAAGCAAAACTTGCGTAGATATGAAAAAAATTAATTTGTGTTAAAATAATATACAATAAAAAACCAGCCAGAAATAAAATTAAAAAAGGTATTTGAAAACAAGAACTGATTTAAGCTTGAGTAAAATATAAGTTTCTGAAATATACTTACAAAAATCGGCTGCAGCTTTCGGATGTTGTATAATCAAATAAAAAAACTGTTCTTATTACTTTGAAACTCACTAAAAGTTATTTTGAATTTTACTCTAAGTCACACTAGATTTTTCTACAAGAAAATATAACACTTTGTGAAGCTAAGGACTCTGTCCTTTGTCGAGCAGGTAAATTGAACTTTTGACGTATTCTTCTTTGAGTCCTTAGAGGACCATCTCCTCCGAGCTGGAGCGGAGATGTGACCAGAATTTCCCGCGTTCCTGCCTTTATAGTGGGTTAAGCCTAGCCCAGAGGATCCATCCCACTCAAGCCCCATCCAATCATGGACGCCTGCGCGCGCAAGGACTCTCTTTATCTCTTGTTGCCCCATATTTTTTCTGGGAATTTCTATTTTAGGAAAACTGAAAGCACTGGAAATTGAAACGTAAATTTAAGAGAAAAACATTTCTACCCTTAATACACTGTACCTGGAAAAGCGGCCATGATTTTTCCCCTTAGTTTTGTATCGTGAATTTTCCCGTTGAGTTATTAATTTCAATGGAGTAGGTACTTCTTCTTCTTCTTCTTATGGTACTTATGAGTACTATTTTTTTTTTAATTAAAATCGAATAGTTTATAAAGCAAACCCAAGCTTAACCTATCGCACGGTATTTGTAAAAATATCTGCTTTGGAATGTTTGAAATTTATTTCTACATTGCGAGGGTACCCGTTGGCTTACAACGTGAAGTGTAAAGGTTAGAAGAATTTCGGCAAGTTAGTTAGTGTCTTGGGTGGCCGAGTGGTCAGGTACCTGCCCGGATAGCAGCGGAAGCATGTTCGATTCCCGCCTCAAGATCATAATTTTTCGAAATTCTTTTCTAAGTACCAAAATCTTTGTACAAATTTTTCTAACATTTATATAATGTTAAAATTAAAATCGAATAGTACTATTTTATTACGGAGATGATTTCTACAGAAAATCTTTAACTGATTTAAAGAACTATTGTAGAGTCCACTTACGAATTCATATCATTTATTAAACGCTAATTAAGAAAGTTTTCAATCTGTTATACCCGGTGGCCCGACGGCTGTCGGTCGTCAGCGTAGGGATCCAATTGATTTTTGACAAATTACAACAGTTATTTTGCGTATATTTCATACACTATCTACAATTACCAATTTAACAATAAAAGCTGTCTTGAAACTTTTTTGTCGCTGGATTCAATCCATCAGCTTCACGGAAAGAAAGGGCAAAATGCTGAAAATTTTCTTCCCCTGGGAACGTCAGGGAAGTTGACTTTGCTTTAAAACAAAATATATTTTAAATAACGACTAAGAAAACTAATGCGTCTCTGTCACGTCGTCCCCTAGGGTCAGCCAAAGGAAGGTAACAAGAAAGTATCGGTTCTAATCGCAATATTCAGTTAAATCAAATAATCCTTATTGCTTACAAGAACAAGAAACACGAACAAATTAGAGAATTTGAAATAAAATGCTTATAAATTATAATTATAATCACTACAGAGACGCTAAGTTGAACACTGGTTTTCCATAAAAAGGTACATGTCGTCTTAATCGCACTTTTAATGTATTTCTATTGTTTATTAGGTTCTAAAACTTTAGTTAAAAGTGAAAAAAAATATTAAGAAAATTACTGCATCAATCATTCCTATTTATAAAGTGCATCCGCTACTAAATTCGGCAACTTAAAATTTCAGAATGAGAATTAATTTAGATACAAAGTTGTTGTTAAACTTTGTATGTAATATACGGCGGAACTCCATACTTGCTACGGCGTAGGTACTTTCGAACTGCCGTACATCGTACCTTACAACTAACATACCAAAGTATTAAAGTTTACGCATCAACACACACACACACACACACACATGTCGTCATTTAGATTGGATTACATATAATAAATATTACATTTCATATAATCCGCCGTTTAAATAAATAAATATTATAAAATAAAATCTGTTAGTGCCATGGGTTAAAATATAATTCTTTTATTACTTATAAAACATTGTAATTACTCTTTGGCTAAGTGTATGCAAGCTGAAAGACTGCACCAATAGCATCGATACACGTAAATCCATAAAGGATTAAGAACGTAGTGCGTCGACTCCGCAATTACACTATTATCGTGAAATGAGGCTTGCCGGGCAAGTTACCGTGAATATTTAATGCGTTGGCAATTTGTCTTGTAACCTGCATCGGAAGCGGGTCAGACGGTGAAAACTGTTCATTTTCTTGTGAGTAACCACGTACGATTCCCATTTCTAACACTGCTACCCCAACGAAAACAGCAGTTAACTGACCATGCTGCATTTTTCCTTTGTAAATTTTTAATAAGGTTTTATTGTTAATGTGTCAGATAAAGGCAGGTTTATTTTTTTGTGTTACTTAACAACAGAGATATTCCCACCATGAGATATTCCCACCATTTTATAAATTAAATCGTTAACTACTACTATTAACTCGATAATAAGACAAAAAACTTTCTCTTAGGATATGTATAAAAGCTTCATTGGAAACCTTAGTTTATTATATTATTATCTCTTACCTGTCACTTTTCTAATTTTATTATAAGCTCGTGTGACAAATTGCTCATTATGGAATTTACTCGCTAATTAAAACATAATGTTCGCAACTATTTTATAATACAGTTCACTGTTCGATTAATTTTATCGGAGATACTGGCATAACTTTGAAGTTAACACATTCTGAATAGGTGTTATTCTGAGACATGTCTCAAATCCGCACCGCTAGCGTTACCGATTACGTGTTACCCATTTATTCCACCCTATTAGTGACGCGGAATCCTTCTAATATTATATAAATCTGCCGCACTAACTCACTTTTACCTCAAAAGAGTCGAAATTTTAACATTTTTTCCCGCGCTAACCACCGTCAGTAATTTTACCTATTTGTAATGGTAAGTAACACTTAAATTTATCTTGTGATTTGTAAAACACAACTTTAGACAAACTATGAACCGTATAAAAACGTGAATGTGTAAAAAATGGTTGTCTGTGCTGTTAAAAGCTGCGTCGCCTGATACGCTTTTAAGTTTCGTCGCATAGCCACTTTGTTATGGGGTTATTCACTACGACTACTGCATAATTGAACAAAGCCGAGTCAGTGCTTAAACATGGACTATTAACAAAAATAGGCCTAGAACCAATTTTCGTCACCACGAGCATTTTTGCTAAATAATGCAATGACCAATTTTTTTCATGCAGGATTACCTTTGATAAATCATTTGCAAGTAAAATTACAAAACAATATTTAGTAAAATAATTGGGCAGACAGGACAATCATAAAGCATATTCAATTATTTTTTTTATTACTCACATGACATTTGGCATTGGACTAAAATAAAAGTTTAAAAAAACTCCGGAAAATTATATGTTGTTTATGTCTTAAATGGTAAAATATAGACTTGTGTGGTTTTAATCAAATCGGTCATCTAAACCTATTTGGAACGAAGTTAACCTAAAAAAAATATTCTCGAATTTATCATAGTAGCGTAATTTTGAACAACGAAGTCCATTACTACAGTTTTACATATTGTATTTTTATTTATTCAACGCAATAACAGTTAACAAACCAATCAAAACACTAAAATAACATACATTAAAAAACCAATGTAAATTTCCAACCAATAAAATTGTGCACAAATTTCTATTTAAAACTTGTTTAAAATAAACGTTTAATAAAATTATATTTTGGAATGAACAAGAAACAAAAAGATAATATAATAAGATAAACCTTAGAGTTGGATACAAATACTGAATATTAATACTGTCTAAATTAAAATGTTATCAATCTCAACCGACCCGGCTTAACTCTGCACAAAGCTTTTATTTCTGCGCGACCCTTTATTCGGGTGACGTATACAACCCTAGACATAAATCCGTCAGTGTTGAAATCGATGCAACGCTACTGGAGTGCATGGACCTACTTATTCAACGCGCCGGCCGTCTCGTGGGGGAGGGACTAATGGCGGGAAAATGTATTTGCCGTCACACATCAATGCGTTGATTTCACTTTCTTCCAAAGTATAATACTTTTGCCCTTGTAGACTCACACGCGAATAGATTAGAGTTACATACATACATAAATCACGCCTGTATTCCCGAAGGGGTATGCAGAGGTGAATTAAACACCTACTTCTCGCCAATTAAGTTGGGTCCCACGTAATAGGTGGCGGGCCTATTGCCATCTATCAGGCACATAAAATCTCAGTATATTGCTAGGTGGTATGAGAGAAATGCTGCTGCCCATTACTCATCGCTGTCTTACATTATTGGATATGAATATACAAAGAACAAAACCTCTATATTACTCGTTGGTTATTTTCTTGATATAGTTTTAACTGCTTTGATTTTAACTGATGCTCCGCCATGTGGTGACAACAGAGCGAATACAATAGTCACCAATCTCCCGCGGGTGTCGTACAAGGCGACTAAGGGTTAAGAGAGCAATAAGTGGGCTAGTGACCTAATTGAAACGTGGGTATTAATTCACCCCAGCCTCCCCTCTCGAGGATATATGCGTGAATTATGCATGTTTTAACTGCTTTCAAGTATTCAATTGTATTTATCAATCGCGATCCTTAACGAAAAAAATCTTAACACACTCTCGTAAATTATCATGGAACGGTTTTGTAAAAATGCTCATGGTGACGAAATTTGGTTCTAGGCCTATTTTTATTCATAGTGCATTTTTAAGCAGAGTCTCGGCTCAGTTTAATTATACAGCAGCCTTCGCGAAAACCCGCATAACAAAGTGGCTATGTGACAAAACTTAAAGGCGTACCGATATGACGCGGCTTTTGAGGTGCCATTTTTTACACATTCTACATATATTTCTTTATGAAATTTTTAGTTTATCTTACGTTGCGTTTTCCAATATCTCAATTTTATCAAGTTTATTTCTTGCCTTTACGTATCGGTAAAATTAATGAAATGAATGAATGAAAAATGAATGCGCGAGAAAAATTCTATAATGTCGACTTTGTTCAGGTATGAGTTAATGAGGCATTTAAGCGTGTTGATTGATATAATGTTACTGGAAGTGTATGATATCCTGGAATTGTATACAACTCCTAGGAAATGTATACAATTCCGAAGCTATTTAGGAAATGTATAAAATATTGTTGTAAAAACGATTAAATTTATACATATCCTGGGAAATGCATACATTTCCTAGGAATTGTATAAAATTCCAATATCGTATTAGGAAATGTATAAAAAAATGCTTTCTATAATAAATCACGTTGTCTAATATGTTATATTGCACACATCACATTTTTATAGCATAGACATCTTGCTGTAATACAGTAGTTGGTTAGGCTAGGTTAGAACATGAACCAACGAATAGCACGAGTCGAGCGAGCGAAGCGAGCATACCGCGGCCGCTGCCGGCGAGTGCCAGTAAGTTGTGCTTTTATAGAAAAGTTACAATGTAATACGGCGACGGCTGCTTTGGTCGAATGCTCAGATTGCTGGGTATTGGCCAAGAGGTTCCGGGTTCGAATCCTGGTAGGGGCAAACTTTGTGATGACTACAAATGTTTGTTTCCGAGTCATGGTTGTGTATATGTTTATGTAGTATATTTTCAACATTTATATACATAATTATATTAAAAATATGTCCGTCATCTACTTTGGGCTAGATGATAGGTGTGAGTGTAATAATATTTATTTATTATTATTTATTTATATAATAATACCCTCGCCCCGCTATCCCCGCATACCCATTGATATCTTTAATGTTTCACATTGCCGATTGCTGTTTCGTAAATGTATAGATTTCCTAGGAAATGTGTCTAATATAATTTATTTTATACATTTCCGTGCGATTTTAGGAACTACATACATTTCCTAGGAATTGAATACAATAACGGATTTAATATATGTCCGATGCGGGAATCGAACCCGCGTTCACTGGAATCCGGGCAGGTGTCTAAACCGCTCGGCCAACCAATACGAAGACTATAATTTTTCTGACTTTTTCTAACTTCGAAGTTGTGTCCGTGTTTACTATAAAATTGATGGAACAGTAACGGGTAAGCAAATTGACATCCGAGGATGCAAGTGGTGGAAACGACCATGAAGGGATATAGTATATCTTTAATATTTTTATATACCTATTATGTGTATTCATTTATTATATTTACTTTTGGCTAGATGATAGATCTGGTGTGATTACTACTACTACGATTACGGTCGTCTACGGATGGACTGCTACACCACTTGTAGAGCGTAGTCATACAACTACGGCGAGCTGCGTAATTTTTATCGTAGCCCACCGTAGCTTACCGGCTACGAGTTCGTAATTATTCTCTACATTGGGTTCCAACTTAGTTATTTTGTGTATTGGGTGTTTATCAAATTAGGTCTTTCCTCCATAGGTATTATGACTAACTGCCACACTCACAGACGTCGTTTAACTTTAATGAGTACTTAATGTAAAAAAAAAAATTAAAATCTAGACTCTATAGTCTAGATATTAAAAACTAGTCTTTATGCTTGCTAGGTCTATACCTAGCAAGCATAAAGACTAGTTTTTAATTTTTATCATTTTTGATTAAGTTATCATCATCGTTAATGTCTCTGAGTGCGGCTGTTAGTCTTTAAACTTTAGAGATTATGATTCGTAACCCTATTTTGATCATTGTGTGTTACTTCGATGGAGGTCTATCGACTGCAATTCAAAAATATATTCCTGTTCTGGATGCCGATGATTATTTATTGGCACCATGGCTCCAAACACAGAATTGACCATAACCCCTGGCCCAGTGCAGATTGGTGGATATTAACGACCACAGATGCAGCCGAGACCATCGGCTTAACGTGTCTTCCAAAGCACCGAGGAACTCTCAATAATAAATTTTTGGTCACCCATCCAATGACCGGCCGTAGCGAGAATTGCCAAGTTACGCGATCGCGCACTAAGTCACAGCGCCATCGAGCTTCTCTAATCGGCTTCACCTCCCCTTATTTCACGGCACGAGTAAGGCTAGGGTCACACAACATTGTACCGCGTTTTATTTTTCAAGATATTTACCGAATAAGTTTAACTCATACACTGAGTATACAACATGTGACATAATAACTCACACCCTCATTACTAACATGCTAATAATTATTAATATAAATACTACGGTGTTATTACAAAATCGAAATTATAATTTTTTTTTTCCTCCTTACAAATAGTTGCGTCAGTATAGCAAAATGTATGGGAAAATTCTAAAATTACTTTTACAATTTTAATTTTTTTCAATCTACTCTATTCTATTCTAGTTATTTCTTTCAGAATAATACATATATGCGCCATTACTTATTTGGTATGCTTCATCCTGCAAAACGTGCAGTAAAATACTGTATTCACCCAGCCTAAAATGTTTCCGATTGGTTCCGGAGATTGAAGATTATTAGCGTCGACTTAAAGCGCCCACTTACCCGGCATTAACATTTTGAGCGCCCAAATAATACGGCGTTGCATAAATCCTACTTGTGCTCAAATAAGAGCTAAAACAAAAGAGTCACGTGCGCGTTCCAAATTTAAACTTACGATTTGTGTTTACACCGAAGCCGTTCCCCTTCTATTGTTTTTGCATTAAAACGAGCCTTGTACGAAAATAACATTCAACCTTTTCACCTTTGTTATTTTTCTTGGCGATTTTCTATTAACAACTTGGTTTCTTTGCAAAGGCTTAAGTTACGCGTAGAGATACAACAAGTTCCACGACTAAAATAGAACCTTGTAACTTTTTGGCGAGTATCGACTGCAGATACAGCAGGGAACGACTTACTTTACTAACGAAGCGCGGAGGAACTCGAAATAGTGTATTTTTGGTCACCAATTCTTTGGCTGGCCTTAGCGAACATTGCTTAGTTTACGCAATCGCAGGCCTACAAGATGAACAGATATCATTAAGTCTGCTACAGACCATTACTGAATGTACACGTAGTGCTACGAACAGGAGAAAAATGGAGAAATCTGGCAAAATCCGTAACCCAACACTCAGACATTCCATGACCACGACCACTCCTTCAGAAGTGTTACTGACACGAATCTCTACTGTCACCATCTGGTCATTAGGGTACAGCCGACCGACTCATTGGGTTCAAAAGCATAAAAATAGAAAACTATGATTTATGGCGGACTCCAGTTAAGACCAATTTAAGGCAACCGCGAGTCCGTACGAAATAAACACGACAGATCCTTAAAATTGTTTAAGGCAGCTGATGTAGTCATTGTCAATATTGACAGTTAATGCATCTGATAATAACATCTAGTGTTCGAGTGCGTCACCGTCAAAGGGTTACGCAATCCTCTTTGACGGACGCGCGTCAAAGTGCGACCG
The DNA here is from genome assembly GCA_963931975.1 of Cataclysta lemnata. Lineage (NCBI taxonomy): Eukaryota > Metazoa > Arthropoda > Insecta > Lepidoptera > Crambidae > Cataclysta > Cataclysta lemnata. Next base: position 2,867,098 of record OZ008350.1, on the reverse strand, counting down.
CAGGCAGTTCCGGGGTCCGCGCCGCACATACAAAGCTAATACGAGACTCCGCGGTTTCCATTCCATTCGATCTCCGGCGGCGGATATTGGCGGTGACGCCGATGGCTTCACTGTTTGATATTGACGGCGGATGGCTACACTGTTTGATATTGACGGCGGATGGCTACACTGTTTGATATTGACGGCGGATGGCTACACTGTTTGATATTGACGGCGGATGGCTACACTGTTTGATATTGACGGCGGATGGCTACACTGTTTGATATTGACGGTGGATGGGTACACTGTTTAATATCGACGGTGGGTGGCTACACTGTTTAAATTGATGGTGGATGGCTACACTGTTTGGTGGACATTTTATCACATCCGTTTTCAAACTGTTTTACAAGCAAGCCGTTACTCAAATGGTGTCATGTCTTTTTTGTGTATGATGTCTATCATCAACAGCAAAGCCAGCAGTATACAGGATTAATTTTCCCTCATTTGACCTCGCAGGAGTTTAATAGATAGTTAATATGATAAATTAGAATGTTTGTTCAAAAACTTTTGGTAATTCGATAGAAATTATTTTCATACAAATTATACATTAAGTAAATAATTTAATTAACCTCTGGAATATTAAACTCTATATTGGGCAGTATAACGCCGACTTTTCGTTTATTATTTAAACTTCTTTTTTTTTATTTATGGCTTCTCGTAGTAGGTACGAATTCTGCCAGCGTCAAGCAACTTATATGTTGTGATAAGATTCACGTAGAAAAATTCTCTCAAGTTTTAAAGCCGCGTTTTTCCAAAGCCTGTAACAACGATCACTCTCGATCAGAAATCTCTGCTAACAATAATACAAAAAAAAAACAAAATCTAATAATCCCCCTCTTTATATCTAATTAATTGGGAAAAACAAAGAGCAATATTTTTATAAATATCCTCTTACTTGTTTTGACATTCAGCTAGAATAATCGCCAATTAACCTTTCAGAAGATCGTCAGTAAAATAATAAAGGCGCAGATTGCCGAACAGATAATCAACTAGTCGCAAAAAATACACCGTTTTGTTATTGATACCTGCCTTAACGGCAACAACTAATTAGTGCTGTTATTACTTTGTATCCAATTACGGGGTCTTCGAAATCACGGGCTAAGGCTGAGAACTCACGAAGCGGTTACTACCCGCGCCCGCAGCGGCGGCGGGACCGTCGTTTTGTTTCTAAACTCAGCCCCCGTAGCACGGGACGTGGACACAACATCTCTTTCAGGGGACAGAAAATCTTTTCCTCTCGCTCTAGCTCCCAATAAATCCCGAGACAATACACTGTCAAGTTGTGGAGAGAGACTTGTCCACGGCCCCGTGCTAGGCCCGCAGGGGCCATAATTCTGGCCCCCTAGCCAAGTGGCCAATCTATCGAACGCATAGAATAATACAAAATGAATGAAGCCGTGTGGTGACGGCAGAGTAGAATACAATTGTCACCACCCCAAATCTCTCCCGTGGGTGTCGTACAAGGCGACTAAGGATAAATCAGTGATGAGGAATGGGCAGCAGCGTTTCTCTTATACCACCTAGCAATGTACCTACTGCGACTTTTGTGCCCGATAAATGGCAATAGGCTCGCCACCTATTACATGGGACCTAACATAATTGGCGAAACGCGGGTTCACCTCTGCCTACCCCTTCGGGGATATAGGCGTGATTTATGTATGTATGTATGTATGAAACTGACGTATTACAAAGAAAACAATAAGTCCGTTTCATACTTTTGTTTTCCATGCGTTTGAATAGAAATAAGCAACTTGGCTCAAGAAAGAAAGAGAGCACAACCCGCAGAGGCTGCGGTTGACCGCGGCCCCCGCGATTGAGCTCGCTAGCACAATGACATTGTGCGCTCGACCGTGATTGCGTAAACTATGCAATGTTCGCTAAGGCCGGTCAGATGGGTGACCAAAAATGTATTACCTCCGTGCTTTGGAAGGCACGTTAAGCCGTTGTTCCTGGCTGCATCTACAGTCGATATTACCCACCAACCCGCACAGGGCCAGCGTGGTGGGTTATCGCCCATTCTCCCAATATTCATAGGGAAGGCCAGTGCGATAGTCAGCAGTGGGGACATTAAAAAGGGCATCAGCCCTTTTCAGATCATCATCAGAAGATGATACATAAATCACGCCTATATCCCCGAAGGGGTAGGAGGCAGAGGTGAATACACCCACTGTAATGGGTGATAAGTGGTAGGTGGTGTAACAGGTTTCTTAAACTGCTTGATCCTACAAGTGTTGCGGTCCCGCAACCGCTGCGGGCGCGGTAAGAAACCGCTCCGTGCGGTCTTAGCCTAAATGTGTAGGTTGATTTATTCTTGCAACTATTAATTGGACATCTGTTTGGCCCCGTATCAATTTCTAAAACATCCGAGAGCTTTGTTTGTACAGTTGCCAACACGTTTTGCTATACCAACTCGTCAAGGTGCTACCATTTTTCTGGCCAAACATACATACATACATAGATTTGTCGGCCGGATTGGTTGACTGGTCAGATCGCTGGCTATCGGCCAACAGATCCCGGGTTCGAATTCAGCCCGGCTAGCATGACCACCAAAACACGATATGATATTATGGCCATTTATCGCTTTGAACAATAAAACATCATTGGGTTTTTGACAGTATAAAGCGATAAATAGCTATATTTAATTATTAAAGCCATATATGCTTTATGTTAAATCCTTTTATCGCTTTAAACTGAAAAAAATTCAATGATTTTTAACAGTTCAAAGCGATAAATGGCTATATCATATCGTGTTTCGGTGGTCATGCTAACCGGGCTGGTAGGGGGCAATATTTGTGATGAACACAGACATTAAAGTTCTCAACTTTTAATCAACCTCTGGGTGTGAGTGTAAGAAATATTTATTTATATTTAGATACAATAATCACAAAGGGCCTACCCCTTCACAAGGGCTTACTCCTACCATAGGTGAATCAACACTCACGTTTCATCCATTATATCTAAATGGCAGTAGATATATTGCTAGTTAGTATAAGACGAACGCTGCTGCGCTGCTGTTATTGCCCTTAGTCGCCTTGTACGACACCCGCGGGAGAGATTGGGGGATACTAACAATTTTATTCTCTCATCACCACTCGGTAATAATGAGTCATAACAACCTAGGCGAAATTTTAGTAGGCTGATGGTGATGAATAATTAAGAGCCCTATTACATTTTGACTGTGATTTTTACGTAAAATCTCAATAAACACGATAAACATAACTGCAAAATTTATACGAAATGCGATGCACCAGGCGTCTAAGTATGAGAGGAGTGAGATTTGTAATAGGGCTCTTAATGCGCAACTATTATTTAACAAATTATATACCTTACTATTGGAATGATAAGATATTAAAAGAAAATAGTGACAAAAAACCTTTATTAAAAATAATGAAACAATATACTTTATAATAATAAAAACACCATAACCAGTAAATTGATAACAATAATATATATTAACATCTAAAATTATGATTACAGTCATATTTAACATTCAAGAAAAACAAGTTTATTCTACTAGAACTTAAGTTCCATATAATCTTTATAACACTATACTTAACACAATATAATATTACTATTATCACGGGTCTATTACAAATCCTGCGAAATTATTTTTCATATGCCTAATTTATTATATATTAACCCTGTAATATTTTACAGGTAAAAGTTTACCCTTTTATGCATGTAAATATTACAAAAATATCAATATTATTAAAATTATTGTACATTATAATTATAAATGTTCCAAATTTTTCTGACTTTACTGAAAAAGAATTTGGAATAATTATTTGAATTTCCCGTATTAATTATTAGACATTTTTATGGACTTTTATTTTTATGTAACATAATTATAACTTTAAAGTTACATTTAAATGCGGTTTATCCTTTACAATGATCTGATTAAAAATTATTAAGCACCAGATACACATAATGTTTTATTATTTATTTAACAACAGCAAAAGATTGTAACATATTATTATTTTGTCTGCCAAGAGAGTAGTAGACGATTGTATTTCTGTAACAAAATGTGCCAAACGGGTTAATGTACACTGGAAATAGTCGGCCATTGTTATATATATTATACAAAAATATTCTTACATATAATCTACAACTTAGATGTGTTTTTCTTGATGACCTTATTGACTATAACGTGGGCTTCGTCGTAGTGTGGGTTGAAATGGTCCTGTACTTTCTTCCACCAAGTAGCTATTGATGGGTAGTGGTCTTTCGGATCATAGCCGGCCATCCCTGGTAAAACAAAATAAAAATTTTACAGGGTTATTTTTAAAACACCAAAAAGTCACAGGAGTAGATAGCTAACATCATAAAAATCATCATCATAAAGTTTGTTCTACGACTTTTGATGATTCGTAAGATTTTACTTTCATACAAAAATAAATACTAATTTAATTTGCCGTTCTAAAAGTCAATAACTCTACGTACACCTACATGCATCGGCATTAAGCAGCGCGCGGGCCTAGCGTAGCACCGTTCTTTCAATTATGAATGAAAACTTATAAATGTCACGACAGTACAATAAAAACTTAAAAAAATAACTTTTCATCCCACCATCTCGGAAAAAGCGTTTTTGCTCTTCGATATCTGAGTGCAAAAGCCGTTTTTATCGTCTAGAGGTTAAAGTAAATTTGAATTTAGAACATCGTGTGCAATGAGTTTGTGAATTCAAAACATCATTATACATATTTATTTCTACCTCCATGGTGCCGAAATTGTCATGCAACCTATTTTAATTTGTTAAAAACTCAGACTCGGAACCTTCTTGGTGTACTTTGTAATTTGTAATTTGCTTTGCGCGCGCCATTTTCTTTTCACGTCATAAATTTGTTAAAACCTAGGAGTTCCGTGACGGTCAATCAGCTTGGCGTCAATCTTGCTTTAAACATTTTGATCGTCTACAACGCTTGCTGGATGCTTGAGTCAAGCATTTAAAAGCTTTTTAGGTCTGTATCTTTGTTGATTTGTTTACGCTAGCAACGGAACAAAAACATACAGAAAATCAACGTGCTTGACTCAAGCTGATTGACCGTCTCGGAACTCCATTAGAGACGGTAATTTTTATTAGGTACTTACAGGTGTGTCTGGATGAATGTTGCGGGTGTGGCTGGGTGGATGGGTAGGTGTTGGAGGTGTGTCTGGGTGAATGGGTGTTTTGAGGCTGTGTCTAGGTGAATGGGTGTTTTGTGGGTGTGTCTGGGTGAATGGGTTTTTGTGGGTGTGTCTGAATGGATGGGTGAGTATTGTGGGTGTTTCTGGGTGATTGGGTGTTTTTTGGGTGTGATTAGGTATTTTGTGGGTGTTTCTGGGTGATTGAATGTTTTTTGGGTGTGATTGGGTGTTTTGTAGGTGTTTCTGGGTGAATGGGTGTTTTGTGGGTGTTTCTGGGTTAATCGGTGTTTTGTGGGTGTTTCTGGGTGAATAGGTGTTTTGTGGGTGTTTCTGGGTGAATGGGTGTTTTGTGGGTGTTTCTGGGTGAATGGGTGTTTTGTGGGTATTTCTGGGTGAATGAGTGTTTTTTGTGTTTCTGGGTGAATGGGTGTTTTTTGGGTGTTTCTGGGTAAATGGGTGTTTTGTGGGTGTTTCTGGGTGAATGGATGTTTTGTGGGTTTTTTGGGTGAATGGGTGTTTTGTGGGTGTTTCTGGGTAAATGGGTGTTTTTTGGGTGTATCTGAGTGGATGGGTGTGTATTGCGGGTGTGAATGTTGTGGGTGTTTCTGGGTGGGTGTTGAGAGTGTGTTTGGGTTAATGGGAGGGTGTTGTGGAAGTTTCTTGGTGAAAACAGAAACTGTTGTGATTGTATTTGTGGCATGAATGCATCTAAATTATATAACAGATTGTGAACGTTCTTATAAATAACTACTCTATCCCCCGAATACAGAAACGCCAATCAAAGTTTGAGTCTTGCTTAACATTTAAATGTTGTCAAAATTGACGTTTTTCCATACAAATTCTGACAGGTAATGTCCACTTAACTTTTTAAGCAGTCCCCCAAATTTGATTAGCGTTTCTGTATTCGGGGGTATGATTATCTCTGTTTTGTAACGAGTCTGTGGTTAATGAGTAATCGGAACTCTAGAATAAAACCTTCTTGTTTGGTTAAATAAACTCGTTTTATTAAAGTTAACACATGGCGCAGCCGGTAGGATATGGCAAGTTCATATAATTTGCCAGCAGGACTATCCCTGTCTGGGAATCTAAGTGAAAATTGGAGAAAGTTTTCTCAAGCTTTCGAAATCTATCTTGAGGCAGGTGGCTTGATAAGTGTCGCCGAATCAAGGAAAATAGCAATATTATTAAACTTGATCGGTGAAGAAGCTCTTGCAGTATATAATACATTTGAATTCGAAGAAAAAACATTGACATTAAAACAAGTTCTTAATAAATTTGAAGAATATTGTAACCCTAAAAAGAATGTTCTACACTGTCGATTTAAATTTTTCTCTAGAAAACAACTAGAAGCTGAACAATTTGAAAATTTTCTCACAGACGTCAAAATGCTAGCAAACGATTGTCAATTTTGTACAAGTTGTAAAGAACACATGATTCGGGACAGGCTAGTTTTCGGTACAAGTGACAAAGATTCACAAGATCAACTGATAAAAAAAGGGGACCCTAACCTAGATGATATGATAAGAATGCTAAGGTTGTCTGGATTGAGTCAAGATCATATTCGTGATATCAGACAGACTGAAGTAAATGCTATATCTACTAAATTTAAAGAAATGCAAAATTACAAAATACAAAAGAACATTTGTCCTAGATGTGGATATGAGCATAGATATGGTCAGTGCCCAGCCTTCAACAAGACTTGTGCAAAGTGTCAAGCAAAAAATCATTTTGCAAAAATGTGTCGAAGCAACTTAAAGAAAACTGTTAATGAAATCAAGGTAGATCCTGAACCAGACTATTATTGTGGTGCAATTGTGTCTAAGACTTTGAAGACTCATTCATTGGGATGGTATCAAGACCTTGTTATAGGAAGTGAAAAAATAAAATTTAAACTTGATCCAGGATCAGACGTAAATATTATTCCCATCAAACTCTTCAAGCAAATAGCAGCAAAGTCCACTTGTCCTTTGCATTTAAACAAAAGTTCAGCTGTGCTAGAGAGCTGGAATGGGTACAAAACTCCTATTGAAGGTACTATTAGACTAACCATTAATTTAAATGAAGGAAAATTTGATGAACTTTTTTGTATTGCTGGTGGAGATTTATCAGTGCCTATTTTATCCCGTGACACTTGTGTGAAATTAAATTTGGTGAAAAGAGTGGAGTCCTGTGAAAATAAATATGATTATGATAAGGAAACCTTGATAAGAAACAACAAGGATTTATTCACTGGCATAGGTAAGATTGAAAAACCATATGATATAAAATTAAAAAAGGACACAATACCTTCTTCGAAAACACCATATAGAGTCCCATTAAAAATTAGGCCTAAGTTAAAAACTGAATTAGATAGATTGACAGGCTTGGGTATAATTTCAAAAGTTGATGAACCGTCTGACTGGGTGAATAGACTAGTAATAGTTGAAAAGCCAAATGGCACCATTCGTTTATGTTTAGACCCTAAAGATTTAAATAAATGTATAGTAAAGGATTATTGTTCAATCCCAACCGTTTCAGAACTATCAGTCAAAATTAAAGATGCTAGATATTTTTCCGTTTTAGACCTTAAAGATTCATTTTTTCATATAACACTAACAGAGAAAAGTTCAAAGCAGTGCACATTTTCGACTATATTTGGCACATATAAATTTAATAGATTACCTTTTGGTATCTCCGTAGCTTCGGAAGTATTTCAACGGTATCTATCTGAAATTTTTTCTAATATTGACGGAGTTGTTAACTACATAGACGATATTCTTATCTATACCAATACTGAAGAAGAAATGAATTTAACTTTAGAAAAAGTTTTTTCACGAGCTAGACAGTGCAATATAAAATTCAATGAAGTTAAGTTTCAATACATGTTACGGAAAGTGAAATACTTAGGTCACATTTTTGAAAATGGAACTGTAAGTCCTGACCCAGACAGTATTAAGGCAATTTTAGATTATGATATACCCAAAAATAAACAAGACATTCAAAGACTCTTGGGCTTAGTAAATTATCTGAGATCCTTTATTCCAAACCTATCTGAATTAACTGCCCCCCTACGTGAATTAATAAAAAAAGACATTCACTTTGAATGGCAAAAGGCCCATACAGAATGTTTCAATAATATAAAATTAATTTTGACTACTCAACCTGTGCTACACATGTTTGATCCACAGAAAAACATAATAATTCAGACAGATGCAAGTAAAACAGGTATTGGATGTGTATTGTTACAGGAAAATAAACCAGTGTATTATGCTTCTAAATCGCTCTCTTCTGCGGAAATTAACTATGGACAAATAGAGAAGGAATTCCTGGCAATATTGTTTGCATGCAAAAAATTTCATACTTTTGTATATGGTAAGACTATTACAGTACAGACGGATCACCTTCCTTTGATATCTATCATGAAAAAGGATATATGTAACATTCCTTCAACAAGATTACAAAGAATTAAATTAAAACTCAGTATGTATGACTTAAACTTAATACATGTATCAGGAAAAAACATGTATATTGCTGATGCATTAAGTCGTGCTTCTTCTAATGCTAGTATAGATTTTGATACAGACTTAAATGATGTGATACATTCAATTAATGTCTCTGATAACATCCTCTCCCAAATTAGAATAAACAATATTAAAGATGATGTATTTATCAAACTCATTGAATATGTTAAAAATGGTTGGCCAAAATCCACCACAAAAGTTCCAAATCTAGTTAAACATTATTATAATTTTAAAAATGTCATGTGCATTGAAGATAATTTATTATATATTAATAATAGGCTATATGTACCTACATCTATGAGAGGAACTATACTAAATAAAGTTCATGAATGTCATTTTGGTGTCACCAAGACTAGAGCTAGAGCCAAATTATTATTTTATTGGATTGGGATGGATGATGACATTAGTAATTATATAGAAAATTGTATAGTATGTAAGAAGTTCTCTAATAACAATATTAAAGAACCCATGTGGATTAGGGACCAACCTGAACTGCCATTTCAATATGTTTCTGTTGATATTATGCAGTATGGAAATTATGATTATCTAGTTTTAGTAGACCATTATTCAAAGTGGTTAGAACTCCATAAGTTAAGCAACAAAACTGCCGATGCAACAATAAGGATTTTAAAGACAATATTCTCAACACATGGTGTTCCTGAAATCTTATATTGTGATAATATGCCTTTTAACTCATCAACTTTTTTAGAATTTAGCAGACAATGGCAGTTCAGACCAATATTCTCCAGTCCTCATTATCACCAAAGCAATGGGGCTGCAGAAAAGGCTGTTGGAATATGTAAAAACTTGATGAAAAAATGTGATGAAACTAATTCTGACTTGTCAAATTTTCTATTGGAATATAGAAATACTCCAGTTTGTGGAACAAGGTTTTCGCCTTCACAGTTACTTTTTAATAGACTTTGCCGCACACAACTACCAATACAAAAAGATTTACTTATATCAGAATTGGTTCCTAATTTCAAACCAGTGTTGTTAAATAATGCATATAAACATAAGTACTATTATGACATTAACTCCAAAACTAGAAGTGATAAATTTGTTGAAGGTCAAAAGGTCTGTTATAAGGAGGACGAAGGGTCTAAAATTTGGAAACCTGCCAAAATTGTAAAGGTTTTGAACAACCCCCGGTCAGTACAAATAATAGATAATAATGGTGTCATAAAAACTAGAAATACTAAATTTATTAAAACAATTAAGGAGGAAGAGGTAGAGTCTTGTCATCCAACTAATAATGATTGTATTCAGAATTATTGGAGTTGTCCCAGTCAGATTAATGTTAATGAAAGTGATCAAAACATCCAACAGTGTAATTCTCATTCTCAACCCTTAATTAGACACTCCAATAGGGAAACCCGTCGTCCTCAATATCTCGACAATTATGTTTGTGATTAATAATAACTTTAAATCATTACTATCATAAATATTTTAATTATTATAAAAAGGGAGATGTGGCATGAATGCATCTAAATTATATAACAGATTGTGAACGTTCTTATAAATAACTACTCTATGATTATCTCTGTTTTGTAACGAGTCTGTGGTTAATGAGTAATCGGAACTCTAGATTAAAACCTTCTTGTTTGGTTAAATAAACTCGTTTTATTAAAGTTAACACAGTATTTTTTTTTTGTATTTTGCAATTTCCTCGTTCGGGGGGATGAAAAGTTACGTGTTGCACTCGAGTGCAAAGATTTTTCACCTTGTGCTCTTTTGATTCCCTCGCTATCGCTCAGGATTCTAATTTTAGAATCCTTCGCTAGCTCGGTCATCAAAATTGAGCACGCGGTTAAAAAACAACTTTGCACTCACGTACAACAAATAACTATTGCGCAATGTGTTGCGTTATATTAAAACTCATAAAACAAACGTAGTTGTTTATGATGTTAGCTATCTACTCCTGCGAGGTTTTTGGTGTTTTAAAAATAATCCTGTATACAACATGTAAAAGAAATAACAAACACACACTGAACTCTACCCATGCTAACTAAGTCATATAAACAAATGGTGATATCAAAAATTCAAAATTGCAAAATTAATTTTCAAATTAACTATACATTTTGCTTTACTCTTCTACTTCTTCTCCCTGCCAAGCAGGTCTACTCTGAAACTCCGAACGATTAAGTTATATCTATCCGTCTTTCTCACGCCACTGCGTATTAAAATAAGAGCGACAAAGACGCAAAGACTCGAACGAACGAAGTAAACTTCCAGAGTAACGCCTCTGTTCCCAGTCTATCTGAGGTCGGCGTAGTATGTTTCCTCTTCCATTCATATCGGTCAGACGTCATAAAGCCACCCACCCCTTTTTGATTCATATCATCCATCACACCGTAAAGGTGCTAGTGATGAATGAATGTATAGAAAAGAGACGGTACGGACCATGTCGAGAGACCGATGAACGGAGAGAGTGATTGGAATAACATCATTCCAATCCGTACTGCTCAAAGTTTTGGCTTAGTTTTTTCAACCGGCCGCCTGCCTGACACTAACCCTTTTTGGGTATGCTGTTGGTGGTTTGCCCTCCACCATTTGGGTGCCCCAAGGAGCTTATTGGTCTACTCCGGGCAATCTCCCTTAGTCGCCTTTACGACACCCATGGGATGAGTCGGGGCTCGCCTATTCTACGTGATTTGTTCGCTCCCAGGCCAGCATAGAAGACCCACCAATACATTTTGCTTTACTGAGCGAACAATTTGTATTGTAAAATAAAAAAAACATTTCGATTTTCATTTCTTTCAGTGTTTATTACCCTCGACGACAATTGTCTCAGCCTTAACACTATGCTTTATGACATGTAATGTTACATTGTCCGGACTCGCCTTTATGCCTTTACTAAAGAATGATTTTTTTTTAATTACCCTGTCAGTTAGATCCTGTTATAATGAATGAATGACTTCTAATATTTATAAGCCTGTTAGAATGAACGAGTTGTGTAAGAAAAATAACTCACTCGGTTGCTCCAGCTCAGTAGCGGCGAACAGGTCCGCTACGGTGATGGTGTCGCCGAGAACGAAGGCAGTCCCGCGGCCCAGCCACTTGGTGTCGAACGTCTCCAACGATTGCTCCATCCGGCTCTTGTAGCCGGCTAGGGTCTTCTCGTCACTCTTACGTCCAAACATGATTGGATCCAGGTACTGCGGGAATGTGGAATCGAGTCATGAGTGAGATCGCATTTCCATTTGAAAAAATGCTAGGTCATTAGCGGTTTGTCTGACCAGACTCCCCCCACTCAAAAGGGCTTGGGGAACAACGGAGTGGCTTAGTAGTGGATAAAAAAGTACATACATACATAAATCACGCCTAAGAGAAGTCTCCCCGAAGAGGTGTACTAGCACCCACGTTTCACGCCAATTATGGTAGATCCCATGTAATAGGTGGCGAGCCTATTGCCATTTATCGGGCACAAAAGTCGCAGTACTATTGCTAGGTGGTATAAGAGGAATGCGGCTGCCCAGACACCCACGGGAGAGATTTGGGGTGGTGACAATTGTATTCTACTCTGCCGTCACCACACGGCACGGTAAAAAAATGACATTACATATTAGTGGTGTTATTACAAAAAAGTGTTTATGATGAGTTTTGTTAAATCAGATGATATCGCTGTCATAAACTATTGAATAAAAAGCGTAAACATCATATTTTTAAACACTGTTTAAGCAAAACACTTCGCACGAAAATCGCAATGGGTACATTGCTAGGTGGTTCCGTAAGAGGAACGCTGCTGCCCATTACTCTTCGCTGTCTTTACCCTTAGGCACCTTTGTCGTAAAAGGTAAAACCCGCGGGAGAGATTGGACTGGTGACATTTGCATTCAGACCTGCCGTCACCACTTAGCTGCTCTTTTTAAATATTATTGTTAAATAGTTTCAATATTATTACTAACTGCCGCACTCAGAGACGTCAATTAAATTTAATGAGTATTTAATGTCAAAAATATTCATTCAAATCTAGACCATCGACCCGGCAAGAATAGCGACTAGTTTTGAATTGTCATTTTTTGACGTTATTAACGTTATTTGACGTCTCTGAGTGCGGCAGTAAAAGATACAACGAATCAACTTTTACCGTTGCCCTGAAGAACATAGCGCAATGCAGCCGAAGGCCAACGTGGTGCCATTCCAAGAACTCTTGCAGAGCCGCTCTCTTTTTGGAGTCTTTGGGGTACAAAGACTCTGGTATTATGCCCTCGCGAGATAAGTAGCCTACTATTGCGACACTGAAAGAAACACACGAAAGGCTAGGCTAACCCCCGAAGACTGAAACGCTACCTACTCAAAGTTGAGTTCGGCTTAACATTTAAGTATTGTCAAAATTGACGTTTATCCATACAAATTCTGACAGGTATTGTAACTGTGCGCGCCATATAAGTCTGCGAGTGGTCAAAATTGGAATTAAAACTCCGCCTGCTATTTTGTCTAGGAGTGTTAATGTGAGCGAGCAGCGCCACACTTTGCGCGCAGACTTATCTGGCGCGCACTCTAACTTTTTGCATTGCTCAAAATTTGTAGCGTATCCAGTATTCGTGAGTTAATTTTTCATTCTCATTACTCACTACAAAATATATGCTCACTATAAAATAAAAATGTAATGCTTGGCTTGTATACCTTATTAATATGATTTATGTAGTTACTGTTGTGATATGTTGAATGCCCTGTGTTTTTGTTATGTATGTGTGTGTTAGTGTTGGCAAAATAAAAATTATTCATTCATTCATTCATTACCATCCCTTTACTGTCCCTACTGCTGGCGCACGGCCTGTGCTCTATGGATAGAAGAATATAGGGAGAATGGGCCATAAACCACCAAACGAGCCCAGTGCGGATTAGTGGGTATTAACGACTGCAGATGAAGCTGGGACCAACGGCCTAACGTGCCCACCGAGGCACGGAACTCGATATAATATATTTTTTGTCACCCATCCAATGACCAGCCTTGGCGAAACTTACTTAGTTTACGCAATCGCAGACCGAGCGCTCTATCGAGCTCCTTACTACATTCTTACAAAACATAAATGAATTGCTATAGGCTGAGTAAACAGAGAATTATAATAAAACAACTTTTACGGATAAGACTCGCGTATAATTTGGTGTTTGGCATATTAATTATTTAACCCGACGTTTCGATCACTTTACAGTGGCCGTGGTCACGGGGGGACTGAAGATGACAGGTGTCCTCAAAAGTTGTTTTATTTCAAATGTGTAGTGCTCGTGCAAATATAAGAAAACATTAAGAGAATTATAAATTAAGTATTGCTTGGCAATACTAAGAATTAATAAAATTACATAACAATAATTATTGTATCAATATGAAACCGCATGTTGATGAGATATTAAAAAAAAACTAATTTAATATGAGAAAACATTTTAAAAATACTTACATACATACATAAATCACACCTATACCCCCAAAGGAGTAGGCAGAGGTGAACTAGCACCCACATTTCTCCAACTATGTCAAGTCTCAGGTCCCCATTCCTCATCAAACTAATTTATCCTTAGTCACCTTGTATGACACCCACGGGAGAGATTTGGGGAGGTGACAATTGTATTCTACTCTGCCGTCACCACATGGCAGCATTTAATATAATCCCTTAATTGTTCGCTGTCTCATAAATGGATACTGTGGTTTAAAAGAATATAATCAATGGACAGCATTTAATTTAGACAAGATGTCTAGGAATTCTTGTGGCAATTACATCACAATTTTAAATCTTACCAACCTTTCACTTAACACAAAACCGTTATGCTCAATAACAGGTACTCTTTGAATCCTATTCACTTTGGTAAATTCTTCAGAATAGTGCTCGCCTAAAATATAATTAATTAATTAGTAACATTATCTAGAACATCAAATTATTTTATTTGTTATCATCATCATTTCAACTGAGAGATGCCTACTGTTAGACATAGGCATCCCCCAATTTTGTTATGACAATCATTATTATGTAGTTGTGTTTATCAATATATGAACAAAATATTACTTGAGTAGGTTTAAAAATGGTCTTTAATGGCACACACACAGTCTATTAATCTTTTTGGAATAAATTACTAGTAATGTAAAAATAAATCACCTTTTCTTAAATCTATTTTTATTGGTTCAAAGTCTTGTCCTATCTTCTTCAACAAAATGTATAAGGTCCGTGAAGGCTGGGACATAAGATCAAAATATAATTTTAGAGACATTGTCTTGATAATAAAAACACAATTTGTATTGTCTTTCTTGTGCTAAAATGTATTAAGTATTAAGTAAATGTTGTAAACAAGACGAGATCAAAGGTTATACTTCGTTCAAGTTATGATAAAGAAATAAAGATAAAACTTGTAGATACAAAAAGTTATTGAACACAATTTAAGCAGTACAATACTGTTAAATTATATCGTTTAACAGTTGAAGAGATTAATTGCATTATTTGCATTAAATAATTAATCTAACAAATAGTAAACACTAAAAATATTAAAAACACAAATTCTAGACGAATCAGAGTAGGCACGGAGCACGGGACGTGGAGAAAATCTCCTTGGGGAAAAGAAGACATTTTCCTCTCTCTATAATTACGGCTAAATCCCGAGATACTGTCGAGTGGTGGAGAGAGATTTTGTCCACGCCCCAGATAGGCCTACTGACGTAAAACGTCAATGCCAGCTGAAGTCTGTCACACTCATAAAGACCGTCATAGACAAAGAGTATTTATTACACTACGTTTAGTCGGAAATTCGGAATGTGTTAGAAATCAAGCAGAGCGACAAGCATTGATGACCTGTTTAAGCCTTAAATCATATGACGTTGGGGTGATACAGCAGATCTTGGCAGAACCAACATCTAAAGCTGCTATCATGGTCAGTAACATTGCTTAAAATAGGTCGTCAATGACTGCCGCTCTGTGTGTATGTCAATCATGTATTAAGTGTAAAAATGTCCAAGATTAGGCTATGATGGAACTGACATATCGTCATGATAAAAGTTCCTAATTAAAATAGAAGGAAAAAAAAAACGTTTAGTCATAGACGTAAATAAAGTTGTTCCGAGACTGCATGAACGTTGATTTTCTGTCCCCCGAATACAGAAACGCTATTTAAAGTTTGATTCCTCCATAACTTAAAAGTATTGTTAAAATTGGCGTTTTTTCCTGGTGGTCTCGAAACCCCTGAAGATTTCAAAATACACTAAAAATTCAAAGAAAAATAGGTTAAAAAATGTCAATAAAATGCGGGAATCTAACCCGCATCCTCCGCATTCCGGATAGATGCCTGTACCACTCGGCCAACCAAGGCGTTTGGCTTTAAGCATCCTAAGAAAAATAGTTTTCTACTAAATGACGGGGAAAATATTAGTAGGAAAGAAAACAAAAAAAAATTGCTGCTTAAAATATGTACAATTGTTCGGGTTCGCCACCGCCACCGTATCACCTCCGTTGCTATTTGAGTGAGGCTTTGCTTTATCCGTCAGTGTGCAATAGTCCCGGTTATGACCGTTAAAGTCGTGTTTTCTTTGTCAATAGAGCTGCCATCTAGTAACAACAATAGAAATGAAATAAAATAAAATTCAGATTTTATTGTATGTAAGTTAAGTACCTTACGTTTGATGAAAACACTTTATTTTGTTCATCAAAAGATAGATAGGGCCTACAGCAAACTGTACAACAAGCAATTTGTAGACTATACGTGCATAGGTACCTACCTACCTTGTATGCCTTAATGCCACCACTCACCACTGCCATCTATTGTCGAGTAGGTGTACTATCCTTTTGGTTCCGTCATGTTTTGACAATGACGTTCTCAGCTGTCATTTGATTTTTATTTTAATTTCTTCTACCATTTGTGAGTGCAACGGAATCTGATCCATACAGCAATAGAGCTGGATTCCTTTCTGCATTTATTTTTTCCCTTCAGTAATTACGCCTTTCTTCAATAATATTGAAAATTCGATGTGTTCATAATACAATATGTACAGCACATTAACATGTTGGTAGCACAACTTCAACTCCAAATTATAATGCGTTTTATCTTATAGTTCCTATGCCGTCAAGTTGGTAGTATTGCAAGAAAATGATACCATGTCAACTTTATTGTCTTACCTTTAATTCAAGGAGTTTTGTTTTCAATTACTTGATAAACATTTATGCATCTATCTTATTTTGTTACTTATAACTACTAGCGGTACTAAGTAGTAGTTATATATTAGTTTTTGCCAAAGCGCGTGAAAATTTGCGAGAACAGTTATTTCATGATGATAATAGTATGATAGAAATGATATAGATAAATATAAACTTAAATAAATATATTTTTTTCAAATACTTTTTTTTTTTACACTCACACCTATCATCTAGCCCAAAGTAAGTAGCCTAAGCACTTGTGTTATGGATTCTAGATGACGGACATATTTATAATATAATTATTTATATAAATGTTGAAAATATACTACATAAACATATACACAACCATGACTCAGAAACAAACATTTGTGGTCACTACTAAGTTTGCCCCTACCAGGATTCGAACCCGGGACCTCTTGGCCAATACCTAGCAATCTGTGCATTCGACCAAGGCGGCCGTATAATTCCTATGCCGTGATGGCTACAATATCTGTCATCAGCGTCAACACGTCAGTCATATTTGCAGGTTTTTTATGTTTTATAGAAAAGCTTTGAGAAAATCATGTCCAAAACATTGAAAAGTGATGAAAGATTAATTGTGTTAAATGCAAACGTCTTTTGTGAACGTGAAAAACGTAAGGATGTCTCGCATAATCCATATTAGTGTGTACAAGTTCGGATTGCCGCCATTAAATTGGGTTACCAGTATCAGTTTAATTAAGTGTTTGATTAATAAATAAAATATATTTATTTCAGTTTTAAAACTGTAAATAAATAGTACTAATAACGATTTAACGACTGACAAGAGTGATGTAGACATGTTAGATGAACACAATTATTGTTAATGATAATAAATATAATATTTTATTATAATTTAACGTTTTTTTACTTAATGAGTCTATCCTTCGTACGTCATTACAATTTATATTTATCTATCTAATTTCTTTCATACTAATAATGCCATTAACTAACTGTTCTCGCAAATTTTGACGAGCTTTGGCTTATAACTTTCATAATAACACTAATATGTAACTACTACTTAGTACTGCGAGTAGTTATTAGTAACTTAATAAGATAGATGCATAATAAATTATATAGTTAATTGATAAAAATCTCTCTGAATTAAAGGTAAGACAATAAAGTTGACATGGTATCATTTTCTTGCAATACTAGCACCATGACGGCATAGGACGAAACGCACAAAGAGTATATAATACACTACGTTTAGAAACGCACTCTTTAATAAAATGTCCTTTATTTTTTTCTATATAAGTACTACTTGGCAAACTGTGAATAGGCACATAATGCCACAATTTATTAATTTTACAATTTATTTTTAATAAAAACTACATAAGGTTAATATCCTTATCCTTATGATTATAAAAACTTGACTGGAAAAAATGAGTGCCTCGTTTCACACATTCACAAAATAATATTATAAACGATTGAGGCACAAACTGAAGCAAAGTAAACCCAATACATCATTATATAAGGGCAATGGCTATTTATGCAAATGACGATATGATAAACTTATAGTGAGTGATTTACAAAATGAGCTTATTTAATTTTATTGATGATAATTTTTTTGCCAAGAAGCCAGGGCCGGTGAAAATGAAAAAACAAAGGCCCGTATTCTGAAACGGCATTTGAGTGTAGTTTAATTTGAATTCAAGTACTTATTGCTTAAATATAATATAATCGCTACTTAAATTTTTCTTTTTCCAAAACGGCTATCAAGCTTGACTTACGTAAATTTAGATTCAAATTATTTTTAAGTCGGGTCATACCTATTCTAGTCATAAAATGCGGAAAGGTGTAGCACTAAAGGTTAATAACTCTAATCAAGCGTGGCAATGAGGTGTTTTGCGCGATCATAGCCTAAATCTTGATTTAAATATCGATTGTAGTCCGAGTGACGTTTCAGAATAAACGTAAACAGAGATTAATGAATTGATACATAAATATTGCTCTAGAATAAAGGGTCCATGTAAATCTAGTTTTAAAACGCAATTCATTTCAAGTGTCGTTTCAGGATACAGGCCTATATACTCTTTGTACAGGCCTAAGACTCCGTCTATTTTTATTTTATTATCTATGATTGCGGTTTTGACGGGTATATTGTAGGTTGCTGTGAATATAAAGAGATCGTTACAGGATTTTTATTTAATAAAGCAGCGACTTAATATTTGGAGAAATGGAGTCTTTGGACATGCTAGAGGCACATTTAACAAAAATAAAAATACCAAGTGCCCAACAGCTGATCTATAAAGACGAATGCGTCTATTCTTTCGACAACCCGGTGAGTTGCATTTTTATTTATAACCTATTATCAATTTGTATTAAAATGGAATTTAGTTGTTTGTTTAGTTAACATTATCAATATAATCTTACTAATACAAAAACATATCTACCTTAACATGTGTGGCTAATATATATTATTAAATGTCATTCGATTATTGGAATTCAAACGGGAACAATTAGATTATCTTTAAAATATTTAGTGTTCATAAAGTTCTTAATGACTTGATAAACATTTGCTAGGACATTAAGTAAAGATGTCTTGACACTATTTGTTGAGTAAGAACAAAATACTAATGAGACAAATGTGTCAAACATTACTGGTGTCCAAAACAGTACATTGTAAAACAGCTCTCTGGTCACATAGGTTTTCATGTTTGTTTTCTTCATGTCCATGGTGTGTATTTTTGTCAGTATCATGGTAGAAATAGTAATGGGCACAAAATAACTCACAATGGCCAATATGAATATGTATAAAATTAAATTGTTGTTTTCAACATAACAAACTGTTACACACAGCTCTTGGGACTTGGGCACTCTGAATGTTTTAATATCACCCACATCTGCAATAGTTTTGTTATGGTATTGACTAATTATTTTATAAAGGTTCTTTAGTATGCTGTTAACCTCCTTAGATTTGTTGTGACTGTTATTATTTTCATAGGCTTCTAAATAGCTTATAGGTTGCTTATAGTACTTTCCGAAATCAATAATTTCATCTGTGAAATTGCCTTGAGGCCCAATACATGTCTTATTGTTCATATTTAACATTGCCATACATTTATCACTTGGCATATTATTCACTTGAAAACTTCTT
This sequence comes from Cataclysta lemnata, assembly GCA_963931975.1. Classification (NCBI taxonomy): domain Eukaryota; kingdom Metazoa; phylum Arthropoda; class Insecta; order Lepidoptera; family Crambidae; genus Cataclysta; species Cataclysta lemnata. The sequence continues at coordinate 2,847,203 of OZ008350.1, read as the reverse complement.
TCATTTACATTCATCGGATACATTAATAGGCTAATTAGAATAGGTGTCAGCCACTGCAATCCAATTATGATATATGATAAATATTTATGAAAAAATGCTACTAGTTTCTTCAATTCCAAGCTGGCCCCAAATGATCTTCCACTAATATCTTGCACTACATTTTCTTCTTCCTTTTCTTTGATGTCTTTTAACATTGCATAATGTAAATAATTGTCAATAATTAGGCTTAGGAAGCTGTTGGCAAAGGAAACTATGAGTGGTCCATAACTCAGTATTATAGTCCAAATTGTGCATGGACTAGAACCATTTCCTTGGTTTGTAGAGGTAACACCTAATAATCTTCCGTCCATGGTGCTCACTTGCATGTTATTTATATTTAAATTATATATTGCACGCAGTAAGAATGCCAGTCCGATACACATAAGCAATATATTTTCTGATAGCAACACTGATGAGAACTTATTGTTTTTTACAACTCTTTGCAAATTTAGTAGACTCAGCGAAAAACCACAAATTGTTAGAAAACTTCCAAGATAAATATCAGTGGTATTGAACATTTTGTTGTGCTCTCTACACACAAGCTTGTAGCAAAATGGTAATTGTATGCCCCTATGCTTTTCCAGTTTTTCTTTAAGGTGATATGAACTCTTTATCTACATGCTAATTATGAGGGTGCTTTAAAAACATCCATATCAGTGCTTTTCAACTTAAATGTGGTGTTTTAGAACTTTCTTTTTAGTTTTATTAGTCATCAGTTTGATTTTACCTATAAGAATCTTTTTCTTTAATAAGAAATTGTATGTACTTTATATGATAAATAGGATTGTAAAGTTTAATTTTTTATTAGTATAGTGGTTATAAATTGCTTCATGGACATAGGATTCAGAGAAATATGTCCAAATGTGATTGACTTTCCATTCACCCAAATAAGTGCTTTTATCTCAACAACATCTCATAATAATCAAATTGTGTAAGACTTCACACCCTTTGTGCAACATAATCACTAGTATGAAAAACTGAGAAAATATTTATAGTAAATATGTTAATTGGTTAGAAAATGGTCTGAACAAACTTTTCTTGTAATTTCTTGCAATCCTCAGCTTTCTCAAAGTTAAACCTCTATAATTCCTCACATGTTGTTGTGCTAAAATGGTGAATCACAAATAATAATTTTCACTACATCTGTCAATTGTTTTAGGAGTCTGAAAATGGACTGTATGTTTCACTAGTTTCCTTTCTTGGATTTGGTCGCAACTATGTGGAGCAATATTTCCAGAAGACTGGCAATGCCGTCTTCTTTCATATACGCAGGGAAAAGACACCTGTAAGTATACCATTTCTGGGTCAAAACTTCTGACAGAATTACAAATGTAAGTTGTAATTCTGTCAGCAGTGTAGACTGCTTGAGGATCTCAATAATCGTACCTACTCTTCTTTAACAGTTGCCTGAACCTGAACAGACTGGTGATGGGCCAGAAAAAAAGATCACCCGGCTTGCAATTGGTGTGGAAGGTGGCTTCAACCCAGACTGCGGACGGCCGAAATTTAGCTACACTGACCATTACGCTGTCGTGGTACTGCCAGAGTTCTATACGTATCAGTGGCCTAACCCAGCACTGCCAGAAGTGGTAAGAACATACCAGGTGCCTTGGTTCTTACATTGCATTTAACAATAGGCACCACTGAACCACAAGAGAAGCTTGATAGCTTTAGGCCTGCTATTGAGTAAACTAAGCAATTTAGCCCTGAGGCCGGTCATTGGATGGGTGACCAAAAATATACTATATCGAGTTCCTCCATGCTTCAGGAGGCACGCTAAGCCATTGGTATCGCCTGGATTTAGAGTCCTAAATACCCGCCTGGTGGGATATGGTCCATTCTTATAATCTTCCATTTATAGGAAAGGTGTGTGTGCAGTGCAGCAGTGGGGATATTAAATGCTGGTGATCAGGTGCCACTGTGACCTTAATTCAAATTAACAAACTAGGTTTTGTATACTAATATGAACCAACCAACAACTGCATACCCAAAAAGGGTTGGTAACAGGCAGGCGGCTGGCCTAAGCCAAAACCTGAGCAGTGTGCATTTGAATGTTGCCATCCCAAACTATCAAAGTTTTTCCGTGTACAAATTAAAACTTTTCTTTTTAGGTACGCAAGTCTGTTCAAGCTGTATTAGATTCAGAATCTCCATTTAAAATTGCTGAAATGGCAGCGATGCAGGGCACGTGGGACGGCGAGGCTAGGGAGGTATCGGTGTAAGTAATAATTGGTGTACGTAACCAATGATTGGTTTGTTTTAATCATTTTGTTTTGTGTCGCGGCATTTGTAAATCTATGTTTCATTTATAAAACAAAAAAGACAACACTGCGCTAACAATGTCCAATAAGACCGTACACAAAACTGCGATGCGACGTCGCATCGTACAAATCGTCGAGCTCGCACGCCGCATAGCAAGAATTTGCGAATTGATTCGCATCGCAAATTCCTTCGATTTCATTCTTCTTTGTTTCGCCGCCTTGCCGCACTAAATCGTAACGCAGATTTCAGCGAAATCGCATCGCGTTAATTCGCACTTATGTGTAAGGGGTCTAATATAGAGTTATTAACATTCGTGCGAAACGCACAAGGGCCCAATCAGGGGGCTTAGTGCGGAGGGCCCGGCTAAACATTCGAGCGGTGAATTAAATTGGTATTTTTTTTTTTATGGAAGTAATTTCTAACGAATTATCAAATATCTCAGAGCAAACGTTTTTGTGTGTTTCTGTGTGAGTGTTTATGATGTTAGATATCTAGTCCTGCCCGGCTAGCATAACCATCGAAACACGATATAATAAAGTAATTTATCACTTTGAACTGTTAAAAATTATCGGATTTTTGACAGTTTAAAGCGATAAATGACTATATTTTGAAGCCTTTATGGCTGTATCATATATATATAGCCGCTTTGATACATCAAAAATCCAATGATTTCTGACAGTTCAATTCAAAGCGATAACTGGCTATATCATATCGTGTTTTGGTGGTCATGCTAGCCGGGCTGGGAGGTTGCAGGTACTTTTCTATTAACCCTGTATAGGTGTAAGCGAGGTATGTTATATAATTTACATGTTGTTTGTACCCAGGCATGCAGTAAATCTGAAGCAGCTGGACAATGGCGTGAAGATACCACCCACGGGGTGGAAATGCTCCAAGTGTGACCTCACCAACAACCTGTGGCTCAACCTGACGGACGGTGTCATTCTATGCGGCAGACGGCACTTTGACGGGTCCGGTGGGAACGATCATGCTGTAAGTGCAATCTCTAAAATTATCGGCTTGGTCGAATGCTCAGATCGCTGGGTTATTGGCCAAGAGGTCCCGTGTTTGAATCGTGGTAGGGGCAAATTTTGTGATGAACACAGATACTTGTTCCCGAGTCATGCAGATGTAACCATAACACAAGCGCTTATGCTACTTAAGTAGATGATAGGTGTGAGTGTAAGAAATATTTTTTTACTTATAACCCTCCACGCTGGCCCAGTACGTGCTGTACGAACGTGGTACGTATTGTATTGGTGGGTATTAACGACTGCAGATGCAGCTTGATGCCAATGACCGGGTTTAACAAACATTGCTTAGTCTGCACAATCAAGCTCCTCCTTTTTCGGTTATGAGCAAGAAATATAAGTCCCGGCTTATCTTACATTAATCTTAGCAATGCTGAACATTCTCCATTATTTGCGATGTCCACCATTTTATGTCCCATCTAATCTTACATTAATCTTACCAATACTGATCATTCTGCAAATGCTTCTTACCTTACCTTACCTTACAGGTGGAGCACTATCGGGATACGGGGTACCCCCTGGCAGTGAAGCTGGGAACTATCACTTCGGACGGCAAGGGGGATGTGTACTCGTACGCCGAGGACGACATGGTTGAGGACCCGTTTCTGGTGGATCACCTGAAGCACTATGGGATCAACACTCAGCAGCTACAGAAGGTAATTACTGTAATTTCCCTTCTCATGCTCTGAAAATGATGGTTTGTGCAGGCTGCACAAAATCTAATTTTGTGCTCTAAAGCATTAACGTATCTATTCATAAATGTGTATATATTAAGGCAAAGAAAATGAGCCATGCAGCCAAACTCAATAAGAAGTTCAGAGATAGAATTTGTTATTTTATAATATTTACTTTAATTAATTTGCCTTATTTGTTCTTTTAAGACATAAAATATATTAAAATTTTAATTCAAGTACCAATAAGACCAATAAGCTTGGGGCACCCGAATGGTTGCGGGCAAACCACCAACAACAGCATACCCAAAGAGGGTTAGTATCAGGTCGGCTGTAAAATGTATGAATTGGAATATTGCCGGCCGCCTACCTGACACCACCTCTCTGGGCACTGTATCTTTTACGATTATCATAATTAGCCGTGTGGTGACGGCAGAGCAGAATACAATTGTCACCACCACCCCCACCTCTCCCGTGGATGTCGTATCAGGCGACTAAGGCCTATTACATGGGTCCTAGTTTAATTGGCTAAAAGTGGGTGTTCATTCACCTCTACCCATCTTCGGTGATATAGGCATGATTTATGTATGTATGTACATGTACACACACTCCATTACTGTTTTGGCGAAAATTTCAAATTGCATTATTAAAAACATGTTTTTTTTCCGTGTGGTGACGGCAGAGTAGAATACAATTGTCACCACCCCAAATATCTCCCGTGGGTGTCGTACAAGGCGACTAAGGATAAATCAGTGATAAGGTTCTTATACCATCTAGCTATGTACCTACTGCGACTTTTGTGCCCGATAAATGGCAATAGGCTCGCCACCTATTTTATTTTATTACATGAGACCTAACATAACTAGCGAAACGTGGGTACTAGTTCGCCTCTGCCTACCCCTTCGGGGATATAGGCGTGATTTATGTATGTATGTTTATATTAAAATCTTAGTTTATTTAAAAAATATAATTTTTTTGACTAAAGCAGACACTTAAAAAGAAATTGGCGTAGTTTTTTCAAAATTAGTCTTCATGCCTATTTGCAGACCGACAAGTCGATGATAGAGCTGGAGATGGAGCTGAACCAGCGCACGGGCGAGTGGAACACGCTGCAGGAGTCCGGCAGCGACCTGCGGCCTTTACACGGGCCGGGGCTCACCGGGTTGAACAACCTGGGCAACACGTGCTACATCAACAGCGTCGTACAGGTCAGCGCAAGACACATTCAGCTATACAGGGTTATTTGTAAAACGTCTCAGGAGTAGATACCTAACATCATCAGCAACAACGTTTGTTTTATGAGTTTTAATATAACGCAATACATTGCGCAAAATTATTGTTTTAAGTTTTCATTGTACTGTCGTGTCATTTAAAATACTTATGTTTTCATTCATAAACGAAAGACGCTACGCCTAGGCCTTGCGCGCTGCTTATTGCCAATGCAAGGTGTACGTAGAGTTTTTGACTTTTAGAGCGGTAATTTAAATTAGTATTTATTTTTGTATGAAAGTTATATCTCACGAATCATCAAAAGTCGTAGAACAAACATTGTTGCTTATGATGCTAGCTATCTAATCCTGCGAGGTTTTTCGTGTTTTAAAAATAATCCTGTATACCTACCGGGGTCGATAAAACAAAGAATGTCTCAGATCGCAAGTAATTGATAATAATTATGCGATCTGAGGCCTTCTTTTTAACGCCCGAGGTAAGATCATAGTTTTATGTCCCTGCCCAGGAAGTGGGATTTTCCGTACGCCAAGCTGGCGGAAAAGTCCACTTTATGGCCGGGTGTAACATAAATATATAATTAAATAATCGTCCGTTTGATTATAAAATGACCAAGGCCAGAGTTCACCAAAACGTTAAACAATCGATTAAAAGATAGCCGTCAATTTTTGACAGTTTTTCGATACGGTAAAATGTCAAAAACTGTCGGTTAAATAATTATCGCCTGTTTGTGTCGGTGAACTGCAGCCCAAAAGGCACGTAAAAACAACATGGTGTAGTTTTTCAAAATTAGTCATCGTGCCTATTATATTAGCTGTCTAACAAAAAAATACTAAGCTAAAATATTACAACGATTTTTGGTGTAAAACCTTTAATTCGTGGCCTTATTAGAGACGGTTCTGTGGTCGGCCTATATAAATGCAGTACATTTCTGTTCGAATAGGTAATATTCCGGATGCCTGACTTTGTGCGCCGGTACGTCGATGGGGCGCTGGAAATATTCTCCACTTTCCCAGAGGATCCGGCCAACGATTTCAATGTCCAAACGTTAGTATCCATTCAAATTCTACTTTGATCCACTATTTGGTTTATATTTTGCTCGAATTGCATTACATTTTTAGAGTAGTCAACACATTGCTCTTAAAGTAGACAACACATACCTTGCAAAAAAATTATACATTTGTGTTGTGAACGTTTTTTAATTTTTCGTAATCTTCTTTTGCTTTTTATAGATATGTCAATTGAACTGCCAAGTAAGCTACTCAGAACTTACCCGTCGATTGTGAAACAGTCTCTTAGCTTAATACCTACAGTCCGACAAGTTCGTGCGCGACCCTCCTGCGGTTTGGGAGACGGCTGGCGGGGACGGGCACTCCATATGTCAGCGTGGGCGGGCGATGAGGAGGGAAAACGCGCTCCTCCCCGCATCACCCACCCCCGCCAACATCCAGAGCGCCCCGTCCCCTCCACCGTCTCTCTTACCGCAAGAGGGTCGCGCACGAACTTGTCACACTATAATTGACAACATTTCAAAAATGACAACCTCCCAAAATAAAAATACCGTTTCTTTATTTTCCAATCCTGACTTCGAAAATATTTTTTATTTTTTTTTATTACATAATTACAGAGAAAAAAAAAATTAATTGTAAAAACATGCGATGACGTCACAGTCGTAGATGTATGAATTAAAGCGTTTGCTTTTCTAGATGGAAGAATAAAAAGTTATCATAGACATGATAACAGACGTCGGTCATAAATCAAATCCTATGTCATTGAATGACCGGTATTTCAATCATGATTTTTTGTATGAAAACGACGGAAGGAATTCAAAAGAAATAAAAAATATGGGTGTCTTCATTTTCGGTTTAATTTCATATATAAATAATAAAGGTATGTTGAAAAAATTAAATGCAAATTCACCTCTGCCTACGTATGGCCGTGATTTATATATGTATGTAATTATCCTTTCAAACCCTCAATTTTGAAGACTGACCGGTGTGCGTTTGTTCGTCCAGCGCCAAGCTGGGCGTGGGCCTCCTCTCCGGGCGGTACTCGTTCGCTGGCGAGGCCGGTTCGCAGCCGGGCGTCTCGCCGCACATGTTCCGGCAGCTGGTCGGCCGGGGGCACCCCGAGTTCATGACCAAGAGGCAGCAGGACGCGCACGAGTTCTACCTGCACCTGCTCACGCTCATCGAGGTAACTACCCCATTGCAAGGCTCGTCATCGTCTTGACGGAGAAAAAAAAACAAAAAAAAGGGGACTCCTTGAATTCAACCTACACCTGCTCACGCTCATCGAGGTAACTACTCCATTGCAAGGTTCGTCATCGTCTTGACGGAGAAAAAAAACAAAAAAAAGGGGACTCCTTGAGTTCTACCTACACCTGCTCACGCTCATCGAGGTAACTACTCCATTGCAAGGTTCGTCATCGTCTTGACGGAGAAAAAAAAACAAAAAAAAAGGGGACTCCTTGAGTTCTACCTACACCTGCTCACGCTCATCGAGGTTACTACTCCATTGCAAGGCTCGTCGTCGTCTTGACGGAGAGAAAAAAAGGGGGACTCCTTGAGTTCTACCTACACCTGCTCACGCTCATCGAGGTAACTACTCCATTGCAAGGCTCGTCGTCGTCTTGACGGAGAGAAAAAAAAGGGGGACTCCTTGAGTTCTACCTACACCTGCTCACGCTCATCGAGGTGACTACTCCATTGCAAGGCTCGTCATCGTCTTGACGGAGAAAAAAAAAAGGGGGACACCTGCTCACGCTCATTGAGGTAACTGATCTGCAATGCAACCCACGTCGTCGTCTTGCCGGAGAAAAAAAAGACAGTGACACCATTCATATATTCATACATTGAGCGCTTTGTCGATACGATTACGTCACGAAACTTCGAAAAGTTCGAGCACTACGAGCCAGCGGAGGCGGAGGCCTCGCACACCTATCCGTGACGAACGAATCGAAAATAGTACTGAATTGACAGATCCGTCCGCATCGTGCGCAGTGTTTGCGATGACGTCATCCGAATTCTTCTAGGATTCTGAAGCTTCTAACAGATACGGACGAACCGAACAATTCGACTCCGGCAAGTGTGCGAGGTTCCATATGGTTCCATATAAAGATTACTCTAAATTCGTTGACTTCGGCGCGTTCGGCTTGGTTAACCTTTAAACGTAAAGCCTTGTTCGGACTAGGCTAGTATTTTAGTCTAGTGGCGAGTAATTTAGTAGCTAAACGTGTCTGAACACCAAAAAATTAGTCGAGTGGATTAGTAAATAATTTAGTCGAGTCAATCCATTTTATTCTATTTTTTTTAGTAGTCTAGTAGCGAGTAGCACCCCCCACCACGCGTCCGTGCTCACTCGGCCGCCGGCTAAACAAGTCCGAACCTGTCGATTTAGTCGAGTTACTAGGCTTAGTCCGAACAAGGCTTAACACTGTTGTTGCAATTTTGTACAGAGAAAAGTTAGCCCATATCCAAAATTGTGTCATGTGTGTGCCGCCAGCGCCACAGCCGCCACAAGGCGAACCCCTCCGAGGGCGTCAAGTTCACCGTGGAGGAGCGAGTGCAGTGCACCGCCTCGGGTGGTGTGAGGTACACGCGCCGGGGGGAACACCACCTGCCTTTGCCGGTGGCGGTGCACCAGGCCACCAACCAAGCGGCGCTAAGACGCTACGAGGAGGAGCGGGCTAAGGCGGAGGCGGCAGGGCAAAGGCTGTGAGTTATGTATATAAATAAATAAATATTTTTACACTCACACCTATCATCTAGCCCAAAGTAAGTAGCCTAAGCACTTGTGTTATGGATACTAGATGACGGACATATTTTTAATATAATTATGTATATAAATGTTGAAAATATACTACATAAACATATACACAACCATGACTCGGAAACAAACATTTGTGGTCGTCACAAAGTTTGCCCCTGCCAGGATTCGAACCAGGGACCTCTTGGCCAATACCCAGCAATCTGAGCATTCGACCAAAGCGGCCGTCATATAGTCTATAAGGTAGCAAAATATGTTAAGTTAGAGCCTGTTAGTATACGCAACCATTAAGCTAGTACAAGTGAGTACGCTCCGCTACGATTAGGAGCACACCAATGCGGAGGCAGCCAGGCAGCGAGTAACCTATATAGTTGCATGTGTTAAAGAAGTCACCAACGCCACGAAAGCGGCAGGGCAGTGGTTGTGAGTAACCTAACCTTCATAGTTGATAAGGTAGCATAATATGTTGAGGTATTGGCCTGCGCCAGAGTGTTTACGTAGCTACGAAGCCAGAGCCTGTGTCTACGCTCTGCTACGGGGAGGAGCGCGCCAATGGCGAGGCAGCCTGGCAGCGTCTGTGAGTAACCTTCATATAAATGCAAGTGTTAAGGTAGTCACCAACGCCACGAAAGGGGCAGGGCAGTGGTTGTGAGTAACCTATATCCGCCTGTGTGTATACGCAGTTTGTGAGCACCCACTACTAAGGTAGTGTACCTGTAGTAGTGTTCCTGTGAGTGTACACAACGATCAAGTGAACGCCTGAGACTACGCTTCAATACGAGGAGGAGCGTGCCAAAGCGGAGGCAGCGGGGCAGGGCAAGGGTACTAAATTTGACGTTTGTTGCTTGTATTTGGCATTACAAATGCATCTGTAATATTAGTTCCGTGGACTTCACCTTCGTACACCAGTGCCATCAGCGCCAAGATGGCGATAATCAAATTGGCTTCATTTTTTGGATGACAACCTTCGGTCCAGCGTACTTGTATAAAAGAGGTCAGTGTATACGTAGCTATTGAGACAGCATCTATGAAGGCAGTGGCCTGTAAGTATACGCAACGATCAAGTGAGCGCCTGTAAGTACGCCCCGCTGCGAGGATGTACGCTCCTATGAAGACAGCGCTCGTGAGTATACGCAGCTATGAAGTGTGTTCCTGTGAGCGAGTGCATACATGCTGCTTTTAAAGGGCCTGTAGCCCTGTTCTCACAGTACAGGCCCCGCCTGTCTGACCACAGACCCTGCCTTAATGCTGTCTTCATAGTCGCGTGTATTCACACAACTGTGAAGACAACATTGCATGGCCTACAGCGTAAACCGGCTTATCAATGTGTTTCGACCCTTGGGTAGACTATCAGTGCTTGTTATTATATTATTATGTTATGTTTGGCGTCAGTATTTGTGCACTCCGCTTTATATTAACCAACCTATTTAACTCTTTCGCGTGAAAACTACCGAAATAAACACTCCAGTGACTAATCTATTCTAAAGAATAGAGCACAAATACGATATTTTTTTGACAAATTCTACATTCAATTTTGACACAACGGCCGCCATGTTGCTTTCTCTGTAAGACTTCAGGTTCATACATTTGTATTCTATTCGTTCTAATAGATTGGCCACTTGTCTAGTGGGGCTGATCATGCCCCCTTAGAACGGGACGTGGACAAAATCTCAGGGGAAGACATATATTTTCCTCTCACACATAACACCGAGACAAAACACTGTCAAGTGGTGGAGAGAGATTTTGCACGTCCTGTACCTATTATAAGCCTGCTGGATTAGGTTTTTCTTATATTTTAATGTTTAATTTCATTCTCAGGGACCCATCTCAAATAGTCCGACCGCAGATCCCGTTCCAGGCGTGCCTCGACAGCTTCATGCAGGAGGAGACTGTCGAGCAGTTCTTCAGTAGCGCTGTTAACAAGAAAGTCACTGCCAGGAAGTGAGCTCTTATATTTATTATTAGTTCAGCTCTTTGATATTAAATATTATGATAAAGACAGCGATACGTTATTGGCAGGCATTACTTTTATACCACCATGCAATATACTGTATCCTATAGGCTAACATAACATAATTGGCGAAACGTGGGATTTAATAGGTACACCTCTTCTGACTACCCCTTCATAAATATTCGTGATTTATGTAGTAGGTATGGATATATATTATGATAATAAATACATACTTCACGCCCCACAGGGGTAGGCTAGGCAGTGTAAACTTCTTTCTGCTTGCTACGATCCTTCACATATATGTACTTGAGTGTTTACTGATTGACTATTTGTTTTTAATTAACACTTAGGATAACACGCCTGGCGACGTTCCCCGACTACCTGATGATTCAGCTGAAGAAGTTCACCATCAAGGAGGACTGGACGCCGGCCAAGCTTGATGTCGCCGTGGACATGCCGTGGGAGGTCAGTCTGTGGCATTTTCAAAAAGTAATGATGTTCGTTGATTTGGACAGACGAGAAGCTCGATATTAATAGCGCAGCGGCTTAACGCTCTCGCGGAAACTAAGCAATTTTCGCTTAACTCATTGGATGGGTGACTAGACATTTTTCCTCGTAGTCTCTTTGTACGACACCGGCGGGAGAGATTGGGGGAGGTAACAATTGTATTCTGCTCAGCCGTCACCACACTTGATTACTCCAGGTCTCATGTAATAAGGTCGAATCTATATTATGTGTATTGGCGAGCCAGGTCTGCGCTCGGGGACATCAGTCCAACTGTAGGTACTTCGTTGGATCTTATCTTGTATACTCATACACACATAAATCACGCCTATATCCCCGAAGGGGTAGGCAGAGGTGAACTAGCACCCACGTTTCGCCAATTATGTTGGGTCCCATGTAATAGGTGGCGAGCCTATTGCCATTTATCGGGCACAAAAGTCGCAGCACCTTGCAAGGTGGTTTAAGAGGAACGCTGCTGCCCATTCCTCATCACTGATTTATCCTTAGTCGCCTTTTACGGCACCCACGGGAGAGATTTGTGGTGGTGACAATTGAATTCTACTCTGCCGTCACCACACGGCAATATTATCTTCTTTAAGTTTTATATATTTAAGAGTTATGCCAGAAATTAGTACAAAGATTTTGGTGGTTAGAAAAATAATTTCGAAAAATTATGGTCTTGATGCGGGAATCGAACCCGCGTCCGCTGCTGTCCTGGCAGGTGCCTGACCGCTCGGCCAACCAAGACACTTATTAAATTCCCTGTTATTTATTATTATTATTTGTGTAGCTCTATATGACATAGCCGCTACAGAATATATTATTTTGTAGGTGGATCTGAGCTGCTTGCGCGGGCGAGGCCTACAGCCGGACGAGACGCCCCTCCCCGAGGCGGCGCCCGACACCCCAGCACCCACGTACGACGAGAGGCTGCTCTCTGATCTGGTTGGTATACATCCAATTGCCTTTTGTAATTTGTAGTGTTTACAAAAACTATTTTTACTAAGAAAAAAGTCAGTCAGAACGTTCTGGTTGGCCGAGTGGCTTAAGCGGGGAATTCACTACATGGACATAGTGAACCTGAAAATAGTCAACGGCATTTCAGACTTCCCAATACTGTCAAATTTCTTCAATCGATTGTCAACCTTAACTTGTTGATAATAAAGCACAAAGTCCATTGAGAACATTTGACATTTTCTGGTAGCCTGACGCGCAGACGTGTTTAAACTCCCGTGACAAAAATGAAGTGATCGCTTATAATCTATATTATGATTATACAGCTGGAGATGGGTTTCCCTGTGGAGGCGTGCAAGAAGGCTTTATACTACACGAACAACGCCGGCATGGAGGCGGCCTCCAACTGGCTGATGGAGCACATGAACGACTGGGACTTCGGCAACAAGTTTGAGCCTCCCGGCTCGCAGCCGGCCGGTTAGTGACAAATACACACATACATAAATAAGTATATCAGCCCGGCTAACATGACCACCGAAACACGATATGATGTTATAGCCATTTATCGCTATGAACTGTCAAAAAACATTGAATTTTAGACAGTTTGAAGCGATAAATTGCTTTATATTTATGCTATAGCCTTAAAGGCTTTATGTTAAAGCCATTTATCGCTTTCAAGTGTCAAAATTTAATATTTTTTGACAGTTCAAAGCTATAAAGGCAATACTATCGTATTTCGGTGGTCATGCTAGCCGAGCAGGGGAACTTTGAAAGTAGATTCAGTGACTGATAAACTTGGATGGTAATAGACAAGATGAAAATGTCCATATTTTGCTAAGTTAAATAAATTATACTAAGGGCCTGTTTCACAATCGACAAGTAAGTTTTAAGTAGCTTACTTGGCAGTTCAATTGACATATATTTCATATTACAACTGTCAAATGATGTGCCAAGTAATCTACTCAGAACTTACTTGTCGATTGTGAAACAGGACCCAAGTTAAATAAATTATTTTACTTCAAATTTTGGTTTCTGATGAGATAGCAGCCGTGATTCATGTATGCATGTACCTATGCATGATCTGCCTTAACGAACAAAGAATATGGTGGTTAGAAAAAGTTGGAAAAATTATGGTCCTGATGCGGGAATGGTCTTTTTCTATCCACCATATTCTTGTACTAATTTTTCTCACAATCATCATCATCATCATCACCAGCCCTTTAATGTCCCCACTGCTGGCGCACAGGCTTTCCCTATAGATTGGAGAATATAGAGAGATTTGGCCATAACCACCAGCGTGGTGGCTGGCCCAGTGCGGGTTGGTAGGTATTAACGACTGCAGACGGAGCCGGAACCAACGGCTTAACGTGCCTTCTGAAGCACGGAGAAACTCGAGAGAACAAATTTTTGGTCACCCATCCAATGACTGGCCTCAGCGACCATTGTTTAGTTTACGCAATCGCAGGCCAAGCGCGCAGTGCCACTGCGCTAGCGTGCTCCTCGCGAGATAGGTAATCAGTAATCTCTCTTTAAATTTCGTCACTGCTGTCTATATTAGTATATGTATGTATATATATATATACGATATGTATGTATAATAATTGCCGTGTGGTGACGGCAGAGTAGAATATAATTGTCACCACCCCAAATCTCACCCGTGGGTGTCGTACAAGGCGACTAAGGATAAATCAGTGATGAGGAATGGGCAGCAGCGTTCCTCTTATACCACCTAGCAATGTACTGCGACTTTTGTGCCCGATAAATGGCAATAGGCTCGCCACCTATTACATGGGACCTAACATAATTGGCGAAACGTGGGTGCTAGTTCACCTCTGCCTAGCCCTTCGGGTATATAGGCGTGATTTATGTATGTATGTATAATGTGTACTTATAATATTTACGTATAATATTATGTGTAATTATAATAATATTGTCGTTATTTACGTAGTGTTAAAAATGGCACGCCTACCCACAGTTTCTTTATCGCCTATTATGTTTACTCCCATGGTTGTCTGGAAGAGACTGCTGTTTAGCAGTACGACCGCGTATTGTGCTCTTTCTTTAATTCGATGTTTTCTGTATTTGTGTGTTTTTGTGTGCAATAAAGTGTTTGTATTGTATTGTATAGGTACTAACATTTATATAATGTTGAATTTAAAATCAAAACGGCCTAAACGTGTCTGACCGCAGCAGCGGCTAGTGTGGTGCCGGACGAGGCGAGCGTGCAACAGATCATGGGCATGGGCTTCGGGCGCGAGCAGGCGGCGCTGGCGCTGGCCGCCACCGCGGGCCACGTGGAGCGCGCGCTCGACTGGATCTTCAGCCGGGCGGCCGACCTGGACGACGCGCCGGCGGCGGTGCCGGGGGCGGAGCCCGGCTGTCGGGACGGGCCGGCCAGTGAGTGTTCCCGGCACAATTGACAACATTTAATTTTTTCAACATACTTTTATTATAATGTTATTAGACCGAAAATGAAAGACACCCATATTTTTAAATTTTCTGAATTCCGTCGTTTTTATACAAAAAATCACGATTACAATTCCGGTCATTCTAAACAGAGGTAAGCGCCAAATGACGTCACAGCCACGAAGGAATGGCGAAATCACGCAGGTATTGCCAAAATTGACTATCTGGCAAAAGTGTCAAAAATATAAACATGGTATTTGATAATGAAAGTCTCGGCAATAAAAAATTACGTCTAAATCTAGCTTAAAGCTATTTCTGCTAGTCATAATTTCATTACAAAGAAAAAGCTAAAAATTACGATTGCACTTAACTTTTCGAACATTATTATTATGGGGGCGCTCATTTTTAGATTAGACCATCTCTTCATGCATATTATATGTGTGTTAAGAATTATAAAATAAAAAAGTTTCACTAGACTCAATTACGTTATCATAATTACATACCCCCAAAGCTGATATAAGCACATTAGCAGGAAAAAAAGACAAAGAGCTTAAGATTTCCACAAACTTTTTTATATGAAGAAGCAAATAGCAATACCCAATTGGTAAAAAAATAGAACATCTCACAGGTGTTCTGAAAGTTCTTTGTTTGTTTATTTGCAGAGTACAAGCTGATCGCGTTCATTTCCCACATGGGCACTTCGACAATGGTTGGGCACTACGTCTGCCACATACTGCACGAGGGACGATGGGTCATATTTAATGACAATAAGGTAATACATATTTCGAACGTAAACATTTACTTTATAAATCTTTAGAAGCCTTCAATATTTTTGACATTATTCATTGCTGAAACAAACCTATCAAATTTCTCGACCTGTTATGTCATGTTAGACGATAATTGACTGTCAACCTAAATATGTTAGACGTAAAGAACAAAATCGATTCACAATTTTTACAGTTTTTAACAAGACGTACTGTACAGTCACCACCATCAGAATATAAAGAAATGTAAATTTTTTCTAAATTATTTTTATTTACCTTGAAGTAATTTGGCACAAAGAAAATTTTAACATCAATATCATTAGCCCTTTAATATCCCCTCTGCTGGGGCACAGGCCTATGGATGAAAGGAAAGTGGGCCATAACCCACCACGCTGGCCCAGTGGGGATTGGTGGGTATTAATTATGAATGCAGCCGGGACTAACTGCTCGTGCCTTCCGAAACACGGAGGAACTCTAGACACTATATTATTATTTTTGGTCACCCTTTGCAAACATTAGTTTACACGATCACAGGCTGAGCGTGCTGACAGGCTGACCGTGTTCAACAAAAATCTTTTTGAAACCAATTTTATCTTTCATTTGGTAAGAGTCAATGGCTTATTGTCAAATGCAAACCTGTATAAAATAATACAAAATTTGTTTCAGGTGACCCTGTCGGAAAACCCTCCCAAAGATCTCGGATACCTATATCTATATGAAAGGCTGTGATGTTCAACAACAACATGAAACAAAAACCTGGCATGTTTATATGGAATAAGAATTTAATGTTTTAGACTGCAAACAACCTATTGTGTAAATTGTTTTATAAATATGTACTTGAAATGACTACTAATATTTAGGCGATATTTATTTTATAGAAACAAATTTTTTAGACATTTCAATTAGGTTAATATGGAACTATCACATAAAGTAGTTATGTATGTCTAGCGATGATGCATTTTCATTTAGCAGTTATTTTTATATAACTGTTGTCTAACACTTAAATAATGAAATTATTTATGTACTTTTTCTCATTGTTGCTAATATTAATATTACTAACTCGTTATGGTAAAAAATTACTTGATGCAAGAGTAATGTATTTTATTAGCTTACACTGTAACTTAGAAGTTGCAAAAGTTTGCGACTGTTTGATGTTCTATATCTGTAGCGAGGCTCGCACAATGTGCGAGGTGCTTTAATGGTCCATGCTATAGTAACTAAAATGAAAAATAAAAACAACGAAAAATAAATTTTAACTGGATTTTTTTCTTTTATTTTTATGACTTAGGCCGTGCACTGCGTTAAGCGGGTGTACGGTGCGGACACCCACGCGGCGAGCTGTTTCAACTCATCTCCATAAAGCAGCGCGAGCGAGGTGTCATGGGCCTCGGAAATGATTAAGCGCTTCGCGTCAAGCTCGTTTATTCTCTGTGTGTTTCATTCTGTTGCTAGGTCAAACAGATCTTTTCTATGTCAATTGACATAAAAAAGATTTGTTTTACCTAGCAACCGAATGAAAATAAACGAGCTTGACGCGAAGCCCCTTGACCGTCTCGGAGGCGGAAATAAACAGCACGCCGCGCTGGTGTCCGCGCCATACACCCGCTTAACGCAGCGCTACCCCATAAATTGTGGAATTATTATTGCATACATAAACCATGCCCATTTATCTGCGAAGGGGGGTAGGCAGGGTGTATTAACACCCACGTTTTCCAAGGTCGCATCATATGACCTAATATAGCTTGTGACTCGTATGTAATGGGGGTGAGGCCATTCTATCTATCCATTATTATTCTTAAAATTAAATAGATAATATTTTTATGAAGTAGGTTTTACTGAACTGAAAATCAATATATTTTTGGGAAATGGAAATATACACCTACCTTCATGAACATTACACCCACATATTCCACTAATTTTTGAAGAAATTGTGGTTTAGTTTGGCAGGGTGGTTAGATAGATGAATTAGCAAAAAGCTAATATCTAAATACATTTAAAGTATAACTGCCTTAATCCTAAATGCTTTAAGACCACAAGAATCGACTCGCAAGATTTTCCAAATTAGTTAAATATGTGAATGGTTTTTTGTGGTGTATATTTCCGTTTACAGAAAATGTAAAATATTTCATGTTAGACAGGAAGTCGAACAAATTTAATATGACTCACGTGACCAAAGAGGAATTGGTGTAGGTATACCAACACCTTGGGGCACTCTAACAGTGGACGGCTAACCCCCATTAGCATGCTGATTATGTGATACAATGTGAGCCTATTACTCATCAGTCTTAACCCATAATCACCTTGTGTGTCTCCCGCAGTAGATTGGGAGTGGTGACAATTGTATTCTACCCTGCCAACACCACACTATATTTTTATTTTTAAATAACTAAACAAGTCTACTTTAAATATTATATTTATAACTATTCTGAACATATTAATATAAGTTATCGTTTGAATTTATCTTTTTGGTCAGGTATCTTTTTCATAAATATAGTTTTCTCCTCAAAGTAAGTGTTGAATTTCTTGTAATCTTTTCTCTTTGTCGGATCTCTCTTGCTATTTGATGGTGTCAAATTAATCATCAGACCTGCAATATGAACAAAAATGAATACATCAACTGATTTATTATAAATACTAAAAATATACAAATTTAAATTAATATTTGCTGCCTACTTGACAATAAAAAAATATTACATATTTAAATAAATTGATAATTTTCAATCAATTCAAATCCACACTGTAACAAACATTCACATTTTCATCTTTGAAATCTATAAATTAGACAAGTTTTTTCTATGAAATACTTTTACAATTATTACTGTGTAACTTGGATGCATACATGACTGAGTACTTATACATAACATACAATTCATACATTATAAATATAATATATCATCAAAATAGGATTAAAGGGAAGGCAACAAGTTGATCATCAGTTTCATATATCTACTTGATTATCTATTTGGTTAGTATAGCTTTACAGATAGTAAGAAAATATACTTAGTAGCAAAACCAGTAAATATAACTATATTTTTGTTGATATTTTCCATTGTATTATATAATTTTAATATTAATAATATTTGCATCCACTGCAATGTCTATAATGCTGAAATACAGGCTTACAGATAAGCTAGATAAGATTAGCTTACAGATAAGAATATATAGGGAGGAAGAATGAGCAATAACCCACTACACCAACTCAGTGCAAATGGAAGATTGCAGATGCAACAGGGATTTGCCTTCCGAAGCACAAACTCAAGGCAATTAACATTGCTAAGTATGTTGGGCTAGTCACTGCACCATCGAATTCCTCATTATAAGATTACCAACCTGATTTCTGAGCCATAGTAACCATTTTTCCCATTTTCTTTTGTTGTCGCTTACATAACCCAGTAATTCGACGTGGAAGCATACAGCCGTCAGATCTAACAAACTGGCTGAGGATCATGACATCTGTGTGTTTGACATCAAGGCCCAAAGCGCACATATAACATGGCTTTAATTCATCCCCTTCCTTGTTGATGCTTTCAGGTAATGGGCTCAATTTTTCAGCTCGTACTAGTAGCGCTGTTCTTGGTGAAGGCACTGTAACTCCTTCTATAACCAAGTTTGTGCCTTCTTTGTGTTCCCGAACTGAAATTATATTCAACAATTAATTAACTTATTTGAGGTTATATTACTGAAAATGCTCTATAAAATATGTTGCATACTTTCTTTAATATTTAATTGTTTGGTAGTACTGATAGAACGAATAGATGCAGATAAAATTGATTTTTTCACAAACGAAAATCCATTGCGAACTAATACCGCCATTACGTAGTTTTAATTTAAGTTCTTGGTTTTTGTTGATTTGATTTTCTTTTCTCCAATCCAATGGTCACAATACAAAACTAATGTCAAATGTCAATGCCAAAATTGTCAATCAGTAATTGCGTTTCGTTTCGTGTTTGCTTCTACTGCTTTACATTATTCTTATAGTAGTAAAATAAAGTCTATAGTGGCAATACTTCAGTTCACTTTATGTAGGTATTCTGTGGAGTTTTGGCGGGGCTCTTTACTAGGGTAACCGCGGGAATATTTAAAAAACCCGTGTGTTTGGCGAGATAATAAAATGGGATTAGCAGACAATCTGTGGATTTATATTGTGTTTATAATGGCGAACGCCACTTCTTTCTACAGAGCACGCAGATGTCGATAATTAATACTGTCTACAAGAAATAATAATGATAAAAATACAGAGAAGCGCATGACTCCAACAAAGAATTTCTTTCCACTGCCCCTATCCTAACCTGTGTAACATAACCAGTAATAGGGCAATTTGTTAGGTTAATGGTTTGAAATAAAACACTGAGAACATATTATTCGACATGTAATTAAGCCATAATATTATGACACAATAATTATATAGAATACAAACAACAAATAATTTGCGCTGAAACCTGATTTAAAATACAGCTTATTATTATATTTATATAAACTATATAAATAGCATAACAATGAATAATATTATTATTAAACAATTGAACTGTATATTGGTATATGTATATTATAAATCAACTACGGAAAGCATAATTTGATTAAGATAAATACTTAGATTCAATCAAAATATTTTTTGATGTATGATTTGAACAAAAACTATTTTTAATTTAATCTAAGGTCAAAGATTATTAAATATCGTCGTCAAATTTGTATTGTAGTAATAAATATTTGTGTATACCTGTATAATATTAGTTGAGGAAATAGTCTTGCGTTGTGATAGAAGTTTAACAATCTTCTGCAATCTAATTTATCAGATAGGTACATGGTGCCATTTTGCTATCCCGTATTGTATTCGTTAAAAGTTTATAGGATAAATCCGAGAATGTAAAAAGATAAACTTCTATATAAAAGTCTTGTATTTAACAACTGACATTAGACAAAGATATATGAGGTTTATACTGTAATAATTTTGTATTGTCCCTCCTATTAAAGGCCTTACAATGGACGGCAAAGCGAAGCCAGTTGAATAAAATGCATTTTGTGAAAATGCAACAAAACAAAAATACAAAACTTAAATCTAACTTACTTTCTAGAGTAGGTACTATACAATTAAATAAACGACAATGAGATTTTATTTGCGACTTACACACCTCTTACTAACTACTAGCTTTGTTTTAAGTAAGTAGGTATGTAGTAATAAGATACCATATAGAAATGCTTATGTTTATGAATATATTTAAAAATACACCTCTTGTAAATTACTATTGTGAAAGTATATGTGAAAAGAAATTGTTAAAAATTAACATTGAATTAAAAAATAAATTTATGCATAAATTGTACCATTATCGATACCTTTAACAAAAGTACTAAAACGTGTGCGGTGTTATAATATAAACATAATGTCACAAGAAAATTATTTTTTTGCAGCAATTCGGAAAAAGGCAGATTGTTAATACTTCCTACATAAACGGTTCGCGGTAGCATTTAGGTACAGTCAACAGCACGTTAATCTACCACATGGAGGTATGTCAAAAATTATGATACGATTTTTTACTTTACGTAAAACTGCATAAAGTCCATTGACTCAAGAAATTTGATAGTTTTAAGTTTAAAAGTACAACCCACTATTGCGGTAAAAAGGTATTCATATTAATTAATAGGTTACACCACACATATATCATTAAATTTATATATCTGTGGGCTACACATTGTTTACACATTTTCTCTTTATTCCCTTTAGACGGCAACACTTAGCATTCAAAAATGCATAACTAAAAATTCAATTGAAACCGGTTACCTAACATATCTATGTAATTAATATGGTCAAAGGAGTGGTAAGTGGTTATTTTACCTACGATCATGGTATAGGCAAGGTATTGTAATATTACTATCACTATTGATTTAGGACAACAATCTGCTGGTTTCCGAACCTTCTACTATTACAATAAGAGCGCTTTCGCACTACATCCGATCCGAATCCGAGATCTTGACGGTCCGCTGTAGCCGTAGAACTATTTCTATGGTTGCTTACGCACTGCATTCGATCTCAGTCCGAGTTTTCTAGTACAATAATTTTTTGACGAATTCGGATCGGATTCAATAAGGCGCTCTAAGGGCCGATTTCACCGCAGAATTAAACGCGATCAGCCGAAGTTGTTGAACTCGGTTTATGCTCTAAACTGAGTTCTGCTACATAGTTTGCATTAATCAAAACCAAGTTTTCTTAAACTCAGTTTCTAGGAGAGGCGGTGAAATCGGCCCTAAGAGAGTGAGGGTAGACATAATTTTACTTGGGGAAAGTGGCGAGCCCTTTGCTGAGCAGACCCGCGGCGCCCTGTGAACCGTCGTGGATCGCCGAAGAGAGGTTAGACACCAGCTGTAAAACAATATAAGTACTATAAGTAATAAAACAATATATAAATCACGCCTATATCCCCGAAGGAGTAGGCAGAGGTGATTTAACACTCACTTTTCGACAATCAAGCTAGGTTGCATGTAATAGGTGGCGAGCCTATTGCCATCTATCGGACACATAAATCGCAGTATATAGCTAGGTGGTGCAAGAGGAATGCCCTTGGATGGATTGGAATGTTGTCATTCCAATCATTCTCTCCGTTCATCGGTCTCTCGACATGGTCCGTTCCGTCTCTTTTCTAAACATTCATTCATCACTAGCACCTTTACGGTGTAAAGGATGATATGAATCAAAAGGGAGTGGATGGCTTGATGACGTCTGACCGATATGAATGGAAAAGGAAACATACTGCACCGACAGCAGATAGACTGGGAACATGCAGAAAAAGAGTAGGTATGCATGATACCCAGCTCCCGTAGCACGGGACGTGGACACATCTCCTTCGGGGCAAAGAGAATCTTTTCCTCTCACTCTTAATCCAGAGACAAAACAGTGTCAAGTGGTGGAGAGAGACTTGTCCACGTCCCTGTGTTAGGCCCGCTGATCCACTTACAGCGTCCCGCTTTTCGTTCATGTATTTGTCGGCGTCTTTGAGCTCGGCGTCGACCACAGTGCCCGCGTTGTGGATGCCCAGGTGATGATCACCGAACTATTTACTTATCCATTACTGTTTTCACAGGACAAGTGTCACAATAGCGTTATAGTAAAGTAGTAATGGATCAGTAAATAGTTCAGTGGTAGGCCCGCTGATCCACTTACAACGTCCCGCTTTTCGTTCATGTATTTGTCGGCGTCTTTGAGCTTGGCATCGACTACAGTGCCCGCGTTGTGGATGCCCTGGTCGGCGGCCGCTTCCACGCGCCGCAGCGTGTCGTCCACGGCGCTGTTGACGGCGTGCGACGCGTCCGCTGCCGCCTTCTCGGCTGCCTTCTTCGACTCCTCCACAGCTGCGTCTGCGGGGGTGGTTTGATGGAACACTTATTAACAGTCATACTGCCGCACTCACAGACGGCAATCAACTTTAATGAGTACATAATGTAAAAAAATCATTTACGTTAATCTAGCTAGACCCCAGCTAGATTTACCTAAATGATACCCGGCAAGAATAGTGACTAGTTTTGGATTGTCATTTTTTGACATTAAGTACTCATTGACGTTAATTAACGTCTCTGAATGTAGCATTTTTATACTCATTTATAATGTGCTTCAAGCACATTAAAGTCGGGAAACAAGCCTTAATTATGGATGATAATGCTTTTCCTATAGTAGATAAGCACAAAGGATTCAATCTAAACAAAATCTTTCCAGCATCTAGTTTCTATGACACAACAACCTATTCGAACGAATAGAATACAAATGTATGAAACTAACGTACGGATAAAAAAACATGGCGACATCATCACCATCGTCATCCTCATCACCAGCCGTTTTAATGTCCCCACTGCTGGGACACGCGGACCTTCCCATAGGGAAGGTCCGCGTGTCCCTGGAAGAATATAGGGAGATTGGGATAATCCACCACTATTCGATTTTAATTTTAACATTATATAAATGTTAGAAAAATTAGTACAAAGATTTTGGTGGTTAGAATAAGAATTTCGAAAAATTATGATCTTGAGGCGGGAATCGAACCCGCGTCCGCTGCTTGCCGTTGGCTAACAACGTGAAGTGTAAAGGTTAGAAGAATTTCGGCAAGTTAATTAGTGTCTTGGGTGGCCGAGCAGTCAGGCCATTCCCGGATAGCAGCGGATGCGGGTTCGATTCCCGCCTCAAGATCATAATTTTTCGAAATTCTTATTCTAACCACCAAAATAATCCACCACGCTGGCCCAGTGCGTGTTGGTGAGTATTAACGATTGCAGATGCATCCGGGACCAACGGCTTAACGTGCCTTCCGAAGCACGGACGAACCCGAGATATAATTAATGGTCACCCATCCAATGACCAGCCTTAGCGACATTGCTTAGTTTACGCAATCGTAGGCCACACGCGCTATGCCACTGCGCTAGCGAGTTGTCAATAATTGGTATATGTATTCGATTCGTTCGAATAAATGTAGCCACTTGTCTCTTAATCGATACTCACTGGCAGTCCTCCTAGCTTCCTCTTTGGCAGCTTCGGCAGCTAGACGAGCCTTTTCCTTTGCTTCCTCGGCTGCTTTCTTGGTGGCATCTACGGTAGTGTTGAATGCGTCTGTCGATAATATACATACATACATTACTAGTGGCTGCCCGCGGTTTCGGTCGCGTTAGTGGTAATGTACTATTGAGAACACAAAAATAATTTATCAATTTGAGCCAGTAGTTCCTGAGATTAGCGCGTTTAACCAACCAAACAAACAAACTCTTCAAACTCTTCAGCTTTATAACATTAGTATAGATACCTATTGTAAAAAAGTCTCGCAAACAACAAGTAAAGACACAGACAAAGCCTAGTTTGCGGGTAGACGTCACAGATGCCCCTCCCGCCGCCCGCACGCAGGACCCGCCTAATTTAGCCTAAAATGTTTCTATTACTGCAGCTACAAGGTTGAATGTTGCGTGCCCCGACTCGACAAATTTTTAGCGCAGATGTAAATGACGTAAGTGACAAAACTGTTTTTGGTTGATAGCATTGAAATCAGGCAATATTTTTAAATATTGTCTAACTAATCATTGCCTTAATTATGTTTACGCCTTGCAGGTAATTTTATGCATATCACGCTATAATAACATGAGAAAAAAATCGACTGTTTCGAAACAAAAGACTAAACGGAGACTGTAAAAAATAATGAGTCGCCTAATATATTTGTACTATATTCTAAAGTGAATTAAATATTAAGACTTTTGTGATCTACTCTTCTAAAAAGCATAATTATCTACTTACGAAATCCTCTAAGATATTGCGTAAGTAGGTATCTCATTTCTATATGAAATTCGTTTACTAAGCAGCTTAAGAGTATTTACTTAATAAAAGGACAATATTATATAAAAATTCTCGGAAAAAATTATCCCTTTAGACCTCTAGGTAGACAGACAATTAATTAAACTCTCCAAGAACAAGAGTTAGAAAATGTTTTATTTTTGAGATACTGCTTATTGACTTATGATGGCAGTTTGGATGTTTTTAACTTAGCCATTACAAATATTAACATTCTAATCTTACAGCGATGAGTCATTGTTTGGGTTATGCGACTATATCATGCGGTCATAAATATGTGTGATATCCTTATCACCAGTGTAACTTTTTGTCAATAAATGCTGTCTACGATAGTTTTATAACAAAAATGTAATATTGGACTTCAGAAATGTAAATGAAATATGAATTATTTTGGTAGAACCATAAAATATAACTATGTATCTAGTTTTTCATATATTTTTATAAAAACATCGAGTTGTAAATGTTAATATTTCAAGGCAACAAATCTTTCTAGAGTGATTTCCACTCTAGAAAGATTTGTTAGATGGATCACAAGCTTCATTCATTATAATATTTACATTATTAAGGTACAAATCCAAAACTCTATTCGTTATATTAATATTACTATCTAAAAACATAATTTAGGTTCTATGTTTACAATACCCCAATATCTCCCCCAAGTATCGTTACATGGCGACTAAAAGTTAGAAGAGTAATGAGGACTGGGTCGAAGTGTTCCTGTTTTATCGATTATCTTGAACAGTAGACGATCAATAGTGATTCTACTTTCCAGTTATATTGTACGATTTATTATCCCGCTTGTATTGCAGTATTTGTAGTCATAGAATTATTTCTTTTTTGCACAAATTGACTGACGACGCCAGCTAGTTAATAAATTAATTCAAAACAAACTAACAATACCATGATTGGTTGATTAATGGTAGTCGAATCCTTAAAAACACAACGGTCATAAACAAAACACAATCATTGTTAATCGTTGTTTCAAAGCCATGCCTACGCGCAATTAAATAGTACCAGTATTTTCCTCCGGCACGTTCTTAGAACCATTTATGGCAGACTGAGTCCAAGATTTGGTTGCGTCGAACTTGCTTCCGATTTTATCTAAAAATAGTTTATACTATATATCTTTCATAACCTCCGCACCGAACAAAAAACGCCACAAAACCACACCAATCCAACACAGATTATTGAGAACACATTTCCTGACAATCTGTTACGAAGTAATGCATGCCTTATCGTTAATTAGTCAAACAAAGCAAAGCAACAGACAGTATTAAACTACAGCGAAAGTTACCTTGAACATCCTCCGTGCCCTCCGCCAAACTATTTTCTGGTGAGCTTATTACTGGTGAGCTTATTACAGTATCTAAGGAGAAAGTTAGCAGCCAAATTAAAAATAGGTAGGTAAGGCAAGAAATATCTTGTAACACAAACTTAGAGAAACCACATGCAAACCGAATCAAAAATTATGACTTCCTAGAGATGCATGGAAAGACTATATCATTACGACTGATTATTATAAGAGCGACTTGTCAACAACGCGATAGTTTCCGAGCTCAGAATTTGTTTATCAATAGAAATATTAATATCTAGACGTCTTTTAAGTAATAGTAATAGAGTAAGTGAAGAGTTCACACCGCATAGTTAATGCCTAGAAGCAGGTATACCTTTAGCAGAGCCAACATATGCAACGCTTCTATTAAGGGCTGCAGCCGCCACATTTCTTGTAGCGTCTACTGAGCTTGCGACCTTATCTACGAAAATCACCCTTATCATAGTTTGATCGATTACAATAATTATAATGAACGTCAATCAAAGCTCACCATCTTCCACTGGAAGCACATTAAAAAGGGTACCAACTATTTAAATATTTTTAATGGTTGAAATATTATCACTAACGTTTAAATCGCGAGGAATATGTTAAACTCATCTTTGGATAGCATAGAAAGAATTGCCCATAAGATATCTTGAGATATTTATATATCTTATCGAGCTTATTAGGTGGCATTTCAATGAAAATTAACTCTTTCCGTTTTGTTTGTATTCCCCAATTAAATAGTCAGTTATCATTAACCGAGTAACATAATAAAGGAATAACACAATTCACAATCATGTTCTACCTTTAGTGTTTTCTATAAAAGCTGAGCCTTTCTCAACGGCGGCTGCTGCTACGTTCTTGGTTGTGTCTACAGTACTTGCTACAGTATCTACAATGAATAATTGACCGTTATTTATATATTTATTATAACTTATTTATACTTCTCTCAAGTAAATACCGAATCAATATAAATCTTAATTTAAATACCTTTGGCAGCTCCTACGATAGCTGTGCCCTTCTCAACAGCCGTCGCAGCTACGTTCTTTGTTGTATCTACTGTACTCGCATACGTATTTGCTACATTATCTACAATAAATTTACATTTACACAAACGTAATTTACAAAAATAAAATTAAAATTAATTTACATTATAACACTACAAGCTGCAGTACTTGCTACAGTATCTTTAATGAATAATTGGCCGTTATTTATTATTTATGATTATTTATTTTTCTCTCAAGTAAATACAGACTCAATATAACTCTTAATTTAAATACCTTTGGCAGCTCCTACGATAGCGGTGCCCTTCTCAACAGCCGACGCAGCTACGTTCTTTGTTGTATCTACTGTACTCGCATACGTATTTGCTACATTATCTACAATAAATTTACATTTACTAAAACATAATTTTGAAAATAAAAATGAATATTAATTTAGATTTTAAGACTACAAGCTTATGCCCAGCAGGTTTATGAGAATTTTCTAATTCATTACCTTTAGCTGTTTCTACAAAAGTAGTTCCTCTTTCAATAGCGGAAGCAGTAGCGTTTTTGGTTGCATCTACTGTGTGTGATACCGTATCTAAACATGGGCAAACAAAAGAAAAAGCTGAATATCTAATAAAATTATATAATGAATATGTCTCAATGCTTGTATATATGCTAATGTATGTTACCTACTAATATATGTGACACTATGACTTTAGGTTCATTTAGCATGATCAATTTGCGTACATATTATGTATGGTGTGTTTATAAAATTAACTACTTTCGTTATATTATTGGACATGTTAGTTTTTATTTTAAAGTGGTCTGTTCCGACATTATGCCGAATGCTACACCTCGCATCTTATTTGGTCTTTTAACATTTGCAAATGCGATTTCAGTGTCCTTTATTGTCCTTGATCATAAATCGAAACCATGGTGGTTAATATAGGATAGGGTGATAAAATTGTTTTTGGGTCATACTGCATACCTTTGGCAGTTTCTACAAAAGCTGAACCTTTGTCTACAGCTGCTGCTGCTACACTCTTTGTTGTGTCTATAGTTGCTGATACTGTGCTAGCTACCGTATCTACAACAACATTGCAAATTAAAGGAAAAGCTAAATAAAAATATTAAACAAAATCTATTGTTATATACTATGTACCTTTAGCGGAACCTACAAAAGCGGTGCTTTTTTCTACAGCGGACGCAGCTACTTGCTTAGTAGTATCTACAGTGGCTGATACAGAGTTTGCTACGGTATCTACAAACAACGTAATTATTTCAGATGTAACAAATTTAAGAGACAGAAACTAATTTATTTTAATTATTAAGACGCCATACCTTTGGCTGTTCCTATAAAAGTAGTGCCTTTCTCTACAGCCGACGCGGCAACATTTTTAGTGGCGTCTACTGTATGTGCTACGGTGTCTACAATTATATAATTGAAAAATAAATAATTATATAAATTAAATGTAAATAGCTTGAAATAGTGCTAGACTTCACTGAAAATACCTTTTGCAGTGCCTACAAAAGCGGTGCCTTTCTCAACAGCGGATGCTGCAACATTTTTTGTAGTATCTACTGTGGTTGATACGGTATTGGCCACTGTGTCTAAAAGGGCAAGAGTGATATTAAACATTTACATCGAAACGTCTATGATTTTTTTTAATGTAATCACATTTCAAATAATTCTGATACAGTTTCTTAATACAAAGATTTTGGTGGTTAGAAAACGAATTTCGAAAAAAATTATGATCTTGAGGCGGGAATCGAACCCGCGTCCGCTGCTATCAGGGCAGGTGCCTGACCGCTCGGCCACTCAAGACACTAATTAACTTGCCGAAATTCTTCTAACCTTTACACTTCACAGTTTCTGAAATTAGTTAAGACTGTTAAAATAACATTAAAATTTAAATAGCACTTTTGAAAGCATGTTATTGTAAATTTAAAGTGTCATAAACTGGTCCAATGGAGTGTACTACCTAAAACGGGCACACTCATAGATAAAATATTTTTTAAATATCGATATGCCCGCAATTATTATGTATAAGAGCACTCGATGGAAGTTCTCGTCTATCTGTGTAAGGCATCAATTTGATACACAAAAGTGTTCGCTTTTTGCCCACATCGGGCCACTTATTTGACATTGCTATTACAATTATTATTCTCTATACCTTTGGCAGTGCCTATGAAAGCTGTGCCCATTCCTACAGCAGAAGCGGCTGCACTCTTGGTTGTGTCTACTGTGGCTGATACACTATTAGTCACAGTGTCTACAATGAAATAAACAAATAAATAAATAAAATAATGGTAAAATAAATAATTAGATGAAGTCTATGCATGCATACCTTTAGCAGTGCCTACGATAGATACCCCTTTGTCCACAGCAGACGCTGCAAAATTTTTTGTGGTATCTACAGTGGCGGACACAGTGCTTGTTACAGTGTCTAAAATAAATTAAAAAAAAAAAAACAAATAAATATGTGCAATTTATATTTCAGCCAACATAACAATGACCGATTAGCGGGTCCAACGAACATAGTGACTTCTTCTTCTATAGCAGAAGCATCAACAACTCTACAGTATATACAGTCAACGGCTCTTCAGACTGTCAAATTTCTTCAATTGATTGTCAACCTTATCTTGTTGACAGTAGAGCCAAAAGTCGATTGACAAAATTTAACTTTTGTGGTAGTCTGACGTGCTGTTGTCTGTACGACAGTGTATTTGTATCTACAATACAAATAAATGACAAATATAAATAATCATCGTAAAAAATTAACTAACCAATTATTCCTACTGGAATTCTGTCGATATCCTTGGCAGAACATATTGAAATATTAAAAGGCATAAAATAACATGGACTCATATTGGCATACCTTTAGCAGTTCCTACCAAAGCAGTGCCTTTCTCAACAGCAGATGAAGCAACAGTCTTGGTAGTGTCCACTGTCGCTGATACTGTGTTTACTACGGTATCTGCATGGATTTTATGTCATTCAAGTAAATATAATTTCGTCCGAATAAACGAATGTAGTGTTTAATTGTATAAATTAGAAATATTTTTTACCTTTAGCATTATTGACGTAAGTTTTCCCCGTATCAATTGATGAATTCACTACATTTTTAGTTGTATCTACTGTGCTTTGGTAAGTGTTGTGCACTGTGTCTAGAACGCAAAAAAAATTAATCGAATGACTATTATTATATTCATAAACTGATAATTATAATATGATTAATATAATATTATTACCTTTTGCTGAATCGACGTAAGATTTTCCTACTTCAACTGTGCTTGCTACAGTATCTACGGATATTGTGAATGAATAAATTAACAAATTTTATAAAATCATAAGAAAGCTATTTAATTTAGTCTGAAACATCAAATTTTCAAGCAGATCTAGTTAGTTTTATAATCACGAACAAATCTAAGCATTATTTTCTTTAAAATAACACTAACGGAATGTAACTATTATTAAGTAATAGGAAAGAAAGCAAAAATAAAGCACACAACAACATGGTTACCCGTTTACAAAGATCAACCTGATATATCACTGGAATGACGAGCTTATTTCTGGATTAGGTAGATCTGTTGTTTATAAGTGAAAAACAAAAACCATGCTGATGGTTGACTAATAATTAAAAATAAGCAAAATTTCGCCCTACCTTTTGCGGTACCAAAATAATATTTGCCGATATCGTAAGCCGAATATGCCGCTGTCACGGAAGCGTCCATTGCCGTTTGAACAGTGCTTTGAGCAGTATCTAAATACCAACATTAGTGAACTGTCACACATACATGCTAGCATTAACATAATACAAAATTACAACATTCTTTGAGAACATACAGTCAATATACCTTTAGTTGCTTCTACGCAAGATTTCGTAGTATCTGCAGCGGATTTTGCTGCATTTTGCGTAGCATCTACTGTTTTACTGATGGTATTTGCGACCGTGTCTACAAGTATAATAAGTTTAAATGGTCTTAAATTTGCTGCTTATTAACAAATTCGAAATAATTCGAAATTACCTCTTGCTGTCGCAGCATAAGTTTTGCCAGTCTCAGCAGCAGCATGTGCTGACTTCTGTGTACTATCTACAGTGCTCTGTATAGTGCTGGCTATCGAATCTACAAAGTCAAACGTTGTTCTAATAAATAATGTCGCACGAAAATATTTGTACAGAATATTTAACTACATTTTACTAATTAATACCTTTAGCGCTAATAGCGTACGAATTTCCAGTTTCAACTGCCGACTGTGCTGTTTTTTGTGTGGCGCCTATTGTATTTGCTACAGTATCTACAAAATAGCAAAATAAACAGTTGAATAAGAAAAAAATCTAAAAAGCAAACTCACTCAAACGATCCAGTAAAAACAGTGGAAAATACAAAATAACGTACGTTTCAATAGTAACAATTAAGAATGTCATTTAGCACACATACATTTTTCCCTCACATATTTGTTATTAACAAATATAACGTCGCTTATAGTCTTCCAGAACAGCCTTAATGCGTTTGTTAATATTATAATTATCTTTCTAGGATAATAGCACATGCAGTCGCTCAAAATTGGACATAATCAGTTCGTAACTTTTAACCGTTAAAGTCATTATTCTTCAATTAATACTACTCTATCTACACTATTCTAAATTAGTCGAAGGCGTTATAGTTGAAGGAGAGTGCATCAATTGTGGTCATGCGTGCTCCTTACCTTTGGCATTGTTGGCTGCTGTCTCTGCTGCTTTCGTAGTGTTATCTACGGTAGTTGCGATTGTATCTAATGAAATTACAAAAAAGTTCACATTTTAACATAAAAGAAAAAGCTTGATAAAAGAAATAATTAAATAAGTGACATCATTTTTATTTAGGTTGTCTAAATAAAAAACAAAAATTAAATATTGCTAACTAAGAAGCATTGTATGTTTTTAAATCATAGTATGCATCACTTACGCTTTTGTTGCTCGCTTTAAAGTTTATTCGTATAACCTTTTAAAAATTTCCATACCTTTAGTGGTATCCACGACCTTCTTCCCGTCAGCAAGTGCTTTGTTGGCTGCATCTTTAGCTTCACCGGCAGCAAGGGAAACCTTGTTGAGCTCTTTGTCTAGTGCGTCGATGGCTGATTGATTAGCACTGGCCGCTAGGGAACAATTATTTTTCAAGTTAATTTTATTTAATGGTCTACAATCATAAGTGTATTCTGTTGCCTTATTAATTAATAAAAAAAAGGAAAAAAAAACAATCATCTATATTGTGGTTTTCTGTCTGAGATTATTAATATATATTCCAGCTATAATTCATTGACTGCTGCACTCAGAGACGTCAAATAACTTTAATGAGTACTTAATGTCAAAAATTTTCATTTAAACGAAAATTTTTGACATTAAGGACCAACGACCTATAGAGACTAGTTTTGAATTGTCATTTTTTGACGTTAACTACTCATTAACGTTAATTGACGTCTCTGAGTGCGGCAGTTAATATATGATTTAATATATATTTAAAAAATCTGCGCTTTCCATTGGGTGCAACAGAGGTGATCAATCAGGCGCCTTATGACGAATATTCTTTATATGATTCGCAATGAAATCTCCGAAAACATAATGATTATTACGTAATTAATGTTCGTGCAGAGGTTAAAACAATAACAATAATGAAGACACAAATATAATGGATCTTAATTCTCATCTCTACCTTCGGGTCAATTAAACTAAATGATAATATAGAAGAATTTTTATTACAAGCATGTACTAGAGATGACATTAATTGATTATGTAATAAAGATGATTTACGTATGTACGTGTAGTCTAACCGATTACTCTAATATTGAACATAGTTTTAATGATCTTTTGTAATCCTTAGATACATTTATTATAATGTTTAGTAATTTCAGATTGTTCAAAAATGGAAGGTAACAAAAAACAATTTTTAAGGCCTCTGTTCTGTTCTATATTGCCGTTATTGTACCTGAATTGGCAGCATCTTCGGCGGTCTTCTGGGCCCCCGTCACCAGTTCTCCTGTCTTCTTCACTTGGTCTCCGACCACATGCGCGGCCTCCTGGGCCTTCTCCTGTGCGACCTGCTCCACATCCTTCTTTTTCCGCTCGAAGAGAGACGCAGTCTTCTCACCGATGCTCCGGAACGCACCTGTAAAGGGAAGGCATTGGTTATTGGTATTGTTGAAGGTGAAATGGTCATTAGTAAATCTATTATAACTAATTATTGAATAATGTAAATTATTTTTCGAATTCATATATTTTTATGTACTTATTTCTTTGTGTTTCAATATTTTGCCGTTTGTTTAGCGTTTATGTTGTTTAGTCATCAAGCGCTTGTTGGAAACATGTTTAATGAGTAACACAAAGTTTAATGAATACTTTAAGTCTTTGTTTTATTTTTATTGACTAACTGCCGCAATCAGAGACGTCAAATAACGCTAATGAGTACTTAACGTCAAAAAATGACAATTCAAAACTAGTCGAGAAAACTGAAGCAGGCACTGTTAGACCTTGCAACTTCAAGAGAGCTTTGCGATCAACTAATGCAGGAGCGGGAAGAAAGTGAGCAAGAAATAGTCAAAATATTAGACAAAAATAAGGAATTAAAGAACGAGTTAGCTGAACTTCACTTTAAGTATGTAGATGCAGCAGATCTTTGCAGTGAATTACAAGACCAAATTAAATCCTTTCAAGAATGCAGTGACACACATGAACATGCACTTTACAAAATAAAAGAGTTAGAATGTAGTTTATCAGAGGCTCACAATGCTCTAAACAGAGCTAAGTCAGAAAATAATAATTTAGATAATATGAATTGCTCCAACAGTTTGTTCAGTGAATTATCATTGTGTAATTATGACAAACCTGTCATTAGTAATACTTTGTGTGCAAGCCATACTCCTCACATGAATTCTTCTAAAAAACTTAAAAAATATATTAAAATAAATAAATTTATCAGAAAAACTAACAAATTAATTAACAGACAAAATCATTTTAAGAGTCACATTATGTTAAGAAAACAAAGGTCAGATTTAATAAATAAATTACAGAATATCAAAAGTAAAACTTCACAGAGTGAAATTGAGTATGGATTGTACACAAAAACGGTAGAAGACAGATTTAATTCTTTGGAAAAATCTATAGTGAAAATGTTTAAAAATATTGAGGTCTTGTCTGAAAAAAATTTAAATAAAAATATTATGTCGGGATATGGAAGATATGTGTAATTATAATGCTGACAGGTTTGATGCATTGAACAAAAAACAATGTAGTATTTTGTTACCAAAAAATAGGTCTCAAATAGCTGCATGTCCACTGCTGAACCAGCTGAGTTCCGCGGGTGAATGTCAAAGTTTGACTAACTCGGTCCCAGCAATGGGCATTCAACTAATACCAAATAATGTAGAATGTGTGAAAAGTTGTCAGAGTTCTAATGGTACATTGACTGATAGATATTTAATATTTAGTGATGACATTGGTAAAAACTTTAGTAAATTATTCTCAGAACAGTGTGGCCAACTAGCATTTAACTACTGCATGCCAGGCAGTAGCTTTGAGAACGTAATGGATAAATTACTACAATGCCCATTCTTACAAACTGACACAGTTATTATATTTATAGGAAATAGGAGCCGAGAAAATAAAAATACTTTTAAAGGCTACATTTCAAAATTATCTTTGTTAAATGTGAAACAAATAATTTTGTACACTTTGCCGTACAGTAATAGCCTGTCATCAGAGGAAAATCATAAAAGATACATTTTGAATTTTAGTCTGCATACCATGACACAGTACTGTAATAAAATACATGTCATAGATACGAACAAAATGACCCATAATTTTCGTATAACGGGAGGTAGAATGTTTCTATCCAATTTTTACAAAAAACAAATAGCCATGTCGCTATGCTATACTTTAAAAACGTTAGCCAATAATTTGGCTAATCAATATATCATTAGTAATAGAAAATATATTGACAATGCTTTTATTGAGCGATCACATTATGACAATGCTTTTATTGAGCAATCACGTTATGACAACGCTTCTATTGAGCGATCATCTTCCGACAATGCTTTTATTGAGCGATCGTGTTCTGACAATGCTTTTATTGAGCAAACATGTTCTGACGTACAAAATTGTACAGTGGAATATATTCCAAGTAATTTAAATTAGTACGTAAGACAATAGAGAAAGTCTCTAGCGAATTGCCTAAGTCTAGTGCATTGAAAATAGTCCACCAAAACATCCAAGGCTTTTCGGGTAAGGATCTGGAATTATTGTTATACCTAAATAGTATACAGGCTCACGTCTTATGTTTAACTGAACATTGGTTAAAAAGTACTGAAATACTTTCGAATTATGAAAATTACAACATCGGTAGCGCCTTTAGCCGGAAAACGGCTATTAGAGGCGGTTCTTTAATAGCATTGCAAGAAGGACTGAAATACAAAGAACGAAAAGATATTGTACAATATTCTATTGAACAAATAATTGAAGTATCTTGTGTAGAACTTGAGGAGCTAATTGTTGTTTGTATATACAGGCCCCCTACGGGAAACTATGAACTTTTTGAGACTTCAATGGAAGGTATACTAAATAAACTTTGTAATAAAAACAAAAAACTAGCCGTCCTTGGTGACTTTAATGTAGATATATTAGTCACCTGTTCTCACTCAGACAGATTTATCAACTTATTCGGATCCTATAACCTTTTCTATACATTTTATGAACCAACAAGAATTACTCCAACATCAGGCACTTGCTTAGATAACGCGTTTTGTAATTGTAATATATTAGATAAATCAATTATAAATTGTATTAATTCAGATCATACTGGCCAAAAAATTACTGTTGAATATCAAAATGTTCATAAACCAATAAAGATAATATTTCGGCCAATAACACAAAAGCAGTTGCAGTTATTTGGAAATAATGTTACAAATAGACTTAATTACCTTATAAATGATAACAATGACTGTCCTGATGTAATGTACAATAATATGTTTAATCCTATTAAAGACGAATTTCATAAGATTTTTAAACAAAAATTCAAAACAATACACCCTAAAAAGAAATTCAGTGACTGGGCTACCCCAGGAATTTATATAAGTAGAAGGAAACTTTATGACTTATATAGCCAAAAATACACGTCTGTTGATTCCACCTTCATAGACTACGTCAGGAACTATTCCAAAATATTCAAAAAAGTCTGCAACACTGCCAAATCGATCTCAATTGGCAATAAAATAAAAAATTCTGATAATAAAATAAAAACAACTTGGAGAATTATCAATTCAGAAACCGGAAAACTTAGGAACAGCGAAAGATCGTTTAAAATTAAAATGGATAATAAGGTTATGGAGTCCGATGGTGAGGTTGCAGATGCCTTTGAAACTTTTTTCACCGACATCCCTGCTCGAGTAACCAGCAAGCTCAACTCTTGCACAAAAAGAGCTCTGTCTCTACTACAATTAAGTACAGTCGAATGTAATATACCTTTTGATTTTCACAAAATTAATATGGACACTATTATCAAAACGTACAAGACATTAAATATGAAGAAAACTGAAGATTTGTGGGGTCTATCAGTTAGCATTTTGAATCCCATCATTAATGTCATCGCTCCTCAGCTGACATCAATCTTTAATAAATGTATAGATAACGGCTGTTTTCCAAACTTAATGAAGCATAGTAAACTAATACCTTTGTTTAAATCTGGAGACAAATGTGAACCCAATAATTTTCGTCCCATTTCTATATTACCGTCCCTTAGTAAAATCTTTGAAAAAATTATGTTGAACCAGTTGCTTTCTCACTTCACTGCTAACAAACTGTTACATGCTAAACAGTTTGGGTTCACGAGGGGAAAATCCACCACTGACGCTGGAATAACCCTCATTAAGCACATATTTGATGCTTGGGAAAATCGGCAGGATGCTTTGGGTATCTTTTGTGATCTTTCTAAGGCATTTGATTGTGTTTCACATCAAACGTTATTAGCAAAATTAAAGCATTACGGTGTATCTGCTGCCTCATTGAAACTGATAAAGTCATACCTGAGTGATAGGATTCAAAAAGTAGTAATTAATAAAGCCGAATCTTCGGGTTCACCAATGCAAATGGGTGTTCCTCAAGGATCAATACTGGGACCAGTACTATTCATAATATATATAAATGACCTTCCCTTCTACACAGAATCTCTATGTGATACGGTACTATTCGCAGATGACACCTCATTAATTTTCAAAGTAGACAGAGGTAAAGATAATTATGATGACATCAATATAGCTATTTCCAAAGTTCTTGATTGGTTTACAAATAACAACTTGTTACTCAATTCTAAGAAGACCAAATGTATTAAATTTTCATTACCAAATGTTAGGCAAGTTAGTAGTCCGATTACAATTAATAATGAAACGATAGAATGTGTCAATTCTACAGTATTCTTAGGAATAAAGTTGGACTCCAAATTGCAATGGAATCCTCATATTTCAACTTTATCCGAGAGACTAAGTTCAGCAGCATATGCGGTAAAAAAAATAAGGCTATTAACTGATGTTGAAACAGCCCGGCTTGTTTATTTTAGTTACTTTCATAGTGTAATGTCGTATAGCTTACTTCTTTGGGGTACAGCTGCAGATATTCAGGATATATTTATTTTACAAAAAAGAGCTATACGTGCTATTTACCTATTAAAGCCTCGCGATTCACTTAAAAGTCTGTTTAAAGATATTAATATCCTCACTCTTGCTTCACAATACATATACGATTGCATTCTATATGTTTATAAATACTTAAATACATTTGCTAAAATTAGTGATATTTATAAACACAACACTAGAAATAAAAATAAACTTGCCTTTACTAGATTCAGATTGCACAAGGTTGCTAATTCTTTTATGGGGAAATGTATACTCTTCTATAATAAGATACCAGGATCTTTGACTGAACTGCCTCAACACAAATTTAAGCCTTATGTAAAAAAAGTACTAATGGCAAAAGGATACTATAAAATTCAGGATTATCTAGATGACAAGGATGTTTGGAATAAATAACTTTTATTTTTATATAATCGATGATTAATATGCTGTTCTGTCTGTAATGAAGGATGTTGATAGCTTCAGAAATTGTGACTCTAATTATTATTACTTGACGTTAAAGCTATATGACATCTTTCATAAAATTTTCATTGAATTTAGATTATATATTATATATGTAACTAAGGGAGGAAAATACCCGACTGAGTTTCTTGCCCGTTCTTCTCAGAACAGGGCCTCCCGGTAGCTTACGAACGGATGGCGTAGATTTTTCGCTAGATATTGAAAACTTGTGTGTCCGTATAGGTAGGGTGGGGGATGGGGGGTTGATTGGTAGTGCGCGGCATGTTTCGGTTTATGTGATTGGCGAGTTGTGGGATTGTATTTGGTGCATAATTTACAATGTACCTGCAATGTCATAACTCGTTGACAATGGTGGGTTTCTCTACAGCCTACTTGCGTGCCGTTCTGCTAGCGGAGCGTTGGGCCCTGATGCGTTTAGTACCATCTTGGTATTGAACGCGGCAGGGTCGGCGCTTCGTTGCGGACCGGGGCGTGGGCGGGTTTGGGAGACCTATCATTACAGACTGAGGCATGCTGCGCACTCCACTGTTTTTTTTCTACTATTTTTTTTTTTCTTGGACACACGGGTTTTCGGTATCTAGCGTCTTGACGATTCATAAGTGTATTGTAATCATACCAGATATGAATAAATGAATTTTGACTTTGACTTTGACTTTGTCGCTATTCTTGCCGGGTCTATGGTCTAGATTTGAATGAAAATTTTTGACATTAAATACTCATTAAAGTTAATTGACGTCTCTGAGTGCGGCAGTAAAACTACTAAATATAATTAAATGGAATGAACTATTTCTCTATGTAGTTAAGTAATGTATCTAAGACCACCCAAAGCATTGTTTGTAACGCTACCATTTAACTATACATACAGGCAATTCTCTGAGTGTTCATACACGTTAACTTAACACTAAAATTGGGCCAAATTTCGCTTACACTTCGTCCATGTTGTAATTTACTGTTAACATTTTATCAAAACTAAAATCACCGAGACAGCAACAGTGTCTTTGAAACTAACGTGTCAATACCTAATTTTTATGAGTGCGACTATTCAATTGGCATTACAATACTTTGCTCTTCGACGTAAACTACTATTGCCGATACTTCCGATAAGTGCTTGACCTGTAAATAGGTGGGTAATTTCTGTTACGTTTACGGGATTGGCATTTAGCCAGTGGCTGGCGTTAAACCGTTTTCTCGTTTATATTTGTATTATGAGCAGTAACGTTAAACGCACCTTGCAAAGTGCTCATTGCGTCGTTAACAAGTAGCTGTACAAAATTCAATATTTCCAAATTTTATGCGAAATTAATGCTTTTAATTATAGGAACGTAATGTAATGTAAATTATTAATTACAAAGAAAATAAAGTCAGAAATATTTGAAAAATAAAAAGCTTTTAATTAAGTTCCTGTGTTTGAAAATATTTATGAAACGGCCCATCATTCATGACCAGTACCTTAATAATATCCAAGATAACCTTCTGGATTAATAGAAGATTATTTTGACATTAACAAGTAGGTACATAGTGGTTACGATCACGATCGACTGTTTCATAAATATTTTCAAACACAGGAACTTAATTAAAAGCTTTTTATTTTTCAAATATTTCTGACTTTATTTTCTTTGTAATTAATAATTTAACATTTATATAATGTTTAAGTAAAAATTAAATCATTAAACTTTGAATAAAAAAAATGCAACAGGTAAATTGTTTTTTTTTTTCAGTAGAATGTTTAATGACTCAATTAACGAACAACCATGAACTTGACCTAAGCGAATAATGAATAATAGAGAAACAGTCGGTGCGTCCGGCATTGACATTCGAGTGAGATATTGATTTTTATACAGCTGAATGCTCAAGGACAAGGGCTCCCGTTGGACTACGAACGCAGGAGGACGTATAACTTATGAACTTATTTAACTACCTATCTCTTAAAACACCAGCCTGCATATTGCTTACATACAAAAGAGACATAACTAAAAATTGCATTTCTGCAACAGTTAGGTCGTAAATTGCGAACACACAATGTTTACTAGTATTTTGGAAGGTGCGTCTCTCTTGTATTATATGTGCGATTTAATATTACTGTGAAGACATCCCATATTTATTTATTACATCATTATGTAGGTAAGGGCTGTAAGCTCAGGAAAAAAAGGAAAACTCAGGATAGGCGCACGGAAACGGAGCGTCCCCATCAGCTTTTTTATACATCCACTTCTATGGATAGCACATAAAAGTGCTTATTATTAGGTCAACAATGTCTTTATGTATATTTTATGTACACTTAACTTCATGTTCTATAAGCCTCCATTCTTATAATATTTTAATGACTTACTTATTTATAGTCATCCGTCATAACATTGAATAAATTGCATAGTAAATCAAAAGGGACGCCTTTTGATTCACATCATCCATCACACCAGAAAGGTGAACTAAACGAGGGGCTAAAATAAATTAGGTGCCTAATATGAATAAATGTCGAAATAGAGTAAAACCAAAGAAGATATGAGTGGATTTTTAATGATAATGGGTGCGGACGTGATGACGAGTGATAGAAAATGATGATAGAGATATGCGGCATAGAGCGCCGCCGGTGCTAGGATGGGAAAAGCTCAGCGTGGATACCCACCCCAAAGACAAAAAAAATGCCGTGAGAACGGATAGTGATTGATTTATTGTTGGATATGAAATAATCTACCTGTGTACATTATTATGATGAATAATTTACGAGCTATCATAGGACTAGGTACTACACAAACGTAATAACCAATAATGACATAATTTAAGTACTCAATCTGATATCAGTGTATTGCGCAATCACTCACATATGTATAAATAAGATACAGATAAATAAGATACAGCAACATATTTCGCTATTATAGGTCGACATGTAAATCGGGGTATGAGGTTTTTTTTTGTTATTATGATTTTAGTGGTGTTGTGGAGTAGGTATACTATAATAAAAACGATAAAATTTACATACATAAATTATCATACATAAATTTCGTTCTTATTATTATACAAATAAATCACCTATATTTAATGATGGCCGTGTGGTGACGGCAGAGTAGAATACAATTGTCACCACCCCAAATCTCTCCCGTGGGTGTCGTACAAGGCGACTAAGGATGAGGAATGGGCAGCAGCGTTCCTCTTATACCTACCACCTAGCAAAGTACTGCGACTTTTGTGCCCGATAAATGGCAATAGGCTCGCCACCTATTACATGGGACCTAGCATAATTAGCGAAGCGTGGGTGCTAGTTCACCTCTAGCTACCGCTTCGGGGATATTGGCCTGAATTATGTATGTATGTATATTTAATGATATTTTTTTTACATTTGTAAGTGTTGTTTGTTATATTTCTATCAATTTAACAAAAAATGCTAGACTGTTGTCCAGTTATGTAAGTTTAGTAAGCTCAGGTACCTACTTCTATCTGTAAATTTATTGCCGAAAAAGAAATTGATATGATGTATGACAGATAGTATAGATCTACTTATCTGTAATATCTCGGCTTACAATTACTACAGCAAGTATTTCATCAAACGATGAAATAGTAAATTGCATTCGCTGTGCAAATAAAGTACTCTTAATAACAATGCGGTTGTGAGGGTTATAATATAGCTTTAGCACAAATATTCGAATATTAATGTGTCAGAAGTACGCTGCTCCGACTAATCGCTTATTTAATACAAAAACGCAATACCTCAAAATGTATTATAAATATTTAATTAATATAAATATTTGTGTGTTCTCAAATCCCTTTAGTATTCAAGAAGTGAATTATAAATATACTAAAAACGTAGGAACTCCAGCTAATATTTATATTTTTGGTCACCAAACGGCCAATGATTAAACTACTCCCCTGTTCTAAGTGTAGGAAAAAGTCACAGACAAACACAAGAAATCAATATCATTAGGAGAACTCACCAAGGTTCTTGTCTATCGGCACGCATGGAATAACACATTTTATTAAATTATTAATAAACAAATGATAGGAATATTTAAGATGATAAATATTATAAGAACAAACAAAATAGGAATGAATGATACTAAATAACTGGGATGCTATTCTACTGGTCATTTCGCATAAATTCAAAGTAAATAATGAATTTGAAAAGGACATCCTCCACGTTTCATACATTTTTGGTCCAAAATCAAATATGCCAATAAAAAAGTTGTGTATTCTGACAGAACACGTCGGCCTTAGCATTTGTTAATATGGCACCAAAGCTGTAGCACCAATATTAGTAGTTAATAGTGCTGTACAGAGAGGAAAGTTGAGATGGGGCAATGAGGGCAGCTACCATATTGCTTGCTGCCACGCGAAAATAGTCCTAGGAGACCCGTACGTCAGCGAGAAATCAATCGTGTTTACCCTACTAAATATATGGATAAAGTTTTCTTTGATTTGTGGGTGTTCTAATACTCAAACCTCAATTGGTCTCAAAAAGTGTTTTATTCCTATATGGGAATGGGATCGATTGGCATTATAAAAATCTCAATTCTGACGATTTTCTCGCTAACTATACATTTTATCTAAAATCTGTGAATGTCGATTGTCATCACTCAAAAAGTTAGGAAAGGTCTCCTCAGAACATTTGCGCGTGGCAGCAAGGTATATGGTAGCTGCCCCAACTTTCCTCCCTGTAAAGCACTACTAATATTGGAGGATGTCCTTTGACAGCTTGATCTGGTCATATAATATCACTGAGTAGAGTTGTTAAAGATATTAAATTTGGCTAAATTAATCTTTAAAAAAAAACAAAATAAATCGCCTTTTTTATCTTAAAAAAGTATTTTCGAGAGTTAAATCACTTATTATCTGAAAGCAGTAATTCTAAGCATCAGCAGGCAGGTAAAGCTGCGAACTATACCTATACATATAGCTATAGTAGGCTAACTCGCTTCGTTCGTTCGTAAAATTCTGTTCCATCTAACTTGTCTTAATTGGTCAACAATCTTGTCACAACTTAAAAAAAAAAACAAAAAAAATATCAAAGACAATAATCTATTACAATAAATCGTTATTATAGACTGAAACCTATTGAATCTAGTTATCAGTTGATTTTTAATGCTGCATTTTCAATAAAAAGTTGTGTCAAGATTGTTTACCAAATAAGATATGTTAGGTGGTAGAGAACTAGAGACTATAGTTCGTAGTGGAAAGCCGCACTACGAACGGACTAAGATAGAGCACGACCTGCATACTTTCGTCGGTCGCTACATTTTCGGGAAATAGCCATAGCACTACGAAAAGTTGGGGCAGCATTTCAAAATGCGACTAGGTTAAAAATTAGCCACCCTTAATTGCCACCCGCTTCACGAGTTTATGCCGTAGTGTGTGAAGCAGCACTTACGAGCTTCGATAGTGTGGGGATGCATTATGGATTACGAATTGTGAAATTAGCTTCGAAGGCTCGTCGACGTGTCTCGACTATCGGCACTCGCTTCATGACTACACCGTAATGAAAAAGTGACGAAACTCAACCTTATCTTCAAAGTTTTTTCAGTCGCTACGTAGGACCACAGTATATGAGAAGCAGCTTTACCAACGCATACAATTTTCGATGAAGTTTGTGTGGGACTTCAGATGAACTACTGCTTTAAGATAATAAATTTCTGAACACGGCATTCCAAACATGCTTCAAAGAAACCCGGCTACATTGTTCACGTGACCATGACTTAGAATAAAATATATAATACTATCTACTTTAATATCTACGGAGCAATTTAAACTGCAAAGATACAGAAAATTTACACTGTTTTTGAAGTGTATATGAACCAAAATACTATAGTAGATCATTATTACGTGCGGTATTCGTGCATGTGAATCATCCAAAACTAGTGAATTTATATTAAGTACTACTCGTGCCTCTTTAATATTTTTATTAATACATTTAAATTCTATTCCTTCATTCAAATGACAGATTTTCATTTGCTATTCGGGTAGTTGTCTGTTGATCCTGAGATTGCTGAGCTATTAGGAAGACGAATGAACGAAAGGCTGAATTACATTCAGTAGAGATTAGGATGCAGAGGTGGATGAGTGGATTCACAAAAATGGATAAGGAAAACAAGAAGTTGAAAGGTAAACGACTCTCCTGGTATACGCATGTAATGAGAAGTGATAACGCGAATGTGAGCAAAAGAGAGAATGAATGTTAGTGGGTATTGTTAAAAAGATGGACCGAAGGGAAAAAATTGTGTATTAGACGAAATTAGATATGACAATGGAGTTGATGATTTTATGACAAGTGACTGAGATGCTTCAATCAATCTAGAAAATCTAGATACAGGGCAATAATGTTATTAACAAAATAGATTGTTGAGCATATTGAAACGAAAGAAATTACGAAACGATTTTCAATTGAAATTTTTGCATGACTCGTGATACAAAAACATAGAATATAACACTAGCGAATGACAATATGAAAAT
Source organism: Cataclysta lemnata (assembly GCA_963931975.1). Taxonomy (NCBI): domain Eukaryota; kingdom Metazoa; phylum Arthropoda; class Insecta; order Lepidoptera; family Crambidae; genus Cataclysta; species Cataclysta lemnata. The sequence goes on along the minus strand of OZ008350.1, from coordinate 2,802,458 downwards.
CTGGGGGGTTTCTTCTCTCTGGGGCCAATTTTTAGGCGACATTAAATAATAATAAATAGATAAAGAGATTTCGACTCTTAACAAAGAGTGCCTCTCATTTCAACTTGCTTGACGTCAGCCGGGATAGAGAGGGTCTTTTGGAAATATTGTCTTCAATGCGAAATGGTTTCATTGTTACATTACCAGAAGCTTTACCTAAATCAAGCAATAACGTATCAATAAATAACAATGAACGAGCGACCAGTGGGTGTCGTCAACGTGCATTGATCTCATGAGTGACAGACAAAAATAGTGCGAAGTCGGTCAGGCGGCCGTAGTGTACCTACACCTACCAGCACAGCACGGACCGACTAAATAACTCAGAGTGCGTATTGAACATTTAAATTTTAACCGCTAACTCTAGGCACTGCATACAGCAAGTAGCAGAAATAACTTACACCCCGAGTATTACCCATGCTAAGTCACATAAATACTATGATCTTAATAATGGTCTTATTGAAAAATCCAAACATAAATCACGCCTATATCCCCGAAGGGATAGGCAGAGGTGAATTAGCATCCACTTTACGCCAAATTAGGTTAGGTTCCATGTACTAGGTGGCCCCCCAATTGCCATCTATCAGGCACGTAAATCGCAGTTTATTGCTATGTGGTATTTAATAATACATAATAATAATAACCATATAGCAATGCTGTTGGACGTTGCTAGGCACTGTCTTTACGCTTAGTCGCCTTGTACGACACCCGTGGAGGGAGGAGATTGGGTGGTGAAAATTGTATTCTGTTCTGCCGACACCATACACCCTATTAAATAAGATTTTGTTTATATATGATCTCAGTATATGAGAAGAGTGTTTAAATTACTAATATACACACAGCAGAGTTGCGCAAGCCGTAGCGTAGGTCTCGTTAAAAATGGCATCGTTATTGGATCAGACTATGATGCTGATAAATATTTCGTAAATTAACTTGTTTTAATTGTTTAAAATTTCAATTCAAGCATTCCAAGATAGCAATGATGGCAATAGGCTCGCCACCTATTACATGGGACCTAACATAATTGGCGAAACGTGGGTGCTAGTTCACCTCAGCCTACCCCTTTTGGGATTTATGTATGTATTCCAAGATAAGTCACGTTAATTTTGAGAGACAATAGAATTATTAATTACAAATTTATCTTCTATTTTAAGATCAGCTGTAAGTGCAAACTAAATAAGTCGCATGTCGTTAGTGTAGTACTCTCGACATTGAATATTTTTATATTCTACTATATTAGATTAAGACATTTCTTAAAACTTTTGAGCATTTCTTAATACTTAAAAGCCGTGTGGTGACGGCAGAGTACAATACAATTGTCACCACCCCAAATCTCTCCTGTGGGTGTCTTACAAGGCGACTAAGGATAAATAAGCGATGAGGAATGGGCAGCAGCGTTCCTTTTATACCACCTACCAATAGTACTGCGACTTTTGTGCCCGACAAATGGCAATAGGCTCGCCACCTATTACATGGGACCTAACATGGTCGGCGAAACGTGGGTGTTCGTTCTAGTAGAACAATAAAATAAGAGGGCGTTAAGCAGATGTTAAGATTCAACGAATGACTAATGCTTCAATATATAGGGGACCAGCCAAATGCAACATAATTATTAATGACTCTGTTCAACCAAAACCATTTACTGCATACAAAATAAACTCAAAAATATACCGGAAAATTTCCCGAATCATGACAGTAATTTTTCAAATTTTCGAGACTTTATTTTCTTTGCTTAAATATTTTTTCTAACATTTACATAATTAAATAAAATGTAAATGACATAAACCGCATCATGTTCAGGTTTTTATGATAGCTTATATTAGTAAGGAAATAAGCTTTTATGCAAGAGTAACTGCCGCACTCAGCGTTAATGAGTGTCAAAAACTGATAATTCAAAACTCGTCGCTATTTCTGCAGGGTCTAATGGTCTAGATTTAAATATTTTTTTGACATTATGTAGTCATTAAAGTTAATTGACGTCTCTTAGTGCAGAGAGTCAGAGTAATCCTTCAAAGATACAGTAATCTTGACCGTTGGATAAGGTAGCATCTCGGTATGTGTGATATGTGTCTATTGAAGTGGACTTATGGAGGATCTCCAACGTTATTCTGTAATGGATTATGAAATGGACCGAGCACCAATGGCTGTTTTATGTTCGGTAATATTCGTTTGGTCTATGTTTCAATGTGGTAAAGATTATATTTTTGTTGTAAAAATAGATATGATACGCAAGTCGCTAAAAAATGTAAATAGGTCAGTCAGTACCTACTCTGTAAAATAGCAGCTGCAACAATTTTTACGGAGTTATATTGTAACGGTTTTCATAAATTTCTTGACATTCCTGGAGTGCCTAGGATGGAATGAGCTAACACATCTGGAACACCACGTGCAGAAATAAATTATTATGTAAGGACGGGAAACCAATTGAGGTATCTGTTACTTAAAATGGACTCATGTTTTCTGGTTGGTAGAGTGGTATTGGCATCTGCCCGGATTGAGAGAGATCGCAGAAGGCGCGGGTTCGATGCCAGCGTCAAGACTACAGGGTGAATTTGAAATCGGTCGACAAAATTTTACAGGACATTTTAACCGCTATAATAATCGTTATAGTAACAATTAAAATTGTAATGAAACATTAAGTAATAAAATACAAGAACACAATTATTAGATTTATTAGTTGCAGTCGACGCACTTTGCGCGTGATTGTACTTACAGCGTTCTACTACCAAACCGCACGCACCGGTCCGCTTAGCAGCCCACGAATTGCGAACGATTTTTTTAAGTTTTATTTAATATTAAGAATTTATTTTGTTGGCTTACAACGTGAAGTGTAAAGGTTAGAAGAATTTCGGCAAGTTAATTAGTGTCTTGGGTGGCCGAGCGGTCAGGCACCTGCCCGGATAGCAGCGGACGCGGGTTCGATTCCCGCCTCAAGATCATAATTTTTCGAAATTCTTTTTCTAACCCCAAATTCTTTGTACTAATTTTTCTAACATTTATATAATGTTAAAATTAAAATCGAATAGTTTATAAAGCAAACCCAAGCTTAACCGAACGCACGATATTTGTAAAAATATCTGCTTTGGAATGTTTGAAATTTATTTCTACATTGCGAGGGTACCCGTTGGCTTACAACGTGAAGTGTAAAGGTTAGAAGAATTTCGGCAAGTTAATTAGTGTCTTGGGTGGCCGAGCGGTCAGGCACCTGCCCGGATAGCAGCGGACGCGGGTTCGATTCCCGCCTCAAGATCATAATTTTTCGAAATTCTTTTTCTAACCCCAAATTCTTTGTACTAATTTTTCTAACATTTATATAATGTTAAAATTAAAATCGAATAGTTTATAAAGCAAACCCAAGCTTAACCGAACGCACGATATTTGTAAAAATATCTGCTTTGGAATGTTTGAAATTTATTTCTACATTGCGAGGGTACCCGTTGGCTTACAACGTGAAGTGTAAAGGTTAGAAGAATTTCGGCAAGTTAATTAGTGTCTTGGGTGGCCGAGCGGTCAGGCACCTGCCCGGATAGCAGCGGACGCGGGTTCGATTCCCGCCTCAAGATCATAATTTTTCGAAATTCTTTTTCTAACCCCAAATTCTTTGTATTTTTCTTTAATTTATTTTATATTATTTTTTTTGTTTTTAATCTGTATATTTACGAGTTTCGAGCTCAGAAGGCTTCGAGTAAAAGAAAATGAAAATATTGATACTTTTTTGTCGACTTAGATTTAAGCCTCACTAATACCTATAATGTTTAATAGCACTAGAACCCCTCATAAAAATTTGTCGATTCATTTCGATTTCACCCTGTATAATTTTTCGAACTTTTCCTTGCCCCAATTTTCATTGTTCAACAAAGAATAATTAAACCAGCAGCGCTTGCTTCTTCAGCCTCTAGGGTGTTTGGCACAAAAACGGAACGCTCCGGCTACATTCTAGGACACGGTCCTAGGCTAGCATGTTAGTTCTACCACACCCCAAGTCCTAGATCCGACGATCGATCGCCGTGGCCAGACCGTTTTATAACTGAGGCGCCTCCGGTCAGGGTGCGTTTTATTTTTCGCCAGGGCATGTCGTTATTTGGCGCAAGAACAACGTAACGTACCGTACTTAGATTATTGATCGTTTCTGGGAATGAAATCTCTAGCATTAAGCATTAATTTCCCGACAGACATTGGGCTGATTCGATAATTATTATTGTATTGACAAAATGAGAAATACTTATAAGCATACATATTAAAAAGAATTACATACAGTGAAACATCGAACCTCTCCTATAGAGCTCCTTTTTTGAAGTCGTTTAAAAATAGGGGTAATAATGCCTACTTCAAGATATATATTTTTTAATTCTGTCCAATCCTTAGAGATATGTGCACTGAATAATCCACATAACTATTACAAAACTACAAAGTATATCAATCGCCTAACCCCAAATGGGGTTGGGGTAGCTGCATAAGACATAATAACAACCTAAAATATTAAGTACAATCTTAAAATAAACAATACTTACTACAGTTTTTTTTCCTTTCACAGGTGGGCTGGAAGAGATTTCTTTAGAAATAAGCTTCACCTTTTGTACTATTTTATATGAATGTAATCTCCTTTGTGTATTTTTGTGTACAATAAATTATTAAATTAAATAAATAAATAAATTTATACTTTCTGAATGGCAAACTGCTAACCTAACAAAAGCATTGCTAACAGAGTGATCAATCAAAGCACTGTAAGAAATAGAGAAGATAGAAACGGCGGCTCTTAGTCAATTGTAGCAAATTTCCGGCTACAGAGCGAGTGGCGAGATTGTGATGAGGACATCACGCAATGCAGACGCAGTGATGTCATTCATAACATAACACACAACGGATATAATGCGCCAATTAAAAACACAGATAAGTGGGGGCTAGTTCACCTCTGCCCACCCCTTCGAGGATATACTTACGCGTGATTTATGTATGTATGTAATCTTTAATAAAGGGCTTAGGTGCATCACAGAGTTCATACATTTTTACGATGTCCTCAATTTGCTCAAAATGACGACAGAACAGAAACAATTGTCACCACCTCTGCCTACCTCTTCGGGGTATTTATAGGAGTGATTTATGTACGTCTGTCCTCAATCAAATTAATTATAATTAAAAGTGTTCCTCATTTACATTATTGTTGTGCCCATAACGCTTCTTGTTTTGGACCTATTGAAGTAATATACTATTGAGTAGTACATCACATTCCACAGGACACCGTCACTGCACGGCAAGTTAAATTTATCGTCAATCATCATGGGATGGATGATACGCTTTGCCCTTTTTTCACTGTAGTAGAAAACGAAATCGTTTCTACGCAATAGCGTATACGTTATAACTGTATGCATTCATACATCATCCCAAGGACAGAGCTAAAATAGAACGTAGCATTTGTACCTACTCTATATGAGGGTCAGTGGATCATAACAACCCATAACGAATATTTGGATATGAGCCGTGCGACCGCCACAGCCAAACGATTAACGTAAATGAATGAAACATCGCACAGACCCGATGCCCTTCGGATTATTATTAACGCGGCATTCCTCCGCGTTTTAGACGTGAGTGCCGTAATAGTGTGTATAGGAAAAACGGTAAGTAGGTACCTATATCAAAGCTACGCTAAAAGCAACAAAAAGTAAAGTGTATGTATTTTATCCTATCCAGTTTGTCCACAGTTTGTCACTATTTATGAGCTTGTAACATAAAGCTGCGAATTGGAGCGATGCGAATCCGCAACGCAAATTGTTGCGATGCGATTTGGTGCGGCAAAGCGGGGAAACAAAGAAGAAAGAAATTGAACGAATGCGCAATGGGAATCAATTCGCAAGTTCTTTCGATGCGGCGTGGGAGCTCGTACATTTTTTCGATGCTACGTCGCATCGCAGTTTTGGAATGTTAGAAATTTATTTGTAGATAACGAGGGTAGGGGCAAGATCCGAGGGGTGAGTCGAGCTGAACCATGCATTGGCTAAGCCAATGTATGGTTAAAAGGAAATGCATAGAAGAATGCCAATGCATGGAAGTGTAAAGGTTAGAGACGTGAAGTGTAAAGGTTAGAGTAGAGAAATTTCGGCAAATTATAATTAACGTCTTGGTTGGCCAAGCGGTTTAGGCAGTCCGGATTGGAATGGACCCGGGTTCGTTTCCCGTTTCAAGACTATACTTTTTTGAACTTTATCTAACAACAATATTCTTTGTACCAATTTTTATATAATGTTCAAATTAAAAATCTAAATAGGAATAAACCGTGAATGCTGTTTTGTGTTATTTTACTAGGTAGCCTCTTAATACACATCGGGAATCGAGATATCCAAACTCTTTTGTCCTCTTCACGCAGCCACACATACCTGTAATACTTGTATACTAAACGGGGCCCTGCAAAACTTGGTTTTGGTGTCTGTCGGTGGACCCGACCAGATGACCTTGGTGATCTCATCGGCAGTCGGCCGCGTTAGACTGTGCTTTGATTTTTTATTGTGATAATAGGTATGTTTTAAAACAAAACTAATTGTACGTATGTAGTATCCAATATACATTACAATTACCTATAAGTACTCCATACATTATAGCAAGAGACGAAATGTAAACAATTACAAGGTGCCTAGTTTTGTTTTAACTTGATAGCTATGTTGTGTCCCAAATAAAAAAGATACAGCTGAAAATCGCAAGGAAGAACTTTGTTGCAAAAGTTTTAACTTTTAAGGTCTTATTTAGTCACAAAAATATCGGCTCAAATGTTACTAAGTTTGTTTTTTATTGTGACTTTTTTGCTTTTGTCGTAAAGGTCAGTGACCCCCTATTAAATTGGATAGCTAACGTACATAACTGGCGAAATAGTTATGAGCGTTAATTAATAAACCTAATTTGCCAAACCCTTCGGGAATAATGTAGATACTATGTGTACATTTTTATATTTTGAGTACCTAACAACCGTTGAATAATATCTTATTTTGTGTGTATTTACATAGGTAGATAGCCAAACCATGCAGTCAATTGAACACTCAGAGTAAATAGGACATTGAACATTATAAAAAATATTTGTTCGTTTTAATGTATTTGCATTTTTGTATCGAGTCCCTTTGCCATTAATAAGGAATGTCTTAACTTTTATCAATATTTCTTTGTTTATTACATAAAAAAACTTTTCTTTATCTTTAGATTGAACTTGAAAACAATATTTAACAATATTTAATATGCCTGTGTACACAAACACCGAAGATAAAGACAAAAACCAAAACAAAAGGTCAATCAACATTAAATTATACATATTACAATTTGATTCGTCAAATGAACCTCACCCATCGCCTATTATCGACGCATTAAAATAAGTTCGACAGCCGAATTACTTCGTGTACCTATTGTGCTGTCGCTTCCTTCGTTCTACAAAGTCCATTGTATCTTTTTTTCATGAGAACACCTCGAAGATTGATGCGAGTGCTGGCGTGACCCACAGAGTTGATAGCCTTGTCACACGCCTAATTTAGGCTTATCTCACAATATATTACGTGGCCTGGCGAACTAAAGCTATTAGTTGGTTGGTACTTTGCTAAGCCATAATCGGGCGGAGCTGTGGAATCTTGTCTAGGTTTAACGTGTTTCTTTGGGTTAAGTTTGTGACGGTTTGAACTAGTTATGTAGAGCTTGAATAAGTGTAAAATAAAACTCAATACTACTTTACTTGTTCTTGTGTTACATACATATTAATATACATAAATTACGCATATTTGTCCCCAAAATAGGCAGAGGAGAATAAAAACCCATGGTTTTTTTAAGAACGAAGAAACTTAAATATTTTTCTCTAACTTGGTTTAGGTATGCTATCTTTATGTTTCCAACCTAGCGCATAACGCATGTCTGGCAGGCATGCCCGCTCAGAATACAGAATAATGCCCGTCTAGTGATCAGAATCGAATTCCATACCCCATATTGGCCTTCCCCTGTAGTGGTTTTAGGAAGCGATCAAGTCATTTTAATCTCTATGAGGAGCTCATTCGTCATATTATTTTTGCGCTACTTGGCTAGATGATAGGCTTTAGATTTCACGGAAAAGCAATAGGTAACACTTATTATAAGGTAAGCAGTTAAACCTTGTTACAAAGCTTACCAAAACCATAAAGTAACACACACAAACTATAGACACTATAGAGTAACTATATCGTTAACGTACCACTTTAAATATAAGCTTTTCTTGAAATAACCCCCGAATACAGAAACGCTATTCAAAGTTTGAGTCCTGCTTAACATTTAAGTATTGTTAAAATTGACGTTTTTCCATACAAATTCTGACAGGTAATGTCCACTTAACTTTTTAAGCAGTCCCTTAAATTTGAGTAGCGTTTCTGTATTCGGGGGTAGTAGGCATAAGTAACCATTTTAAAAAGGGGTTTCTGGACCTATGGCATATAGGTGTGGGTTTAGTCGGTGGGTCTATTGGTGTCATATGAAGCGATCGCCCCCTAGGAAGGGGGGCGACATTGATATATCTGCGACGCATCGCTTCACAACTAGGTACAAGAGCTACATGCGTGTTAGAATTAAGAGCCGGTCCCCCAAGTAGGGCCTGTCGATGGGGGCGGCGATTACCCAATAATTACTGTTTATAAAAGGGGCCAAACCAGAGGCTCCCAAACATTTTGAGTCGCATAGACAACTTGCAAACTTTTGTGATTTAGGATACACTGGGATTAACTAATTAATTGAATTTCTGCTAAATCGCAGTTATAAAATTGCCAAAAGTAAGCAATCACACCGGAAAGGTGCTAGTGATGAATGAGTGTATAGGAAAGTGATGAAAATAGGTAATGGCATCAATTATCATCATAAAAGTCATCAATTTTATTAAAGGCCTTTTCGTATTTGCTTTATTCTTGTTGTTTATTATTTTTTCCTAAAATAGAGTGCTAATAAAGGTTACCATATTTTCAACTGGAACACTTCGTTAGTAAAATTACTTACACTTAGCAACGCAATCTAAAACAAACTTGATATCGTTCGATAGATATACATATGTATAAATCGCATGGCAGTGACTGATAACATCAATACTAAGCGAGTACCTAATTATAGTTATTTATAATATTTATGGAACATAACATCCGTAAACTACCTGATAGTAAGCCATAACTACTGTTTGGTACACACTATAGGAAATTAAATTAATAAATTGATTTCGAAATATGTATACAAGTTGCAATTTTTCTGTAATATCAGGTTGTTTATTATTTAAAATGTTGGAAAATAGATTGCAAATAAAAACGGTCATAAAAATTTAGTAAAACAATAAAAAAATATATTTCGAAAATTCCACGATTTGACATTCGCTGTGTGGTGACGGCCGAGAAGAATACAAGTGTCACCACTCCCAATGACTCCTACGGTATCGTAAAAGGAGATTTAAAATGACGAGGAATGTGCTGTGTTTCTCTAATACTATCTAGCGGTACACTGCGATTTATGTGTATAGATGAAATAGACTCGCAACCTATCAGTAGGCAGAGGTGAATTAAATGCTCACTTTTCGCCAGGTCTTAGCTAGGTCAGGTTTCAGCTAGATTGCATGTAAGTAAGGTGTCGAAACTATTGCTATCTATCGAGCACATCAATCATCTTCTAAAATTAATTACTCTCTCTTCAGTTTAAATATACTTATGTCTAATACCGTGCCCATAGTTTCCTAGACAAAAGGTTATCGGCCGTATTGTCTCATGTGATGGTCACTGGGAACCAGCCAAATATGTCGGAGAGTGATGACCCAACTCAGGGAGGAGGTGTGCCAAAATATAAATAAATAAGCTACCCTTCTACAAGTCAAGACATATAATATTTAAAGTTGGTTGATAATTGCCAGTGAAATAAGAAATACCGAGCCGTTTACCGTGTGGTGACGGCAGAGCTGAATACAAATTGTCACCACGCCCCCATCTCTCCCGCGGGTGGCGTACAGGGCATCTAAGTATAAAACCGTGATGAGGAATGGGCAGCAGCGTTCCTCTTAGACCACCTAGCAATGTACCTACTGCGGTTTTCGTGCCCGATAAATGGCAATAGGCTCGACAATAGACCTATTACATGGGACCTGACCTAATTCGCGAAACGTGGGTGGTAATTCACCTCTGCCTACCTGACCTTCGGGGACACATGCGTGATTATGTATTATTGTAAATAGGAAATAAAATATAGTTGTCCGAGTGGTATAGGAATCTGTCCGGATTGCGGAGTACGCGGGTCCGATTGCCGCATCATGACTATAATGTTTCGAACTTTTTCTAACCAGAATTTTCTTTGTAAATAAATGAGCTCCTCCAACGACCACCGACCACAGAGCTTCTCAAAGATTGTTCCTGATGACATAATTAACCACTGACACACTGATTGACTAAGCACCGCCACATGCCGATGGCAATTACCGTGGATGGTGTGAGTCAGAATCAGATAGCCCGGCCTCTACGTATATCGATGTGACCTTAGCTCGCGTTTGCGGTACACGCGCACCGAACTGACGAAGGGACAACCACTTTTTTATATTCAGTAGGTACAGTCAGCATCATAAGTCGATTACTACTTTAGCCCTCTGTCATACCAAAGACAACGCATGCGCTGTTGATAATAATCGCCACATGTACAGTCAACGGCACTTCAGACTACCCAAAACTGTCAAATTTCTTCAATCGATTGTCAACCTTAACTTGGTATAATAATAGAGCACAAAACAAATAAATAAAAAATCGCAGTAAATTGCTAAGTACAAGGCGACTAAGGGTTAAATATAACTCATATCATAACTGTTGTGGTTTTAACCTTAGTCGCCTTGCACGACACCCGCGGGAGACATTTATTACAGTAATACAGGTTTGTAATATATATAATGATATTTGTAATAGATTGTTTACAGTAATATTATGACACATAAAACAAACGCCATTTCTAAGATTTCGTTTCAATGAACCTTCAAAGATTAGTCACGATTGGCTGAAGCAGCCAGAGTTGTCAATAAGCAATGCATTAGCGTTGTTTACACGCTGTTAGTGAAGTCGACATTAAATACTCGTTAAAACTTCAGAAAGGCAAGGTTTGTACATAATTATGATGATACCTCATACATGCTTACATGGCATTGCATGAAATGTAACATACATACATACATAAATCACGCCTATATCCCCGAAGGGGATGGCAGAGGTGAACTAGCACCCACGTTTCGCCAATAATATTAGGTCCCATGCAATAGGTGGCGAGCCTATTGCCATTTATCAGGCACTAAAGTCGCAGTTTATTGCTAGGTTGTATAAGAGTGCCGCTGCTACCCATTCCTCATTACTGTTAATTCTATAAATGCAAAATAAAATAACTTTTAATCCAACCTTTCATATCACTAAAACCTTATTTCGTAACTCTGTCACTAACAATGCTCGATATGATACGATTTTTAAACAATAGAAATTATTGACTTTTGTGAATATATAACGCTGCTTCGGCTTCGGTACAACAAAGTCACATTAACTCATTCTGTAATGTGATGATGCGTAAGCTAAGCTAAATTCGCCAATCCCAGTCATCCGGTGGGTGGCCAGTCATCAAAAATATCGTCATCCTACTAAGCTCCTTTATTCGTACGTAGGCCGCGTTTATCAGCTGCTAAAGGATTTTTATCTGCAGGAATTATAGATGGTTGCTGTTGGTTTTCTCCTCTTCTGGCTTCTGCCTACTCGTTCGGGGATAAAATAGGCGTGATTTCTGTATGTATATGTTTCTTTTGAGGGACTGACGTAATGCTACTTTTTCATGTCACAGTATTTGCTTTGAAAGCCTCTGGGGCATTTGTATACAAAAATAAATTAAATTAAAACGAAACCTTGTTACGACACTAACCTCTATTTTACACGCGTTCAAATTATGCTCTTCTCTCCGAGCCGGTCTGTGTGAACGGACCCTAATGGGCAACAGTATTCTTCCAATTCAACCGTGCAATTTATTGCGTTTTACGATGGATGACAATAGGCTCGATAGTTGGTGAAACATGCCCGGCAGGCATGACCACCCAAACACGATATGATATAGCCATTTATCGCGTTGAACTTACAAAAATCTAGCTAGTTCACCTCTGCCTACCGCTTCGGGGATATAGGCGTGATTTATGTATGTATGTACTTACAAAAATCATCGTATTTTCGACAGTTCAAAGCTTAGAGGCTTATTCAATTCAGGTTTATTCAAGTGTTAAAATCCAATGTTTTTTACAGTTCAACGCGATAAAAGGCTATATCATATCGTGTTTTGGTGGCCCATTAACCGGGCTGGGTGTTAAAATAAAACTCTGCTCTACTTCGGGGATGAATATGCGTGATTTTTACTTGTATGTACGTATTAATAATCCCGTAAGCCCCGAGATATTGACGACCAACGCCATAATCGTGTATACCGAAACTGGGAAGGACGTTACTAGAAATTACATAACGCGTAAACACGGCGTTATTTAACACCTCTAAAATGTTTGTTTTGCGAATGAATAGGTACGCACTAAAAATATGCTCGTTCCAGCATTGTGTATTAATACATAGTTGTAGGTCTACCTCCTACCTTAGGTTTCACTGACGTGGATATGGGGACAATTCATGAAGAGAAAGTTCTGGAAATCCATTAACAATATGCCTACGGGTTAAAAGTTTTCAAAATTCATAAGCGACAAATAAATGAACTGAATAATAATGAAATTGTAAGAAACGCAGCACAGTACCTACTACAAGTTATTTAGTTTTTTAACGGTCAGTTTCAGCATTGTTTTTGCAGATCTAGATTACCGCAGTTTAATTACTGTGTTTAGTAATTTTAAACAATTTTTAAAGGCGACAAAAGTTAACTAAGCTTCTATCTGTAGACCCGACGGTAGGTAGCAAAAAGCATATATACACTACGTTTTAGTATATATTACCTTACCTACAATAAGAACCTACCTACCTACATAAAGTGATTTTAATTATTTTTTCACTTCTCATGCTCTGAAAGTGCTTATTTGTGCAGGATATATGCTGCACAAAATCGAATTTTGTGCTCTAGAGCATTAAGGTATATACTCATAAATGTGTCTATATTAAGGCAAAGAAAATGAGCCATGCAGCCAAACACAATAAGAAATTCAGAGATAGAATTTTTTATTTTTTAATATTTACTTAAATTTATTTGCCTATTGTGTTTTTAAGACATAAAAGATATTAAAATTTTAGTTCAAGTACGTGCAGTAGGTTATTAAATTAATTTAGAAAATTAGTATTTCAAAATTAATTGAATACTTGGCTGTATAGGTCTGCAGCCCAAGCTTAATATCAATGGAAAAAACAATTTCCTTCAGTATTCAAAACTGTACTAATTTTAGTTTAAATTTTAAGAAATGTTATGATGAACTACTGTATTATTTCCTCGCAATCGAAGTGAAAAGCAGAGTTTCTACCTCGTCCACAAAACCATTTTTATCCTCGACATTACTATCAGCCCTCGCCTTCGGCTCAGATAATTCTTTTTTTTATTTAATATTTTTGGTTTGGTATCTAGATATTTTGATCCACATCTTTTGTGCTGTTCAATTGAATGCCATAAATTACAAAAAAAAAACGAATGTTAAATAATCTATGATTTCTGTTGTTCGGATTTTAAAAATTTATTCCGAATCACTAATTTTACCAAAAAGAATGCGAACACGTTTTTCCTCTGCTCTTTAATTAGGTACTTAATCATTAGTTAGTTCTATGAGTTTCGTGAGTATTATGATGCAATAAATAAGATAAAGAACACAAACCACAAGTTGTCAATAAAAATATTTTCTATTGCAATCTATCTACGTCTAAGTACATTTTGCTACATTAAATAAATTCTACATTACAATTAGTACTTACTTGCAATAGGTACCTAGGTAATGGAGTTAAAAAAATATGGAAGAAATACATAGCTAGAATTTATGATTATTAAATTAATAAAGTAGTGGTAGATTGATTTAATTAAACATACATACGTACAAACTTCAGGTTCGGCTCAAAAAATATATTAGATTACGAAAATGTCTAAAAAAGTACTCTTATTTTGTTTTGGGCACAAATATATTAGTTAAAATCATCATACCTGCGATTCCACTGAACATTTTTCTTCTTTTTTTTTTTAAATTCACTTAACGATAAACTAATCCGAATGTAAATCACAACTTATTGCGTATCCGGATCCGGTAAGCACTACTAATGACTAATGCAATATTTTCACAGAACTGGGAGTTTAGCGGAACACACCGCTGCGTCGCAACACGGCCCGATCGAAATATCTTCAAGGTTCCCGGCTAGAGATCGAGCAACAACAACTTAAGTCGGAGAAGTACGCAGTACGCATACAATACGAGTTGCATGCGGCTGATACATGAACCGATTGTATTTTTAACGATGACGTCATGCATGGTAGGAAAGCGTTTCGTTATTAGTCAGATATATCTTTATTCTACTATTCTGTAGGTTATTTTTGTAACTTGCAACATTAGCCGTGTATTGTTTTAATTCTCCCCTTTTTTTGAAAGCAAAAGGATTTAGCTTATACAGCCGTACCTTCAATTTTAGTTTTCTTGACTTTTTCATTAAATAATGGTGTCACACATTTTAACGCATCTAGAGAGTGCTTGGCGCGAATCAAATGGGAACTGAGTTCATAGCTGCGACTGATCTACACTGAAAAAGTTTTTAAATTAATGAAACAAAAATCAGTAAAAGGGCTCTCAACACTCTCCTCTCTCCATAACGATACCGAAATGAATAACAGTCCGATTTGTGTCCCATTTCCGCTGTCAATTCGCCGGAAATGTTGTAGTGTTTTTTTTTATTATTGAACTCCACCTCCACTTGACTAATGAACATTTGGCTGTTTGGGCTAGCTTCTTTGCTTTTCCACAGCTTTGCTTTTTCTACAAGGTTGCCTAGCAACCATCAAGCATGATAACAAGAAACACAAACACAACAGATAGATATTACTTTTGTAATTAATATCTTTGGATTTCTTTTGTTTATGATGTTAAAAGTTCAACAAATGGAATGAGTGTGAAATGTCGAAGGAAAATTCAAATCTGCGGCTTCTCGGTTCGCCTGTAAATCTTAATTATAGAAGCAAGAAGAGAGACGACAAGAAAAACATTCGGAATCGGCCTCGTTCAGCGCTACAGAACTCTTGCTTTACTCCGGTAAATACATTAGAAGATATCTTAATATGAACTCAACATTATAATAATAACAAAACATAGTTTTCAAAACATACTTTATTGCACACACAAGCAAAAAAAACATTAAAATATACTTTACATAAAAATGCAATTAAATTTAAATAGAAGAAACAGCAAAGTACCATCGGCCCTATTGGTAAAAGGCAAAAATACGAAAAAAGAAACAGGGAATAAGATCAACCAGCAATTGTGACCCGAGTTTAACAGGGTCCTTCCACAACATAATTATTATAAATTCTTATTTTTATCATAACTATTCATTTTCACAGGACGTCCAAGAAAAATACAAAAGGCCATTTTCAGCCGATGCTAAAGAAAGAGAGCCATCAACAAGAAGTTTCCTGAAAGCGTTTAGTGCTGAACTTCTGGAATCCTATAATAGTAAATATATTGATATCAAATAAGTTTATTTAATAAAAAAGGAATGGTACTTACCTATCTTACCACTAAAAATACAAGTGGCTAAGGGCCTGTTTCACAATCGACAAGTAAGTAGCTTACTTCGCAGATCATTTGACAGTTGTAATATGAAATATATGTCAATTGAACTGCAAAGTAAGCTACTTCGAACTTACTTGTTGGTTGAGAAACAGGTCCTAAAAGAAATAAATCAAACTGTAATTTATGAAATAAACTGTAAAGTAGATAAAAAAGATTCCCTTCTTTCAATGTTTCAGGTACACCGGGAAATGTTAAAGTGGTACCCCCTACTACAGATATATTAGGTGATTCAAAATCCCCTGAAAATCGGTATGCAAGGAAAGACAAAGATATATGTAGTAACGCCTCTGACCATGGGTCTGAGGATACATTTGTTAGCTTAGGGACAAAAATTAAAGCTAAGGCTCAACTAGGCCCTAAGAATAAAGTTTCTAACAATAAAAACTTATCAAAACACAGAAGTATTGCAAGGAAGGGCCGCAAACTCATGGAGAATTCAAGTGAGGACAAAGCTGGCCAAGATTATGGATTAGAAGTGAAAATAACTGAAAGACCACCAAGACCACAGTCTCCACTAAAGAATAAGCCAAATGGTTCATTTTATGAACGTAGCGCATCACCTTTCCTCAAAACACGTCCATATGAATCGTATTTCATTCCCCTCATGGAAGCTGATAACAATTTAACAGACTGTCTTCTGGGTGACTCTCGCGCCGATTCCAGTAAACAAACAACAGTCGAACAAGCTATTGACACTTACTCACGGCGTCTTACACTAACCAAACAACAATTGTCTCTTGTAGAAGAAGAATCGACACAAGACGTGGATAGTGTACCCTCACAGAACTTATCAAGCTTATCCCCTGAAATTTCATTGAGTGAAAACAACGTAAAACCAAACACTGTTGAAGATTCAGCTAATCGTAATGTATATAGAGTGGACAGGAAAGAGACCCATTACATTGAGGCACAAACTTTTATGTGTGAACCGAGAACTTACAGCAGCTTCTATGATGATTTCCGCACAAATAATTATGATTCTTACAAAACAAAAATGTCTAGCACCATAGTGCATACTGATTCATCGTCAAAGGATTCAGGTTATCCTGACAGCGGGGCGAACGAGGATAAGTCGTTCAAGAATAATTATTCATTACCTCCGACTGTGCTTAGAAAGTCTAACTCCCACGATATTATTGATGATCAACCTAAAAGTTTAGACAGTGTTTCCACTGGGGGCAATGATAAATACTATCACAAAACTTTTCCATTAGATAAAAAATGGCAAGAACCATTAAATCATAGTCGCCTATTATATAAAGACTTTTTCATTCAGAAGGAAGGTCACATTGCTTTACCTCCAAATAACTCTCCTAATAAGTCCATAGGTGACAATTTACACCATACTAGCGAAGTAACTGCAAACACCAAAAATAATGATAATTCTGAGTTAGATTACCCACCGTACTTAGTTAACAGTACAACTAAAGCATACACATCTAAAGTTATCGAAGACTACAAGAAGGAATTGGAGGCTATTAATAATTTGCACGAATTAACAATAAAAGATTTAAAAATTGATGCAATATCCCCAACACCCCTTAACATTGATAAAATGTTTGAACAGAATTCGGATAATTTTATTAATGATCTGCAGCATGATAATGAAGAAAAAGTACGAGAATGTGATGTAAATGATAAAACTAAAAACTTTAACGATACTGTGGTCAATAATGAAAAAGACATATCGAAAATATCTACTAAAGAGCTCATTCAAAATTATTTTAAAGTAAAAGTAGGTGATTACAATAAGGATTGTCCGTCTAAAGGATTCAAGAAATTAGAAAGAAAACCATGCAATGTTTTATCAAATAGTACTAAATTGGACGAGAGCATACAGCCATCAAAACAAAATTGGAATAACAAAAGTTCTAAAAGCAACATCTGTAACAAGTCGATTCCAGTTAACATCCGAAACCCTACACAAAAGGACTTGTACGCTGCGCGAATTCCGTTGAGTGCAAGAATAGAAAGTGTACAAAATGACAAGGATATTGATTCATGGATGTCGTTGTCTGCTCCGTCTCCAAGAACTACATCTACTGTTGAAAGTCAATCTCCCGCAGAAGGTTCGGGTAAAAGCGATCCAAAAACTAATGAAATCATTTCTCCATTGGAAATACGTTCCGTTGAAACTCAAGATAAAGAGGCATCTAAATCGAAAGAATTGACCTCTAATTCGACTGTTTTTGACATTTATTCTATGTTGAAAGAGATTGAAAGCTATGGAGATAATCCGGTAACATCAGTTGCGAGTGCTAGCGACGGAGGAAATTCCAAAGAGTCTAAAAAAGAAGACGACAGCTCTGTGCCGAAAGATAATTTCCTGTAAGTATTGTCTGTTGTTTGATAAGATTCAAATGATGTCAACATACTAACATAAATCATGACTGTTTATCCCAGAAGGGCAAGGGCGTGTGTACCTAATAGAAAATAGTAAACTTAGACTCAAAAAAAGGATTTTGAATCAAAATTAATAAGTCGGACATAAATTGTGAAGAGTTCAGTTCAAGAATTTCTTGATCTTGATCCATTAATACTGATCATTTGACCATAATGATCCATTGATCCATTAATGATAATTGAATTTTCAGGGAGATTTTCGAATTCCTGGAAAAGGTTGAACAAAGTGCCAACGATGCTTTGTCTGTCGTCACGAGCACTACTCCTCAGAGTATACCAAAGTAAGTAGGTATTATAATAAAAAGTTTACAGGACCTTTGTCAATACATCCCGACTTATTTGCCCTAATGTGGCAAAAGAAGCGAAACTCGAGAATAGCCATTTAATTTTGCTTACGCTACGTTTCTTGAGGGTATTATAGATTTTTCCAGTACCTATGCCCAAAATATTACTTTTGTTTACAATGTGGTGACTGCACACCATAATATCTAAGTTATAAAATTACTGTTCGGGCGGCTTATAGGGTAATTTAATTTTTACCTTAACAAGTTGGCAAAGTTGGAAAAAGAGATTGAAATATTTACAGTTGTAAGTCATTAAAAACTGTTTGATTTCGATCATTATAGTGTAGTTCCACACAACTATTATCGAAATTTGTACTTTCACATGAAAAGTAACATGACTTTTACATTTTCTTTAGACTGGAAACATTGTTAAAATTGCCACAAACGGAACTAGCCCAACGCCTAGTGACGTCGTCCCTGCAGCTGGAAGAGAGGTCCTGTTGTATCGCTTTGCTTCAGGAAAGTCTCACCAATCATAAGGAACAAGTAAGAGACCATGTCGTTAATTTTCAATAACTGCTTTCCTGCAAACTAACTGCAAGTACTGGAACCTGCGTTTAGTTTTGCAAATACAACGCAGTATGATATTTACATTTCCGAAAATCAAAATTCGGCATTGGTTGGAAATTTATAATGTTTTTTTTATTTATTTTATTTAATTATTATTGTACACAAAACACACAAAGGAGAGTACATTCATATAAAATAGTACAAAAGGCGAAGCTGATTTCTAAAGAAATCTTTTCTAATAGTAGGTAAGGTAATCATCAACATCTCTTTAATGATCCCACTGCAGGGGCACGGTCCTTCCCTATGGATGCAAGAATATAGGGAGATTGCATGGGCCATAACCCACCACGCTAGCCCATTGCGGGTTGGTGTGCATTAACGACTGCAAATGGATCCGACACCAACGGCTTAACGTGCCTTCTGAAGCACAGAGGAACACGAGATAATAAATTTTTGGTCACCCATCCAAATTGTTTAGTTTATGCAATCGCAGGCCAAGCGCGTTATGCCACTGTGCTAGCGAGTACGTCAGTAATTAAATTGTTTTGCATAAATTGTGAGATCATTTTTCAATTCATCTATTTTATTTATTTATTTATTTCAAAAATCAAACAAACAACCTTTGTTAGTATACAATGCAACTTAAATAACTATGTTAGTACAAGTAAGCCAAAGAAAGTATTATTCTATTTTTAATTTACTACCGAATTTTATTTATTTATCTATCAATGGTAGGTACGGTAGGAAGATTATGAACGCATCCAAGAAATCTTTAACTACCGTTATGAGGAATTTCCTATCGTTCCGTAAATTATAACCTTAGTTCGAAAGAAAGACATTGGAAAGAAGAATAATATTTAACTTAACAGTTAAAAATAAATCTCAGAATTCAGAATTCGTCTGTTCTTACTTGTTTTGTTAAAATCTTAGGAGGAGGAGCTCGCTAGCGCAGTGGCATAGCGCGCTTGGCCTGCGATTGCGTCAACAAAGCAATGTTCGCTAGGCCGGTCATTGGATGGGTGACCAAAAATTTATTATCTCGAGTTTCTCCGTGCTTCGGAAGGCACGCTAAGCTGGTGGTCCCGGCTGCATCTGCAGTCGTTAATACCCACCAACCCGCACTGGGCCAGCGTGGTGGGTTATGGCCCAATCTCCCTATATTCTTCCATCCATAGGGAAGGCCCATGCCCCAGCAGTGGGGACATTAAAGGGCTGTTGATGATGATGATGTTAAAATCTTAGACATTTCAACGCGATAACTGGCTTGAACATATCGTGTTTTGGTGGTCATGTTAGCCGGTCAGAGCAGATTAGTGGGTCTGTCTGTATCTCAATTGATACATCTCTTAGCTACATAGAAGAAAACGAATGGGATTAGCAGAACTAATAATTGAATACTCGTATTTTATTGTTTCCAGATGATCTCTAAAGTGAGTAATCTAGAGAAGCAATCCATCCGTAATATAGCAAAAGTAAAACAGGAGTGCGAGGAGACGATCAGGAGGCATCAGAGTTTCATTGATCAGGTTAGTAAAAACTCCAGAACTTTTGCCTCTAGAATTATCATCGAAACAATAGGTAGTTGTTCTTCTGTAATTTTTACTTACATTTAATTTTTATCCGTCGTAGCTGATCATCGATTTACATATTAACTTTTAAAGTTTAAACTCCTTAACACAAATGCAAACAACTGAACTCTTGCAGACTCCTTCTATAGTGCAAGATAAGGAAGGATTTTTGGAAATTCTACCCAATCTGTACCATTATCCCGCTCTAGGCGGGGTCGGCACAACGTGTTTTCTTCTTCCACTTCTTTCTATCAATCTCATCCACCACTCAATCCATTGAATCATTGGAAATTCTGCTCCTAAGGGGTTGAAATGGGGATTGAAAGTTTATATGGAAGCCCGTCAGTTTAACTAGCTGCTATGCAAGTAACCATAATAAAAGAGTAAGGGCCTGTTTCACAATCGACAAGTAAGTTCGAAGTAGCTTACTTTGCAGATCATTTGACAGTTGTAATATGAAATATATGTCAATTAAACTTTAAATTAAGCTACTTGAAACTTACTTGTCGATTGTGTAACAGGCCCTTAGTGTAGTTCACGTGAACGAAGTCCTGGGTAGAATCTAGAAAGCTACATATGAAACTCTTTTTTATACTAGACAGGGAAACTCTTGTCCTTCATGTGAGATGATGGTAAGTGACGTTAAAGGCCGAAATCGACAAAGACGAAAATCGAGCTTCACATGGGAAGCTCAACCACAGAGGGGCTGGCTGTCTTATATCACATTGTCGAAACACAATAATGCTGTTAACATTATTACTATGACGACAGATTTTGATAAGACTGTGGTAGCTAGCCAGGCGGACTTGAAAGAAGTCTTACCACCAACTAACTATACCAAGTACAAATTGTGGATCGTACCCGGGGACTTCTGGATCTTAATTCCGGTGGGCGAACCACTATTAGTCCTACAAGTTAATGCCCGACCTTGCTGCGGTATGAGACGGTGGCGAGGACGGGGCGCTCTGAATGTTGACGGGGGTGGGTGATACGGGGAGGTGTGAGATTGCCCCCCCTACCCTCACCGCATCGCCCCCCCCCCGCTGGCACCTGAAGTGCTCCCTCCCCGCCACCGTTTCTCATACCGCAGGAGAGTCGCGCACGAAGTTGTCGGACTATAGACTACGGAGGCGGCTAATATAATAATTCCGGCCGGCTTGGTCGAATGCTCAGACTGCTGGGTATTGGCCAAGAGGTCCCGGGTTCGAATCCTCAAATATTTTTCAGTTGATAAGTGACAAGAAGACTCTGAACCACCGCATAGAGCAGTTGGTGGACGAAAGACGCACGTTAGAAGAACGATGGAAGCGGTCTGCGCAGGCGTTGGAGGAACGCTACAAGCTCGAGCTGAGGAACCAACACGACAAAATGGCCGCCTCGCAACAGGTCACATTTCAATCCATAGACACAGTGAGCTCCGTTTGCAATTAACGGAGCACATAAATCTATCTATACTAATATTAGGGGTTTAAGTATCACATTGCCGTTTTGTATGGAAATTTTAGCGAAAATTCATTTTACCATACATACAAACATACATAAATCACGCCTATATCCCCGAAGGGGTAGGCAGAGGTGAACTGGCACCCACGTTTCGCCAATTATGTTAGGTCCCATGTAATAGGTGGCGAGCCTATTGCCATTTATCGGGCACAAAAGTCGCAGTACATTGCTATTGTTAGGTGGTATAAGAGGAACGCTGCTGCCCATTCCTCATAATGATTTATCCATACAAACATATTAGCGATTTTTTAAGGAACCACAAATCTAAATTTTATATAATTTTGTAGGTATATTTAGACAACATTAAGCTATACCTAGAGATTTTTTTTATAACGGAAACGGACTGATGTCCGTGTCCGTGGATCTAAGTGGTACTTAAGACGAGCTGTTTTTGAAGATTTATTGGTAGTGAAAGAAATAAAAAGAAGATAAAATTTTATACATAAATATAAGTCCATGAAATGAAGTTTAAAAAAGAATAATGGACATAACTATTGTTTTAAAGGAATTATACACTACTACTAAATAATGAGGGAACATCGGTAATTTCATACTCTAAGCCCTATTATTATAAAGCTAAAGAATTTGTTTATTATGACAACAGATTTTGATGAGATGATGGTGTTACAAAAAATCGAAATTGTTATATTTTTTTCCCTTATACAAATTATTTGGTCAGTAAACCAAAAGTACATAATATGGAAAATTCTAAATTTTAAATTACCACATTTAATTCTTGATTACACCATAGTTTTTATATGACTAAGTTAGCATGGGTAGTGTTTAGGTGTGTTTTCCCTCTCTTCTACGGATTCCTATTCTGAATTGTTTGTGTGTTTAATCTTTTTCAGGTAGCCAGGCAACGGTGGGTGCGACAAAAAGCGGAAAAAATAAAGGTTACTTAAATTAAAATATTTTAGTTACATTTGTAATCAAAAAACCTAAGTAAGCACATAAACATAACAACCATTACTCAAAAACAAATGTCTGTATTCATGACAAAAACATTAGTCCCTACTAGGATTCGAACCCGGGAGCGATGGATCTGACCACTCGACCAAACCGGCCGTCATCATTTAAAATTTAAATCATTGTTCTTTGCTAGGTCCTCTAGGTTTATTAGAGTTTCCGGAAAATAACCAGCGGGTTTTGAAATACGGTAAACTGAATCCGCTGTTTCCTTCTCTTCTAGGAGTTGACAGTGAAGGGTCTAGAGGGGGAGTTGCGAGAGATGGCAGAGCGGCAGCAGAAGGAGGTGTCCGACCTGAAGATGCTGCACGCGGAGCAGAGTGGACGAGTTCAGGCGCGCCACGCCGCCGAGATGGAGGAACTGAGGAGGAGTCTCGAGGAGGAGAAGGAGTCGGCCCTGGTGAAGGAGAGGCAGTTGGCTAGCTCCAGGTAGCGTGTAGGGAGTGGCAAAAATGTCCTGATTGAGAAATTAAGGGCCCAAAGCGGAATTACTGTCTAAAACCGACACTCTCACCTATAGGTGATGATTGAAATGATTCTATAGAATCATTTTGAAAATGGCTATATTCTAATCACCCTTTATGTTTAATGATAATGTCGCAGCAAGAAACTAAAGTTTCCAACTTTCGTCTTGGCAAGTATGCCCGTTTTGGACCACCTTACGTTAAGTTTCTATTTTTCTTGCAAATTCTATGATATGTTACATCATTTTTTAACGTTATCTATTATAGTAAGGACTTCGTCTAAATTGTTCCTTAAAAAAGGTTCCTTCCATGCTGGCCTTGGAGCGAAAAAAAAAAGATTTGCCAGCCTCGACTCACCCCAAGGGTGTCGATTAAGGGAGATTGCCCGGTGTAACCAATAAGCTCTTCGGGCATCCGAACATTGCAGAGCAAACCACCAATAGCATACTCAAAGGGGGTTGGTGTCAGGCCGGCGGTCGACTGTGAAACCTAATCTAAAACCTTGGGCATTATGAATTGGAATGTTGTCATCCCGATCACGCTCTCCGTTCTACATATTCATTCTTTACTAGTGTGATGATGGATGAAACAAAAGGGAGTGGACGACTTGATAATGAAAAACATACTGCCTCGACCCCAGATAACCTGTGCAAGAATCTTCTTCTCCCTGCCCTGTTCCCAGTCTATCTGGGGTCGGCGCAGTATGTTTCCTCTTCCATTCATATCGGTCAGACGTCATCAAGGCATCCACTCCCTTTTGATTCATTTAGAGATAAGAGATTCTTTTAGAGATAAGTCCGCCCTTGCAAACTATGTATTTATTGTGTGTGCTATTGATGTTTTTTTAATTGCAATAAAGAGTATTATTATCCTTCACACCATAAAGGTGCTAGTGATGAATGAATGAATGTAAAGAGACGCAACGGACCATGTCGAGGGACCGATGAACGGAGAGAGTGATTGGAATGACAACATTCCAATCCATACTGCTCAAAGTTTTGGCTTAGGTTTTACAGCCGGCCGCCTGCCTGACACCAACCCTCTTTGGGTATGTTGTTGTTGGTGGTTTGCCCTCCACCATTCGGGTGCCCCAAGGTGCTTATTGGTCTACACCGGGCAAGCTACTTTAGTCGACTTTTACGACACCCATGGGATGAGTCGGGCTGGCCTTTTCTACGTTATTTATTCGCTCCCAGGCCAGCATAGAAGACATAACTTGTGCAAGAATATGATGAATAAAAGTATCACTTTTTTCAATTGAACCTTGTTCTTGTTCAGACTGGAGAAGCAGATCCTGGAGCTGGAGCTGACGTACCAGGAGCAGCGCACGCGGCTGGTGGGCGACATGCGCAAGGAGAACGAGCGCGCCGCCGCCCAGCTGCACGCCGCCGGCGACAGGCAGCGGCGCGACCTCGGTGTGCGCCCGCCCTTAGACGTGTCATGGTGATGGTATACGTGGCCGGGAGAAATATTCATTCCTGCCACACCTGACCATAAAGTGGATTTATTCGCCCGCTGCACGTATTAAGTAAAATCACACTTCCTGGTCAGTGGGCGACATGGAACCATGATCTTACCTTGAGCGGTAAAAATAGAAGCCTCAGATCGCGTTTTAAACGCCCTCGACCTCGGCTCGGGTGTCAAATACTAGGGGATTGAGATATTATTTGTTTTATCGCCCTTGGTATATAATGTACCTACTATTATTCATACTAAGGCCCATTTTCTTTGGCGTGTCGCCGGTCAGGCACAATTTGTATGAAGCTTCATAGTAGCTTTAATTTTTTCGCGTGCCAGCCGTTTGCGTACCTAGCTTCATACAAAATGCGCAATACAATACGCAAAAGAAATGAAAGGGGCCTTAGCATGAATAAATGAATATTTCTCACGCTCACTTCTATTGTCATCATCACAAACCTTTAAATTCCTATTGTTCCTTCCATGGGCCTTCTCTTTGGATGGAAGAATAGGGAGAACCCTCACATCTATCTAGACGATAGTCCAGGGGTCACCCTCACATCTATCTAGACGATAGTCCAGGGGTCACCAAGCTTTTGAGTCGGAAGGGTCAAAAATTACAATTTACAAAATTTCTAAGTTTTAAAGAGCCACAAAAAGTTTTCTTTCTAACAATAAATAGTTCTTGCAGAAACTTTGTGACGACTGACACTGCCTGACGACAGTGAGACGAGACGTGAAAAGCTAGTACAAGTGGAGAATTTTAACGACATAGTTGAAACGATAAAGTTGAAATTATTTATTTATTGAAATACTAAATTCTGCACTTAGCTTATCCACGTCATAACATCACGGTAAGCTAAATTTATTTTATTTTTTCCGTTATAGAGCAATGGAAAGAAGAACAAGAGAAGACATTGGAAGAGAAAAAAAAACAAATGGAAGAAGAAATTGCCAAAGAGAAGCAAAAACATGCGGTAGTAACAATTTTTTCACTTCTCATGCTCTGAAAATGCTTATTTGTGCAGGATATAGGCTGCACAAAATCGAATTTTGTGCTCTAGAGGATTAACGTATCTACTCATAAATGTGTCTATATTAGGGCAAAGAAAATTAGCCATGCAGCCAAACACAATAAGAAATTCAGAGATAGAATATATTATTTGATTATTTACTTAAATTTATTTGCTTAATGTGTTTTTTAAAGACATAAAAGATATTAAAATTTTAATTCAAGTAGGTACGGAAGGTTATTAAATTAATTTAAGAAAATTATTATTTCAAAATTAATTTAATACTTGGCTGTATAAGGTCTGCAGCCCAAGCCTTATATCAATGGGAAAAACAAATTCCTTCAGACAGAATTCGAAACTGTACTAGAATTTTAGTTTGAATTTTAAGAAATGTTATGATAAACTACTGTTTTATTTCCTCGCAATCGAAGTGAAAAGCAGAGTTTGTAACTCGTCCACAAAACCATTTTTATCCCCGACATTACTATCAGCCCTCGCCTTCGGCTCGGGCTGCTAAAAGTCTCGGACAAAAATGATTCGTTTTGTGCACTTGATGGAAAATCTACTATAAAAGTATATTTTTAATAGAACTTTTCCTTAATGTCTTCTTATTAAAATTAATATTCTGAAATCAGTATAAAACTATTATTCTGAAAATTATTATTCTGAAATCATTTTAATATTTTGTTATATTTTTTTCTTCATAATTACAGGGAAATAAAATATTATTGAATGCCATTGCTTCCCTACGTGGGAGAACAAAAAAAAGTTACTCAAAAATTTGTTTTAAAATAAAATATTGAAATTTGTTTTTACTTTTACAACGGAAATACCAGATTGTCGGTTTCGTCAAGTAATTTGATTTAAAAATTTTGTATGAAAGTAATTTTTATCGAATTATCAAAAGTCGTATACAACAAACGTTCTTGGTTGTGATGTTAGCTATCTGGTCTTGCGTGGTTGCGGGTACATTCAAATTAATTATGTATAATTTGAACTTCGTAATAAAGTATGTTGAAAATATGAAATGTTGCCAGGAGCTGTTGAAACAAAAGGAGCAGGAACTCGAAGAGCGCTTCGAGCAGTACAAGAAGGACTTCGAAATGGAACAGCAAATGGTTCTCAAGAGGAGAGTGACAGAGATATCGGCACAGCACAAGCTAGAAAGGGACAAGGAGATCGAGCGCGCCATTGACAGCATGGAGGTCGAGGCCCAAGCGGGAAGGAAGGAACTCCAAGAGGCTCTTCGGTACGTAGAATTGGGGACAGTTTCGGGGGTTTAAAGTCCTCGCTATAGCTTTTATGTCACACCTGACCATAAAGTGGACTTTTCCGCCAGCTACGCGCACGGAAAATCCCATTTCCTTGTCAGGGGGTGACAAAACTATGATCTCACTTCGGATGTTAAAAAAGAAAGCCTCAAATCGCATGTCTTCGGCTTAGGCGTCAAATACTTGCGTTCTTTGTTTTTTTTTTTGTTAAATTCTCCCTATATTTTAGGGAAGGCAAAGGGTCTAGCCCATACAGCCATGTCTTTAGTGTATATTTTATCTGTAGTTTTATGAAATAATGAGTGGATGAAATTGTGAATGAAATGAATATTACGTTAAAATATGGGTGTCACACATTTTAACGCATCTAGGGAGTGCTTGGCGCGAATTGAATGGTAACAGAGTTCATGATGGTGACTGATGAAGTGAGCAAAACCACTTTTTACGTGGTTTTCACCACAACATCAAACACCATCACAAGACTTATTTTCAATGATTCTGCATAATTACACATCAACACGGATGCTTGCGCATCAAAATAACACCACTTTCACTGCACAAAATCCACTCTGTAACAATTTTTGAATTAGTGAAAATAAATCTGACTGACACCACGAAACGCGCCAAACACTCCGCGTTCTTTGTTTTATCGCCCTTTGTATATACTTTGAATGTGCCCAATGCTGGGACACACAGGTCGTCCCTATGTTTGGAATCCGCTAACTAGCATTCCAAGCTACGGATGTTGATTGAAATCACATTAATCTTTTGCCATTTTTTTTCCGATAACCGTTTCCCCAGTTGCAAGGCTCTGTATGCTTCACAACAAATACAGTTCCTAATCTAAGTTTTGCTCGTATTTGATATAAGTCTAAAATTAAATATCAGTTTAATAGCAAAATAGACAATAGTAAGGGCCTGTTTCACAATCGACAAGTAACTTCGAAGTAGCTTACTTTGCAGTTCAATTGACATATAATTCATATTACAACTGTCAAATGATCTGCGAAGTAAGCTACTTAGAACTTACTTGTCGATTGTGAAACAGGCCCTTAGTCTTTTTTGTTATCGTTTTTATTTTAAAGGAATAATAATTGGCGATGGATTAAAATAAAAGTTTTAGAGCACAATTCTTTTATGTTTGTATTGTTTATACAGACGGAACAAAGAGCAGTACGAAACAGAGCTGAAGGAACTAGCGGAAACTGAGCAGGCCACGCTCCGCCGCTACCAGGATGCGCAGGCGCGTATCCGGCTCACGGAGGACCGATGTCAGTGTTTTTATTTTTTTATTTTAATTTTTATTAAGGGAAGATCCTTCTTCTCCCTGTCCTGTTCCCAGTCTATCTGGGGTTGGCGCAGTATGTTTCCTCTTCCATTCATATCGGTCAGACGTCATCGAGACATCCACTCCCTTTTGATTCATGTCATTCATCACACCGTAAAGGTGCTAGTGATGAATGAATGTATAGAAAAGAGACGGAACGGACCATGTCGAGAGACTGATGAACGGAGAGAGTGATTGGAATGACAACATTCCAATCCATACTGCTCAAGGTTTTGGCTTAGGTTTTGCAGCCGGCCACCTGCCTGACACCAACCCACTTTGGGTATGCTGTTGTTGGTGGTTTGCCCTCCACCATTCAGGTGCCCCAAGGAGCTTATTGGTCTACACCGGAAAATCTCTCTTAGTCGACTTTTACGACACCCATGGGATGAGACGGGGCTGGCCTATTCTACGTTTTTTGTTCTTTTTTCGCTCCCAGGCCAGCATAGAAGATATTAAGGGACTAGCTGCTATTAATACACACTAGCAACATACAATAAGAAACATACAACTAATAAAAAGTCTCCACAAATAACTTCAAAATGAAAAACAAAGCTCTGAGCAAATTACTCCCTTACGTTACTCAAGTGACACAATAAATACACTAAGGGCTGTGTTGCCATATTCACTCAAACAATCTCCCATAAAAAAACAAAAAAGGTTTATTAGTACTTATGTTGTAGTATAGATAGAGCACTAATAGTGGACACGGAAATGTATTTACATACTTTACATATTATTATTACCAGTTATAGTACACAATAGATATGCAATAAAGATATTTGATTTGATTTGAAAAAAAAAAGTTTAAAAAAATTGATTTCAGGTTCATTTTTTTTCAGGTGCTGAACTTGAAGTCATGATCAATCAATTGGAGACGCGCAATAAGGTTCTCATTGAGGTTAGTTAACAAATCTATACTAATATTATAAAGCTGAAGAGTTTGTTTGGTTGGCTAACGCGCTAATCTCAGAAGCTATAATATAGACCTTCCATCCTCAATAAATGGACTATCCAACACAAAAAGAATTTTTCAATTTGAACCGACAATAACGCGAGCGAAGCCGCGAGCGTTTGTTTTAAGATACTTAAAAAACTATTTTTAAATTAATTCATATTAAGGGAACTAGCAGTGATTAATATACAACACAGTTACAAAAATATATTGTTGGGTTCGGCAATTGTTTTCACTGTGGGTATCCACAAAATGTTTAGTTAGGTGCTTGGCAGAATAAAATACAATCCCTTCACTGGCACAGGTATATTGTCACTTCCACAATATTGACTTACACCTAGTATTCTTAATTATAAACTATCACTACGAGAATAAGCATAGGGATGGCTATTATAAGCGGGAGCGTTTTTGACATGCACGGTGCGCGGTGGCAAGGTTCCGTCTGGTGCGGTGCGCCGGCGAGAGCGGGAGAACGCCGGTCGAGCGAGACAGCGCGATGACGGCGGTACACGCCCTCCTCAGCTGTGGCGTACCGTTATGAGACCTCTGCGCCCACTGCCAAGCGTAGCCACGGCGAAGCTATGCTATGCTATGCTATATTAGTATTATAATAACTATAGATAATTTACATGTATTATACATATTATAATTATACATATGACTGTAAATAGATAATATATCATATCTGTTAAATGCATAATATTGATATCCATTATATTGTTATTTTGATTTAGTTGGTAGTTTAGTATATGATTATAATATGTAGAACAATAGTGTGTATAAAATATATTACCAATTATATATAATTTGTATTAGAAAATTAGAATATTGTGTGTATATATATTTATATTAATACAATTTCATATTTATAATCTACGCAGTCACCACATCACTCCCCCTCAGAGACCGTTCAAGGGCGATATATGTCGGGAAATCGCACTTTACGTCCTGATTTGGTGGTGTACTGCTTCCTCTCTTCCTTACTTTTATTTCCATCATCTTTATCATTGTTATTTGAAGATTGTGACTTTTCTTCCGACAGCATATAAGCCGGTTTTAACCGATCTATTGACACTGTGACAGGTTTTCCCTTGACAATAATTTTGTACACCTTCTCTCTTCTCTCTAAAATAGCGTGAGGTCCAGTATATGCAGACTGTAGTGAGCCTCGTACACTGTCTTCTCTCAAAAAGACATGACTGGCTGAAGCTAGGTCTTTAAATATAAAAGTCTTCTTTTCACCGTGCCGTGATGTCGGCACAGGTTGAAGGCTTTGGATGATGTCCCTGAGACGGGCTGTAAACTCTGTCACGTCTGTGGTGGTATTGCTTTGTGCATGGAAGAATTCTCCCGGCAGCCTTAATGTTTCTCCATAGACTAGTTCTGCTGAAGATGTTTGCAAGTCTTCTTTGAATGAGCTTCTTATCCCCAACAAAACAAGTGGTAGGCATTCCGTCCAATTACCAGCGTGACATATTAATGCGGCTTTTAACTGCCTATGAAACCTTTCAATCATACCATTGGAGGCCGGGTGGTATGCAGTAGTGCGCTTATGTTTGAATCCAGCTATTTTTGATAGGTACTGAAATAAATTAGATTCAAATTGGCGTCCGCGATCAGTGACGATGTCTTCTGGGCATCCAAATCGCGATATCCAGCAAGATAAAAGTGCTTTAGCTACTGTCTCGGCGGTTATGTTGTCAATAGGTACTGCCTCAGGCCATCGAGTAAATCGATCAATGGCGGTGAGACAGTAGCGGTTCCCGTCCGAGACTGGTAATGGTCCAATTAAATCAATGTGTACCTGTCTGAATCTTTCCTTTGGTAAGCTGTAGGTACCTAAAGGTGCTTGTACATGTCTTGTGATCTTCGAGCGTTGACAATCAACACAAGCTCGTGTCCATTCCCGACAATTTTTCTTAATGTTAGGCCAAACAAATCGCTCGGTAACCAATTTTGTGGTGGCCTTAACTCCTGGGTGGCTGAATGAGTGTAAGCATTTGAAAACTTGCATTCTCAGTTTTTGTACTACATATGGTCGAGGTATGGAATTATCGTCACAATAAAGTTCGGTGTGCGTACCTGGTATTTTAATCTTTTTTAGTCGCAAGCTGCATTCAGTTGTGCCATCTAGTATGTTCTTTAATTCTGTGTCTTCTGTCTGTTCATTGGCTAGCTCCAACAAGTCGATTGGTTTTTGTAACTCATTTATCCTTGATAATGTATCAGCCACGATATTATTCTTTCCCGAGATGTGCCTGATACTGGTAGTAAATTGTGATATGAAATCTAGATGTCTGAATTGACGTGGTGAGCATCCGTCTTTGTTAGATGAAAAGGCAAAAGTGAGGGGTTTGTGATCTGTAAAAATAACAAACATGCGACCTTCTAGCATATGCCGGAAATATTTTATAGCTTCATAAATGGCTAGCAGTTCTCGATCATAAGGTGAGTACTTTTGCTGCGCTGGGTTCAGCTTCCGGGAGAAAAATGCAAGGGGTTCCCACTCAGTGTTTTTTTTTTGTTGCAGTACTGCACCAATGGCAGAATCAGAGGCATCGGTAACCAAAGCAAGATCGGCGTTGCAGTCCGGATGTGCCAGTAATGCTGCCTCACAGAGACTTTTCTTGCAGTTATTAAATGCAAGCAAGGCATCATCTTCAAGTTTTATTGGAGTTGAGCTCTTGACAGGCCCATGGAGTAGTTTATATAAATGCGCTTGAACGCTCGCAGCGTTTGGTATAAACCGGCGATAAAAGTTTATCATTCCAAGGAAACGTTGCAGCTCTTTCACGGTCTTCGGTGTCGGGAACTCTTGGATAGCATTTACCTTGTCTTCTAGGGGCTTGGTACCTTTTTCGGAGATTTGATATCCTAAAAATGTGACATCGGAGGCTCCAAATGTACATTTGGATGGATTGATGACTATTCCGTAGTTCCTAAGTCTAGAAAATACTTCTCGTAAGTGTTTTTTGTGGCTATCTTCATCCTTTGAGTATATCAAAAAATCATCAATATAGGCGTATACGAAATCGAGCCCTCTGGTGACCTCATCAATGAATCTTTGGAAAGTCTGACTCGCGTTTCTTAGGCCAAAGGTCATGTAAGGGAATTCGTATAAGCCGAAAGGTGTTGCGATAGCAGTTTTGGGTATATCGTCTTTGTAAACGGGGATTTGATTATATGCCTTTACCAGATCCAGGGTTGAAAAAAATTTACATCCAGCAAGTGTGTGTGAAAAATCGTGTATGTGTCGAATAGGGTAGCGATCAGGCACGGTGCGAGCATTTAACATGCGATAATCGCCACAGGGTCGCCATCCATTATTTTTCTTAGGCGCTAGATGTAGTGGAGATGACCAGGGACTATTCGAAGGTCGTGCTGTACCGTCCTTCAACATGGCGTCGAACTCTTCTCGCGCAATCTTCTGTTTGTCAGGTGCCAACCTTCGAGGGGTACAATATATCGGTGGTCCATCAGTGGTTTTGATGTGATGAACTGTATTGTGTCGTACTTGCCGGTGGACACCTGGTGGACGAGTTATATCAGAAAAATCTTTGAGTATATTGTGGTATATTGAATCACCAAACAGTGTCTTGACAGAAGAAATAGTGTCCGGTGACTTCGCTGACGCTGCTGTGATGGACAATGACGTGAGGTTATCCATTAGCCGTTTGTTTCGGCAGTCAACAACTAAACTGTAAAAAGATAAGAAATCAACACCAATTATCGCCTTGACGACATCTGCCACTACAAACTGCCAGCTATATACTCGGCGTAAACCTAAATCCAACTGTAGGGTGAGATATCCGTAAGTGTTAATAACAGACCCGTTTGCTGCATATAGTTGGTATGATGTCTGAGGTCGGCGCTTGTTTAATGCGGAGCGAGGAAAGACGCAAAGATCGCTTCCGGTGTCTACGAGAAATTGCATCTTACTTCTTCTGTCCGTGACGAATAGGCGACCTGGACTTGATGGGCAATCTTCAGCCGCCATTATCGACTGCCCCGAGAGTTTTCCGACGCCATTTTGTAGTCACATGGCTTGACACACTTTTTCGCATTCTCCTGAAACTTGGAGTGATACCAACATACAGGAAATTTACGGTAGCTCGACTGCGATCTGTTGCGACTCGTTCCACGTGGCCCACGCTCACAAGTTCTGGCACGTGACCTGTTATTGTTGACTTGGTGTGACAGTGCCTGTATCTGCCGAGTGAGTTCAGCAATCTGCTTACCCATGACCTCCATCGTGTGATTTGCAGAGGTACTTGCCACTTGTGGAGACATTGGTGATGGAGCGATCTCTTGAATTCGATCAGCCAGATCCGCCAGAGACTCAAGTACAGACTGTGGCTGTGAGGCAACAACCGTCTGGATATTTTGGGGCAAACGGCTAGTCCAAATAGTCTTTATAAAGTCTTCGGGCACATCAGGTCCTGCTAAATGTTGTAAGTGCCGCAGAAATTGAGACGGTTTTCTGTCACCTAATTCTTCGTGAATGAGGAGTTGCTTTACTTCCCTTTCGCGTGACGCTGACAGACGTTTGATTAGTTCACTTTTTAATTTTTCGTATTTGTTCGCAGCGGGTGGAGATATTATAATGTCTTTTACCTCTGCTGCATACTGGTGATCTAATTGTGACAGCACGTAATGAAACTTTGTCGCGTCGGTAGTTATATTTGAAAGCAGAAATTGTCCTTCCACCTGTGCAAACCATACTGCAGGTTCCTGAGGCCAAAAAGGTGGTAGGCGGACACCGACGCGATATATATCGCTGCCACTGTACGCCTGCCCTAACGAAGTTTCATCTTTCTGTGAGCGGCCGTTGTTATCCTTGTCTGCATTACTTTTAGCACCTTTATTTTCCATAGTTAAAACAATCACCAAACTCACGTTTTCCAAGACTGCTTCTATACGTTTTGTGTTCTTCCGGGGTCACCAAATGTTGGGTTCGGCAATTGTTTTCACTGTGGGTATCCACAAAATGTTTAGTTAGGTGCTTGGCAGAATAAAATACAATCCCTTCACTGGCACAGGTATATTGTCACTTCCACAATATTGACTTACACCTAGTATTCTTAATTATAAACTATCACTACGAGAATAAGCATAGGGATGGCTATTATAAGCGGGAGCGTTTTTGACATGCACGGTGCGCGGTGGCAAGGTTCCGTCTGGTGCGGTGCGCCGGCGAGAGCGGGAGAACGCCGGTCGAGCGAGACAGCGCGATGACGGCGGTACACGCCCTCCTCAGCTGTGGCGTACCGTTATGAGACCTCTGCGCCCACTGCCAAGCGTAGCCACGGCGAAGCTATGCTATGCTATGCTATATTAGTATTATAATAACTATAGATAATTTACATGTATTATACATATTATAATTATACATATGACTGTAAATAGATAATATATCATATCTGTTAAATGCATAATATTGATATCCATTATATTGTTATTTTGATTTAGTTGGTAGTTTAGTATATGATTATAATATGTAGAACAATAGTGTGTATAAAATATATTACCAATTATATATAATTTGTATTAGAAAATTAGAATATTGTGTGTATATATATTTATATTAATACAATTTCATATTTATAATCTACGCAGTCACCACAATATAATGGGAAGCTAATAAAGTCTCCACAAATATCAACACAATTTACAAGAAAGCACTGAGCATAATAATAATCTTATGTTCGGGTGTGATACCTGACTTCGAAAAGTGTAACACCGAATACCACGTCCCCGTAAGTTTACTAATACGAATCACGTAACAACGAATGCAGACCACAAAAAATTCGTTGGTTCGTTCATATGCTAACCTAACCTAATCAACCTACTAACCTATGTCGGCGAATAGTAACATTCACAACAAGTCATCACACCGCATATGTTTAGTTTAGTTACCGATATACAGCATCAAACCGTCCACTCCCTTCTGATTCAAAAACCATTGCCTCAGAAAAACTCCCAACTGGAGTCCCAAGCCGAAGAGGTCCGGTCCAGTTGCGAGGACGCGTGGCGGAGGAAGGTGGACGGCATGGCGGCCGACACCGAAGCCCTGCGGAGCACGCACGAGGAGCAGATGCACCAGCTGTACGCCAAGTGAGTCCACTGATTTGGAACCTGAAAATCTACATACATACATACACAAATCACGCCTTTATCCCCAAAGGGGTAGGCAGAGGTGAACTGGCACCCAGGTTTCGCTAAATATGTCAAGTCACATGTTTTTGCCATTTATCGGGCACAAAAGTGTCCGCAGTACATTGCTAGGTGGTATAAGAGGAACGCTGTTGCCCATTTCTCATCACTGATTTATCCTTAGTCGCCTTGTACGACACCCACGGGAGAGATTAGGGGTGGTGACAATTGTATTCTACTCTGCCGTCACCACACGACCAAGAGAGACAGCTGATTTGAAATAAGGTTTTAAGAGCCTTGGTGGCTTGGATTGTAGGTAACTGCGATGTTACTTTGGAATAGAATAACTAATTTATTTCCTTAGACATACATACTAGTGATGTAACGAATGCAAAATATTGGAGTATTAAGCGTTCGAACTTAGCGAATACGAATGGTAATATTCGTTGCACTACTAATATATACATCAGTATTCAAGGCAGCAGCATTTCACTGATACCATCTAGCAATATACTGCGATTCTTGTGCTCGATAGATGGCAATAGGCTCGCCACCTATGTAATAGGTGCCATAGACCATGGACCTAGGTTAGGTAAGGTATTATACCTATGCACCTATTACATAGTACAGACAACAGCACGTCAGACTACCACAAAATGTTAAATTTTCTCAGTCCACTTTTGGCTCTAATGCCAACAAGATAAGGTTGACAATCGATTGAAGGTTTTGACAGTTTTGGGTAG
Organism: Cataclysta lemnata; assembly: GCA_963931975.1. NCBI lineage: Eukaryota > Metazoa > Arthropoda > Insecta > Lepidoptera > Crambidae > Cataclysta > Cataclysta lemnata. The sequence goes on along the minus strand of OZ008350.1, from coordinate 2,765,975 downwards.
TCTGAAGAACCGTGACTGAACATAAATCACGCCTATATGTATCTCTAATGCAGTCCTTTTATAGTCTACCAACTAACTTGTCATAATTGGTAAACAATCTTGACACACGTTTTTATTGAAAATGCAGCATTAAATATGAACTGTTGACTAGATTCAGTAGGTTTTGGTCTATAATAACGATTTATTGTAATAAATAGATTACTATGGCCGTGTGGTGACGGCAGAGTAGAATACAATTGTCACCACCCCAAACCTCTCCCGTGGGTGTCGTAGAAGGCGACTAAGGATAAATCAGTGATGAGGAGTGGGCAGCAGCATTCCTCTTATACCTACCAACTAGCAAAGTACTGCGACTTTTGTGCCCGATAAATGGCAATAGGCTCGCCACCTATTACATGGTTTTAAGATACTTAAAAAATTATTTTTTAATCAATTCATATTAAGGGAACTAGCAGTGATTAATATACAACACAGTTACAAAAATATATAATGGGAAGCTAATAAAGTCTCACAACAAATATCAACACAATTTACAAGAAAGCACTGAGCATAATAATAATCTTATGTTCGGGTGTGATACCTGACTTCGAAAAGTGTAACACCGAATACCACGTCCCCGTAAGTTTACTAATACGAATCACGTAACAACGAATGCAGACCACAAAAAATTCGTTGGTTCGTTCATATGCTAACCTAACCTAATCAACCTACTAACCTATGTCGGCGAATAGTAACATTCACAACAGTCATCACACCGCTTATGTTTAGTTTAGTTACCGATATACAGCATCAAACCGTCCACTCCCTTCTGATTCAAAAACCATTGCCTCAGAAAAACTCCCAACTGGAGTCCCAAGCCGAAGAGGTCCGGTCTGAAGAACCGTGACTGAACATAAATCACGCCTATATGTATCTCTAATGCAGTCCTTTTATAGTCTACCAACTAACTTGTCATAATTGGTAAACAATCTTGACACACGTTTTTATTGAAAATGCAGCATTAAATATGAACTGTTGACTAGATTCAGTAGGTTTTGGTCTATAATAACGATTTATTGTAATAAATAGATTACTATGGCCGTGTGGTGACGGCAGAGTAGAATACAATTGTCACCACCCCAAACCTCTCCCGTGGGTGTCGTAGAAGGCGACTAAGGATAAATCAGTGATGAGGAGTGGGCAGCAGCATTCCTCTTATACCTACCAACTAGCAAAGTACTGCGACTTTTGTGCCCGATAAATGGCAATAGGCTCGCCACCTATTACATGGGACCTAGCCTAATTGGCGAAGCGTGGGTGCTAGTTCACCTCTGCCTACCCCTTCGGGGATATTGGCGTGAATTATGTATGTATGTATGTAATAGATTACTGACTTTGTTATGTGTGGTGACGGCAGAGTAGAATACAATTGTCACCACCCCAAATCTCTCCCGTGGGTGTCGTACAAGGCGACTAAGGATAAATCAGTGATGAGGTATGGGCAGCAGCGTTCCTCTTATACCATCTAGCAATGTACTGCGACACTTTTGTGCCCGATAAATGGCAATAGGCTCGCCACCTATTACATGGGACCTAACATAACTGGCGAAACGTGGGTGCTAGTTCACCTCTGCCTACCCCTTCGGGGATATAGGCGTGATTTATGTATGTATGTATGTATGACTTTGTTATTACATATTTTATTTTTAAATGGCTGATTTTTTTTTAAAGTTGTGCCAAGATTGTTTTCCAAATAAGACAAGTTAGATCGTACAGACTTTATGTGTGATGATCCCCATCCCAGGGTGAAGGTAGCAGTGGCCCGCAAGGACTCCGCCATCCAGGCCCTCACCAGGGAGGCGGCCAAGCACCAGGAGAAGATCACACTCCTCGAACAGAAGCTGCAGCAGCAACGCAAGGACTTTTTGAAGCACAAGTGATTGACATGAAATGAAATGAAATTATTTTTATTCTAACACACATAGTTACAAGCATATAAAACCAAACAACAACTGATTCGCTTAGTATATGGTCTAGACCTGCCCGGCTAGTATGACTACCGAAACACGAATGATATTAGCCATTTATCGCGTTGAACAGTCGAAAATCATTGGATTTTAACACTTGAATAAGTCTGAATTGAATAACTGTGTAAGCTTCTAAATCATTAATTAGGCCTCTATATCGCTTCAAACTATCGAAAATCCAATGATTTTTGTTAGTTAAACGCGATAAATGGCTACCTATATCATATCGTGTTTAGGTGGTCATGCTAGCCGGGCTGTAACTAGATAGTTTGCCCAAAGACAAATAGTTATTTTCTAATATCTCGCTTCAGAGGTGCAAATGGTAGGTTTTTGTTCCATGAGGAAGTTGGTTAGTATCCGTTCGTAATCACATTGGGTTTTACAAAAGTTTTTCTTGTCGGTTTGGCACAAAGTGCATATGTGTTATATTGAGAAGACGCTGCTTCGTACGTTTGGCACGCAACTATAATATAAGTATTTTTTTTCTTTTTGTATAGTGTATTTTTATTTAGTATTTTCTATAGGCGTGAGAACTGTGCCTGTGTTTTGTAACATAACTAACACTATCACCTGGGGTCTGGTGTTTTAGTGCTTTCCCACCATGACTTTTAAATGTAATGTAATGTTAAATTATGTTATTTCATACTGAATTTTCGATTTCAAACTTAACTTATTGCAAGTTCAGTTTCAAATCGGTTGCAGACATTTTTCAGGTTTTTGCAGCGTTGTGATGACTGTAACATGTACCTTTGTAGGGTGTGATGTGAATTATGATCTCGAATATATACTGTGATTGTAACCAATGAGGGGCTGGTGAGAGAGGTATTTATTTATGTGACATTCGAATGCGGCTTATTTTGCATTTATTTTATTAGCTTGACTTCTATATAGTAAATAATTAAGTATATAGTTGTGTCACCTGTTCAATGTACTTGTAATCCGTCCGTTTTTTAAATTATGAAATGAGCTTTGCCAATAAAATTTTATATTTACTTTTATGTATCTCGTTTTTCACCTTCCCCTTCCATTTTCTCCATTCACTGTACAAAGATAAATCCCTTTTCCCTTATATTCATTAGGTATTAGAAAAAAATAAAACAGGAAATATGTTTCTTAAAAATAACCTTTTAATATAATTAACAGTAATAATATAAGTAGTATACCCCACAGGTAAACGTTTAAAGCTCCAATGTCACAATTGTTTATTATTTATTTCACGTGGTTCTATTATTTGTTCGTAGATAATCTGCAAATTGTCATCAGCTCTGAAGAAATTGAGTTTTATCATACAATTCAAAAATGCCTAATGACATTTATTGCCTGTTTCACAATCGACAAGTAAGTTTTAAGTAGCTTACTTCGCAGATCATTTGACAGTTGTAATATGAAATATATGTCAATTGAACTGCAAAGTAACCTACTCAGAACTTACTTGTCGATTATGAAACAGGTCCTTAAAGTAATAACTGTGAATATTCTACTACTTTAGAACGTTTTTATTCAAAGTAATGGTTTTTTTTTAACATAAGACGATGTGGCCTGTGTGATAAACCTTTTTTGCATATCATCTAATTCCCTTTTTTTTTAAAACCATTACTCTCCAGCACTTTCTCTATGGTAGTAGAATATTAAGGCCATCGTTTCGCCATTAAATACCAAACGACCAACAAAAACTGACTGTCTAATAGGAAACATTAGTAGGACCACGAAGAAACACTAAATTTTATCATTATAAACCAACTATCAACAACACCTATAAATATATTTATCAACAAGACCGATTCTCATTAATGTACTTTGTTATGATTTTCTAAACAAATATCATAAGCAAATACATTTGGCTCCCAAGGCCTCCACATTTCATACATTTGGCTTCCAAGGCTTTCAGATATTTTGGTAACGCAGCTACATTGGGCTAATAAAGACTTCACATCTCTGTAACTCAAATACATTTGGCTACTAAGGCCTCCATATCTCATCTATTAAGCTTCCAAGTCCAAGACCTTTAGATAACTATCGCAAACACATTTGGCCACCAACTACCAAGGCCTTCATATCTCTTAGTAACACAAATACATGTGGCTACCAAGGCCTCCACATCTCTTGGCTGCTTGTGGACGCTTGTTGTGGAGACCGCGAACTGGTGTCAGCATCAGTTCTCTCCTTCTCGACGTTTATCTTCGAAGATTGCGCTAACGACTCAGCCGTATGGCTTATCACAGACCTGGGTATGGCCAAGGGAACGTCGGGCCGTATGACCAACCTTTCCGAAGACAACCGCTCTATTGGCGTAGGTATGCTCTCTGGAATGGTCAGTCTCTTTTCCAAATACGTCGTATGCTTCTCTGGCACTCTCTTAAAGGCAGACCTTTCCGGGGATGTCCTGACCAAAGTGTGATTTTCTAACTTTTCCGGTACACAAACAGTTCTCTCTGGCTCCAGCCTAGTTACCTTCGGCGCTGGTCCCATAGGCTCCATCACTGGTCTCTTCAGTTTGTTTCTCATTGAATAGTCCACAGCTCTTTTGGGAGACGCGTCGATGCCTATTTTGTAGTTTTCCACGTCGATAATTATCGAAAGTGGTTCCATGTACTTCTTCTTCTTCAAAGCCTCTTGTTTTAGTGTTTCCGGGGATATAGTCGTCGAGGACACAGTTGGTTTCTGAGTCTCAGGGCTTGAATCTTGATCTGAAGCGGATCTGCTCGGAGGAGTGGGGAAGGGAAAGGTTTGGACGGGCCTCGGTGGCGTTTCTAGTTCGGTGGAAGAGTCGCAGGCGGAGTCGCAGGAGAGAGGACTGAGGGGTGGGCTGGTTAGCTTAGTGGACTTAACAAAGTGGAACGCGCTAGGCCGTTCGTCTTCTAGCCTCAAAGGATCTGGGACTAAGGGTGGGTAGTCTTGAGGGTGCAGTCTCTCGATGCCTGATATGCAGGTGTTCAGATGGTTGCCGAGCCGATGCCTTAGACCGGTCGGTACGCTAGCCAGCCTCGAGAGGTACCGTCGCACTTCCACGGCGCAGTCGCCGAAGCCGGTCTTGAAGCGGTGCAGCACGGCAGGGTCTGCGGCGATGGCGGCCGCTAGTTGCTGCCGCTGCAGCGTCTGGAGGTGCTTCACGGCCATCTCTAGGATGTCGGCTTTCTCCAACTTCGAGTGTCTCGCGGGCTGTTAATGTAAAGATTCTCATCAGTCATTATGTTTTTTATATTCGTCAAAAATGTATACTAATAATATAAAACTTAAGAGTTTGTTTGTTTGGTTGGTTGGACGCGCTAATCTCAGGAACTACTGACTCAAATTGAAAAAATCTTTTTATGTTGGATTTAACGAGGAAGGCTATAGGCTATATAATAACGGACATTATCAGTCAGTTTATATTTCCATTTCCGATTGTGGATTCCTTACTATCTACAACGTCGATCGACATGAATCTGGAATCGCGCAAGTGATATATGCAGCGCCTCTTTCAACAGATATTACTGTAGAGTAACTTTTACACTTTTAGGGGAATTTTTATTAGAGTTCCAACATAGTAGATGAGACGGTCTATTTGACATTTCTTAGTTTTTGACCAAATCATATTAAAGGTGACCATTACCTACATATTATCAAATTAATTTAGGGCAGTTAAAGCAAACTCTGTTATTTTTAGTAATTTAACAGATAGTAATCCATGACAGATACATAAAACTATTAAAAAAAATTAAATGTTTCTTTCAGAGGTGAACTAGCACCCACGTTTATTGCCATTTATCGGGCACAAAAGTCGTAGTACATTGCTAGGCGGTATAAGAGGAACGCTGCTGCCCATTCCTCATCACTGATTGATTTATCCTTAGTCGCATTGTACGACACCCACGGGACAGATTTGGGGTGGTGATAATTGTATTCTACTCTGCCGTCACCACACGGCATACATCTACATCATTAAAAGCAAATACTTCATTATTGTTGTATTTTGTTTACATTTTGGCTATAATGGCTGAAGTATAATTGTATCCTAGTAAAGGAATCGAAGCTTAAAACTTACGTCAACGTTCGCTGGGTCCACGAGGAGATCCTTCAGCTCGTTGAGGCATTGGTTGATGCGCGCGCGCCGCTTCTTCTCCATTATGGGCTTGTTTGTCTGTAATTTCATTGTAATAATTATTGACACCGAAATTACATTATTGATTATGTATGCAATTGGAGTTTGAATAGTATACAACATGTTTTGGTTTTTATATGGAAACCATTAACGGCGGGTCCCAAGTCCCAATATTCTATCTACAGTTTTAAGTAAGCGTACTTAAGTTTAGTTGCCTGGCATTTTATGTTCAATTACGATAAATAACAGAAGTTGCTAAGCAACTAAGCTGTAGAACGTCTATCTTCAACTGTTGATAGAATATTGGGACCCACCGTAAAAGGTTAAACTAACATAATTGGCAAGACGTGGGTGTTAATTCACCTCTGCCTCTCCCCGAAGGGGTCTTCGGGGATATAGGCGTGATTTATGTATGTGTTAAAAGGTTCAAATTGGATATAAGGGTATCCAATGTATAGTCAACAGCACGTCAGGTTGCCACTAAATGAGAAATTTTGTCAATCGACTTTGTGCTTTACTGTTAACAAGTCGAGGTTGGCAATCGATTGAAGAAATTTGACAGTTTTTGGGTAGTCGGAACTATAAAGTGCCCTATGCCCTTGACCCTGATTTAACAAATTGTTTGAGACAAAAAATTTTGATTGATCTTAATTTTTTTAGCTAATTAATTATCTTTGATTTTTTATGAAAAACTTGAGCATTTAACAGTACATAATTAAAATTGATAGACTATAATTATGAATAACATAAGGGGATGAGTGATTTTATGACAGCTGATCGAGATGTGTGTGAAAAGTGGGTGCTTAATTCACCTCTGCTTACCCCTTCGGGGATATAGGCGCATCTTGCACAAAGTTAAACATCGCAATCTAATTAAGTAATTAGGGTATTGATGACCAGTCCGAATAGAATTAACTTGCTTGGGTACAGTAGGTAGGTATTATAATTTACCACTAAGTCGCCGGCAAAGGGGATTCCTACTCAAGGGTACCTACTAAGGGTACCTACTCAAAGGGTCCCTTCATTGTAAACGTCAAGGTTAAATTTTCATTGTTTTGGTTAAAGTCTAATTTAATTGGCAAAACGTGGGTGTTAAATCACTCTAACCCCTTAGGGGATGAATCGGCGTGTTTTAATTGTATGTATGGTCAACTAATTTATTTCACAACACAACGTCACCTTACGTAACTCCGCCTTCGACATTCCTCTGGATTCCGGCATGAAGCCGGACTGGGAGTCGTCATCTTCACTACACGGCATGATCGCACTATTGTCACTGTCCACAAAGCACTGAAACACGTCTACTCGCCACGGGTGCCCGACTCGTAATGCCAGTTGACCTGCGTATGCGCAGAACGAAATTCGAAATTCAAATTGCCCCCCGGTTCCTTATTCATCCTGCTTGGAGTCGCGCCGTGAACTACAGTCGTCTCTTTCGCGCGCACGTGGTCAGGCGCTGGGAACTGTATCGGAATGTTTTGTTTTCGCTCCGTCTCGCTCTTTGGGGGAACCTGTAATGAATGGATTCGACGGAGCAGTGGCGGTGGCGCGTAGGCGGTTTGGGGTTCGATTATCGTTCGGAGATTGAAACTATGTTTTAAATTAATTCGTTTATAAAATATACTTAAGTATTTTTTACACAAAATAAAATTTAATCAAGAAAAACTAAATTTAAACGATAGCACTGAATATTGTAGGTACAAAAGTTACAAATAAATGAATATAATAAATAAATGAAGTCATAAAGTAAAAATAGGTCAGATAAGTTTCCAAAATTATCATTAATCAGTCTATAATGGGACCTAACATAATTGGCGAAACGTGGGTGCTAGTTCACCTCTGCCTACCCCTTCTGGGATATAGGAGTGATTTATGTATGTATGTATGTAATTCCTTAAAACTACATGCATGATTTTCGAAAATGTTCTAGAATACTATTTCATTCAACAGTACAAGTACTATTTCATTCAACATAAATTGACACATTAAAATTTAATAACCATTAAAAATAAGTGAAATTAAGCGAGTGAAGCTACCTTGTCACTCCCTTATCCTGTATCGTATCGTATGGGAATTTAGCACCGCGGTCTATGAAGTAGCGAGTTTCTCGTTTTTTCGTGGTCGCCACTGTGACGGGGCAATTACGTACTTCATGGTTAAGGGTGTCACTCAGTTCTCACGGTGTGTGTGAACCAAAGGTGCAAGGGTTCTTCAAAAACGGCCCTGTTTATTGTGCACTTGGTAAAGTTTGTCTCCTCATCCCTATGCCTAGATATGGGAAATGATTTTTGCAAGATTGGCAAGAAAGCAATATTTTTTTCAGCCCTTAACAAGTAGGTAAATATTTTTTAATGTTCTTCGTGTATCTAAATAGTAATACGCGACGATTGCACCTTGGATTTTTTTTTTAGATAGATATTTATGTTATATATCTTGTTGCTAGGTGGAATTGGTGTATTTTAGTACTTTTTTGGTGTATTTGTATTTTTATTTTTAAAATTATTGGAACTTACTTACATACATACATACATAATTCACGCCTATATCCCCGAAGGGGTAGGCAGAGGTGAGGTGGAACTTACTTAACCATAAATTTTAAATTATAGTATGATGTTTCGACGCAATTTAATAATCTAGTCTAAAATAATAATAATAAAATCTTTTCATTAAATCTTAATAGTAATACGCGACGATTGCACCTTGGATTTTTATTTTTAGATAGATATTTATGTTATATACCTAAATGGCATTATAGCTGATTAGTGATTACCAAATATCGCCAAGTTATAATAGACATGTCATTGCTCCATCGCGGGCCAGGTGTCCTGCGACCTCACCCTCCAAACATACCTCCAGTTACCTATCTACGTATTAAATAAATATTTAATTAGAACGTAACATTTCTCCCACGGTCACCGGTGATAAAATTTCAATTCAAACTTTTAAATTTTACCGATTTTCAACTTTATTCTCTATGACATACATTTTTTATTTACCTGATAGTGATATTTTTGCGTTTTATCAAAGTTGCCTTTATAGTGACGTAAATAAGGTAACAAATTCCCTGTTTAACGGAAGACATGTAACGAAGTGTGACGATATTGCATGATCGCGTGATGCGTCAGGATCTAATGAAGGGTGAATGTCATATGTCATCAGCGTAGCGGGGGATGGATGGTGGGAAAATTGACGTTGGTTTTCAGCCGTACTCAGAGACGTTAATTAACGTTAATGAGTACCTACTTATGGATAATGACAAAAAGGATTTACTTATATGGCGGAAGTGAATGAGGAAATGGGAAGGGAAAGACTTAATGCGGATCTTTATAGTCAAATTGAGAGTCTATTAAAAAAGGGCCATGTCAAGATTACCCGAAACCGACGGACATGCATGAAGACATTAATGAGATTGGATGACGCGAAAGAAGTATGCAAGAAGGATCGTAGCAAGTGGAGAGAAGTGATCTCTGCCTACCAATGTGGGAGAAAGTCGTGACGCATGTATATAACTGTAAAACTATAAGTAATCCTGCCAGGCGTGTTTCCCTAAAAAGTTCAAAATTAAATGTGCCCCGCCATAGTCTCATATTCCGTGGGAATTCTCATTCGAAATATTGTAACGGGCAGCTTCCTTCCTCTTTGAGATTAAGGGATGTAATTTATTGTGTACAAAAACCTTGACGGGATCGGGGGATTCGTAGTTTTCCTATAGACGGGTCAGATGGTAAACATTGAGAGGGAGTCTTGTTTGGAATGAGCTTAGGTGACTTTGAGAGAATTGTAAATAAACACGTAATGGATTTAGAAAAGGTTTTTCGTAGGTGTTTTTGTGTAAAGAGTAAGCAGTGTACAGCACCGAAATTAAGCATTGTACACAAATGCTTAGGTACCTATTTATTATTATTCCAATAAGCAGCATTAGCCGTATGCTGACGGCAGATCAGAATACAATTGTCGCCACCCGCATCTGCCGTGTCCTACAAGGCGACTAACGGTAAAGACAGCGATGAGTAATGGGCAGCAGCATTCCTCTCATACCACCAAGCAATTTACTGCGATTTGTGCCCGATATATGGCAATAGGCACGTCACCTATTACATGGGACCTAACTTAATTGACGAAAAGTGAGTGTTAATTCACCTCTGCCTGCCGCTTAGGGGATATAGGCGTGATTTATGTATATGTATGTATGCAATAAGCATCCACAGAATCTGGACCATTTTTTCTAATTCCCACAAGAGGATTCCCATGGAAACAGGTGATCACAAAAACCGCGCCCTTTGACTATCAACTCGTTTTTATGAGAAGAGCACACTGAAAAAAGAATTTAAAAAAAACTCCAGTATCCGGCGTCTCCCGATCGCGTTTCCGGGTCGCGGCGGGCGAGCGCACAAAAAATATTGGATACGTGATTGATGAATAAATATTTGTAAATGTTCACTTTATTATAACGTGAGAATCATGAGAGAGGCTCTTTCCTGTCTTCTTTTGTGAGTGCCTTCACATCGGGTCATTCTGATTTTGTTAGATACACTTTAGTTCATGGTAAGAAGGTGCTTTTTGGAACTATTCATAAAGGTCCATTGCGGCTTTTTTCTAACAGATGACTGTTTAAAAACTGTTTTTAAATGTTAGGTAGGTATGTACTTACTTAGTTGAATTATGATTTGGTTTTTATTAGAACCTTAAGCATTATAAAAATAGTAAATAAAATCAATGATGCCTATTATACTACTCGACCAATCGGAACGTCCCTGGTAGGCGTCTGCCCGGGGTGCAGATAAACAACCTGCTTATTTGGTGGGTATTAACGACTACGACTGCAGACGCAGCCGGGACCAACGGCTTAACGTGCCTTCCGAAGCACGGAGCAACTCGAGATAATACATTTTTGGTCACCCGTCCAATGACCGGCCTTAGCGACGTTGCATACGCAATCGCAGGCCAAGCGCGCTATGCCACTGCGCTAGCTCCACTCAATGCAAATACATAATTATTCAATGTGCCGTAAAAAGTTCAAAACATGCAACACCACCCTAACCCAGTGGTTCAGTATAGCTATGCGGACTTCCCAGACCCCGATAATTCCCACGGTGTGGCGACAGGTGGCCGCTGAGCCCCGACTGTGACAAACTCTAATAGAGGTTATCCGTACGTGACAAGGCTCAATTTAGCTCGCCGACCTTTGTTTTCGACGATGTCCAGCTATTTGTGCGAGTTTCACATGGAAAGGTGATTGATAGAGGATTGCTTACATGAATAATTTTAGCGGCCGTTTAGAAATAATTAATTTTGTTTGTAGTAGGTACTACAATAACTTTGTGCTAATAAGGACTGGAAGACAAGGAAGTATGTGTCCGTAAGTTGTAGATAGGTACTACTTCGACTAGCACAAAATGATTGTGTTCAAAATTAAGTGGAAAGTAAATATATCTCCCCTGTAAACGAGCATAAATGCCACAAATCCCCTGAGCGTCCTAAAAACCCTGCGCATGTTGCAGGATACAAATAATAGACTAAATTAATTTGCCTACATAATAAGTCCTTTAAAATAGATAGTCGAGATATGTTTTTGGTCACCCATCCAATAGCTGGCGTTGTGAACATTGCTGAGTTTACGCAATCGCAAGCCTCCAACCTACTGCGCCATCGGATTCCTTTATTATTTACAAATAGTATCAATTTTAACTACTACATTAGAATTTAGATAACAATGATAAAAAAAAACAATAAATCTTTCGGACGTTTCACGTACCCAATTAAAAACCGATAAACACCTTTGCAAACAGGCCCCTACCCCTAACTAAATGACCAATAATATTTTTTGCGTGTCTTCAATATCCCCGTTTGCAGCATAAAAAAACATGTTCGACTTGTGGGAAGTATCGTCATAAAGATTTCTCAGTTACGGAACCCGATATTCTTTGTTGCGTATGGCACCTTTAGCGCAGACCCTTTGTTAGCCCGTCGAGAGAAAGATTACGGGTTTCTTTTTAAAAGAACCATTGAATGAATGCCTTGTGGGAGTCATACTTCGAGTGGCGTTTTGTTTTTTTTTTGTGGTTTTCGCAAAAGGGTTCAGATTGTTTGTTTTTATTTAGTTTTATATCATTCTTAGATTAATTATTTTATAAGAGATGTCCTGTCTTCATGCCGAGACTGTCTGAGTACATTATTTACATACTGAATTAGGTAAACTAATCCTGCTATAATAGTTTATGGGACTGGACAACCCAGTGACGAAATAGACTGAGAATAGGTGGCAGGATTTTACATAACGATCATGGGTATGGATAGATTTACATTTACAGCGCTTACGAACGCAATTCGAGAAAAAATTATTGGTCTAGAGAACTCGGACAGAGGTCGGACGAAGTGCGCGAGTTACCATAGAAATAAATCTACGGCTACAACGGACCGTGAAAAATTTCGAATTCGGATCAGATGTAGTGCGTAAGTGTAAGCGCTCTTATAGTTTGTAGAGAGAGTCTCTAAAGGTGAATGATATCATAGCCGTAGAATTAAACCGACATATTATTTTGTCGGCCTGCCTGCTCTCAATGGTTGCAACTTCGAGTTATTGAGCTTACAAGAAGCTTCAGAATCAGAGAAATGGTCGGTGTTAGTACCTATTCGAAGTAGTAGTAGTCTCTTAAATACCTACCTTAAAAAATAACGAGAAATAAGAGATATTGCCATTGTAATAATAAATTACAATATTTTATTTACCTACATATATTTTCACTTTAAGTAGGTACCTTATCTATAAGCCGTAGGTATCCTTTCAGAGTGGCTTATTATGTGAATTTGAAGGATATCAATAGTGACGGATATCGGTGCTTTATATCCTGGACTCCTAATAGAACCCACAAACTGTGGGGCCTGTGTAACGGATCGGTGTGATAAATAACTGACACGTCGTGCATTATGATTGCGTAAATATTAGGGGTTTAAGTATCTAATTGCAGTTTTGTATGAAGAATTTAGCGAAAATTAATTTTTCCATACAAACATATTTGCGTGTTTTTAAGGAACTACAAATCTAAATTTTATATATATATGTGTGGGTATATTTAGACAACATTAAGCTATAGGATACCTAGATATTTTTTTTATAACGTAGACGGACTGGTGTCCGTTTCCGTGGATCTAAGTGGTACTTAGGACGAGCTGTTTTTGAAGATTTATTGGTAGTGAAAGAAATAAAAATAAGATAAAATTTTATACATAAATATAAGTCCTTAAAATGAAGTTTAAAAAAGAATAATGGACATAACTATTGTTTTAAAGGTATTATACACTACTACTAAATAATGAGGGAACATCGGCAATTTCATGCTTTAACCCCTATTTATCATAACAAAACCACCATTTTCAATTATTCGATTCGTTGCGGATGGCACATCTGCCGTGCCATCACTGCACCGCACGGAAGCTGTGTCATTTTGAAATCGATGACTTCTTCAATAAAATTTAGTTTAAGGGAGATCTTGGGTAGATCTCCCTTAAACTAAATTTGATTGAAGAACAAAACTATTTTTATTGCTGCCATGTCACATTTTTTTTATCAACGCCACAATACTAACTTTGTTTTTTGGTTTGCGAAATTGGATATCGCAGCAACAAATTGGTTCAAGTATAGGACAGCGATGATTACCTAATATACTGCGCTTTATGAGCCTGATATATGGCAATAGGCTCGCCACCTATTACATGGGATTTAACTTATGGGGAAAAGTGGGTGTAAAATCAGCCTACCCCTTCGGGGATATAGGCGTGTTTTATGTATGTATGTATGTAATCCCATTGGATACTTATCTAACATACTTGGTTAATATAGGGTAATGGAGAAACAAAGCATACTTATTTTTTACATTTCAATAAAATTTATTTATTTAATTACGATCTTTTACATTGTTTTAAAATTAAGACATGTATAAAAACAAAGAAAATATTTTTAAAAGCACATGTATCCATTCAACCGCCTTGGTTGGATTATTACGACAGTTATTTTTCTGATAATTATCTACCTTATTGACGTATTTATCCAAATAATAGATAATATGAATTAGAGTTGTGTCGTATAAATGCGACATAAGCGGTTAAATAAATGCGCTACCAATGAAGACTTATTTAAACTTATTTTATATAATTACAATTTCGAGTTTTGTAAAATTATTTTACGACTGGTCATTTATTACCAAGTAAAACAAAATAAAATTATTAGTAATTTAAAAAAAAAAAAATTTATTATTTAAGGCCAACAGAGACAAGTCATAATTTACAATTAAATAAAAGTGTTTTTATGTCACTCCTGAACATAAAGTGGGCTTTTCCGCCCGCTACGCGTACGAAAAATACCACTTCCTGTTCAGGGGGTGACAAAAAAACTATGAAACATATTATTATTACCTTGGGCGATAAAAAAAACCTCAGATCGCATATTTATCACCCTCGCCTTCGGCTCCGGCGTCAAATACTTGCGATCTGAGACATTTTCTGTTTTATCGCCCTTGGTACATAATCTAATATTATTACACAATAAATTTACGGGCAAGAGGTACTATTACTTCTCGCCTGTGTTGCCTTATAGCCAACCTGTGTCGCATCACTAAAATATAATCAAAATAAAATTATAATAAATGACAGAGGCACAGCTTTATATACCGACTAAGCCACAAATGTTCTAACCTACCTAAAAATTAAATGCAATCTTAAATGTCATGTTAGTCATTTAACTAAAAGACGGTGCGCCACACTGTAGCTTTATTCTATATTTTTGGTCGAATCTTTTATAAAAACACTTGCAAATTACAAAATAAAAACCAAAAGATTTATCACAAATTATTTGTCATTGTCAGAATTTTATCAAAACTACTTTGGATGTGGTTACGCGAAAGTGCACAATCCACATCGATATTATTTAAAACCCTAAAGTCTAATTCACTGGCACTGGTTATCACAGACTTGTTTGACTTAAGCATTGAAGTCCGTATCCGTAAGTTTCCGCTGTACGACAAAACAAAATGCATATAGTCAGGTTGTTGTGTAAGTGTACACACATTTACCTATAGTCACATGGCATGTGTATCTCTATTAGGAACATATAAGGAAGACAAAAGAGAATTATTAATTATATTTATAGTTAAATACAATTTGAAGTTTACACGTAGTATTTGCACTGAGCCTTCGCAAAACGATACATGAATCATCAATACATGATTCGTATCGTCGTCTTGTTGATTTTATTTCTAAATTGCAACAATGTTTGGTTGTAATTTTCCCACCGTACCAACATTGTTTTAGTAAAGTACCTACTAAAACTGAGCATAGTTAAGCAGAAAGGAGCCAAGCAATTTATTAAACACCAACCAAATAACCCTCAAAAAAAATTACATAGGTTTGTCAAGACCCAACTCTTTATTCGTATTTTTTTATATTTTTAGTATGTATAACAATTAGGTATTGCCATTGAATCCTTTCTTCTTAACATGGTACAATTAGAAAATGTTAAGTAATCACATATCTATGTTACTTTGATACAAGTTCTTATATCATCTAAATGAGTATTAAAATATAAATGGTAAAAGTTGTTTTTAATAATAAGTATTATCTATATATCCTATTGGTCCATTTTTTAGACCTTCATTTTTTAATTAACTAGAATGCACGACTCAAAAACATAATAATATACTATATTAAATCTACAAAACAACATGCAAATTAAATAACGAACTATAATTATGTTTTGTTAAATGCCAGAGCTTGCATGGTGTATTGAGGCCAACTATAATAACTACTTACTTTTGTACACGCCTTATTGAAAATTCAATTCACATACAAAAATCACACAACTCGATCGATCCCAAACTTATTCTAATCAATTTTGGTACAAAAAAGCACTAAGTCTGACTGACTTCACAACCCTTCAATTTTGAATATATTCAATACACTTTTTACTCCACTACTTACCTAATATTTAATTTACATTCTTTAATTATTAAAATTGTTGTTTTATTTTAAATTAACTACTGACCATTAGTTGAAGGATAAACCATTGACAAAGATTATGTAAATTTTTAAAGTAGTAACTTCGGCAACATATTACATACATGCAAAAATATGAAATGTAGTGTTTTTTTATAGGACAGTATGAGAACATGGAAACCGTAAAAGATAAATAAAGAATAAATTTGGCATATCATTTATTTTTGGTCAAGCGCGAGTTGGCGATTATTATCAGTAAAAATTGTGTCGGAAGAAAGAAATCAAAGCTTCGGGATTTAGATAAATTATCATCTGATTAATGCTCTCTAAGACAGTTTTCTTTTATAGTTTCAAGTTTACTCGTACTGTCCCAGTTCAAAAACAGGTTAGTCCTTTCTGACACCAAGCTTCGTCCCCTCGAGGGGACAAATTGAAATAAAAAGTTTGATCTGTCCCTTTGTTAGCGACAAGAGGAAAGTTCGAACGTTTATTTATCATACTTTGAAAAAATTTACCTGTCCCCTTGTAGCAAAACGGGGGTAGATTAAACATTTAATTTAACTCAACTATAATTTTAGTTAAAAAATATAAACAATTTTTCCTAATTATTATACTTTGCATCCTATAAATTTTTTGTGGGACACACTGGAATAACAAGGTTGATCTACTCCCATTTGGTGATATAAGAACGAACTGCCACCTTGCCACAACCAGGGGGTCAAATCAAACTTTTTATCCTACTTTTACCTCAAGGGGACGAAGCAGAGTGACAGGTCGGAATTAACAAAAAAAAAATCCACTGAAATGCAAATTACAAACATTATTAAGTTTTGTTCGATAAAGTTATTTTTTTTCCCGCGGTACCGACTATTTTATCATCATGACTGTGTTGTTTGACGTTTGCGGCAAGTGCAATCCTTTTCTTATTTGGATTGTAATCTCTATAAATATACAAAGAAAAATAGGTCAGATGAATTTGGTTACGTATAATTAATTATATTAGAAACGCACAGACATCCATTCGGATTGCGAAAATCTACTGTCTTATTTTTCCTTGTAATTATTTTACTATAGACACTTAAGATATTTCTCTCATATTAGTTTAGTCACAATAGTTTACAGTAAAGAGTAAATGCTCGTTGGAGTGGGGTGTACTGGTATATGCATGATAACTAAGGTAATATATTATAATAGTTTATGACATTAACTCATAGTTATGAGTTTGATGTCATAATCTATTATAATATATTATATACTAATGTAAAGGGAGCAAAAAAATCTTGCCGAGCTTCTCACCTGTTCTTCTCAGAACTAGGCCATTCTACAATCCCTTGGACACACAGGTTTCCGATGTCTATCGTCTTGCGAATTCACAAGTGTATTGTAAAGCCGCGTTTTCACTAGGCAACATGTTGAAAGATAGCGCGGATTTTTTTTAACAAGGTTTACCAGCTGGCAACGTCACGCGTGCTGTGCAACGTTGCCGTACATGTTGATCGTCAATTGTTACCTAGTGGATACGAAAAGCATGATCATAGCACCCGGCTAGCATGACAATCGAAATAAATATTTATCGCTTTGAACTGTCAAAAAGTGTACAGGGTTCTGACAGTTCGATACGATAGATGGCTTTATCATATCGAGGTTTTTTAGTCATGCTAGCCGGGCTGGGGCAGATATGAATAAGCGAACTTTGACTTTATGAATAATACGAATAAAATCCACATTTTTTCAACTGGCAACATTCTCACATGGGTACTTTTTCATCTGGCAACATTCTCACATGGGCACGTCGGCCACGTACTCTATGCGGAACAGGTAGTTGACCAAATCCTGGACCTCGGGCCACTGCCACGGCCCGGCGTCCCGGCACGGCGCCTGCCACCGCCTCGTCACCCCGTACAGCAGCGACACGGCGCACAGGAAGCACACTAGCGCGAACACTTGAAACAGGCACTTGAGCGGGTCCCTGCGGTCACACACTGCGGCATTCAATCACAAATACAAGTATGCACCTATTATAAGCCCTATTAATAAACCCACCAACCTGCACTGGGTCAGCGTCACTGACCTTTATTACAAGTACGCTGGACTGAAGGTGGTCTGTGACCAGCGTGGTGGGTTATAGCTTATTCTTCCTCATCATCATCACCAGCCCTTTTCATGTCCCCACTGCTGGGGCACGGGCCTTCCCCGTGGATGAAAGAATATAGGGAGATTAGCCCATAACTCACCACGCTCGCCCAGTGCGGGTTGATGGGTATTAACAACTGTGATGCATCAACTAGAGATAATAAATATTTGGTCACCCATCCAATAACCGGCCTTAGGGACATTGGGACTTAGTTTACGCAATCACAGGCCACGCGCGTTATGCGCTCTTAGAATTCTGTGCCGGTACGGATTTAAATTGTGTTAAGTCCTGCGTAATAGGGGCGAGATTTATTGTCATCTATTGGGCACGTAAATATTTACTATACATATTATATAATTTATTACCACGTAAAAAACAAGTGCTTTATATGCTTCTACTACTATATACTCTACTGGCACACTACTAGGATTTAGATAACACGATGTCAGAAAGGATCAGGAACACATCGCCATAGTATTAATCACATAAATAAAAATGTTACAGACCGGGTTTCTGGCAACCCAGTATATAATATATACTAGGTTGCCAGAAACCCTACATAAATTATGTAGCTATATACCCAGTACCCTTAGTGCAAGTTTGTAAATATGCAAACGTTACTAACGCGTTACCGTAAAATATTGACAGATAGCTTTTATTGGTAAGGAAATAAGGTCGAGAATTGAAACGTCCTAACGCGAACGCAATAGTTACTTTCAAACCTACACTAGCGGTACTTATCCAAATCAACAAATACACACCAAAAGTATCTCCTCAGGGTGCTCTTAGAAGTAACCTCTTCTAGCTTCTGGCATTCGCTGCAAGGGGATTCCGCTTGAGTAGACACCGATGACACATCTAGAAAATTGCACTTTATTAAAACTACAATAAAGCATAAAATGAAAGGAACTAAATACTAGCTACCAATCATTTTATAACATTCGCAATTTTCTGTTTAGGTTGGACGAACGTAAAACTACTATCTCTGTCTATGCGCTATAGAAGAACATTAAAAATCTAATCTAGATTATTCGACTACTAAAATACAGGTTGTCATCATCATCAGTCCTTTAATGTCCCTACTGCTGGGGCACGGGCCTTCCTTATGGATGGAAAAATATAGGGAGATTGGGCCATAACCCACCACGCTGGCCCAGTGCGGGTTAGTGGGTATTAACGACTGCAGATGCAGCCGGGACCGTCAGCTTAACGTGCCTTTCGAAGCGCGGAGGAACTCGAGATAATAAATTTTTGGTCACCCATCCAATGACCAGCCTAGCGAATATTGCTTTGTTTACGCAATCGCAGGCCAAGCGCGCTATGCCACTGCGCTAGCGAGCTCCTCTTAACAATATAATATAAATACAGGTTGTACAATAAATAAAATGGGACAGTTTCTGATATTGCATTAATTTCAGAGTTCAATAAAATATTACGGCGTTATTTCAAAAAAGTGTTTAAGAAGAGTTTGAATCCGATGTTGACACTGTCACACAGTATCGGCAACATCAGACTCGAATACTTTTTTTGCAATAACACCGTTAATATTTAAAGTTACATCACATTGGTTTCCGTATATTTAAGTAGTAGTTGTATTACCCATAATTTCTTACACCCTGTAAATATAAAATATATTTCCTTCTAGAAATTGACTACATTACTTACACTACCACTACCCAATAAAAATGATGTTTTTAACTGTCTTTAAGTATAAAGTGATTATTCTGAAATACATTGGTGTGAATTCGGTCACAATATACATACCTATTATGCTTGAATAAAGACTTGTGTTGAACAATTATCAATTAATAGTGAATTAGGATCTATTTTCAAGGTGACTGAAACATTGTATGAGCTCTGATATAATGTCTAATACTTTTGGTGCTTGTATAACGTTTTAAATTTATTGTTGTTGAAGCTTTCAGAATCATCCCTGTCGTCATAAGATGTGTTAAAATGTTTTTTATACAACACTTTTAATATTCATACTAATAAAATATTCAAGTGAACTTAACATATACATAAAAAATTTAATATTATAAAAATAACTACACTACCATCACCACCACCAACCAATACATACACAGGAAACAAACACAAAAAGACATATACACTTCCCAGCAGGGCAATACCAAAATCAAAATACTAACCAATAGTGTTTATCTATACTTGAGTATTTCGATAAATTTTCATAATATACTAGAGGTGAATTTCACTAGAGAATTTATAGTAAAATAAAAAAGTTGCCAATTAAAGTGAAAGTATAATGAAAATAAAAGCATGTTCCAGAATTTGTATGGATACATAAAAACCCTACTATGAGACCATAATGTTGCTTTCAAATTAGCCACCTTGTGAATTGCAAATGTTGTGGTTAGAAAAAGTTGGAAAAATTATAGTCTTGATGCGGGAATCGAACCCCCTTCCCCTAAAATCCGGACAGATGCCTATTCCTGGTTGGTATACAAATTTTGACTACAAAAGACTAAACAGAACATAAGTTCATATTGCAGAACTGTCCTTTGTTTACAAGTTAGATTCGCTAGTCAAGTACAGATAAACACCAGTAGTGACACGTCAAAGCAATTACCACAATCGGTTTGGCAATGGGCACACGCAACTTCACAACTCAAGCCGTCAATAATATCCCTCTGGCCAGACAAAGCCGCCTCCAGCAGCACAATTTTAGCTTGCAGGCCGTCCACAGCCTTTTGTATCACAACATTCCTGACATTGCCATCGTTCACCAACTTCTGGAGAACTCCCAAATTGTCTTGGTAACAACAAATGTCCATTTCAACGGCTTTGGTCACTTTTTGAGAATGTTCCAATTTTGTTTCCAATATGTGTACAACGCTTCTCAACGCTTCACAATTTAAACAATTCATGCCATCTAGGCAGTCAATGTCAGTGTTATTATTACTGTCAGTTTGTACTTCTATATGTTTCACTATACTCTTTAAGCTAGATTCAGTTTGGGTCGCTACAGCAAATGATTCCTTGTTACTATTTGGGGGAAGAAAATTGTCATCTGTTTGTAAGCAAATGTCAGTGGTGGAAATGCTCAAGTCTTTACATTTGTCACAGCATGTGTATTGATTGATGTTGTTGCTGTAATTGAGACGGATCTCGTCGAAGAGGGACAAGTTAGTGGGCCGCCCCTGATCTTGACCTTTCAAATCGTTTGCGAATGACTCTTCGTCTAAAAGATGATAGTCTAAGGAGCAAAGCAAGTAGATTGTTATAACAAGTGGGAAATCGGATACAAAGAAATATTATTTTTTTAAATTTGCATGTGCAAACTTTAAAATAACATTATGAATCTAAACCCGCACTAATTTCGTGCTAGACAATTAAAAATATACAGCACGAAAGCGTTTTCACAATTTTACTAATCAAAATTAATGTCCATTTATAAATGTGCATAAACCATATCCAAAAAGCTCCCAGAAGCACGAAAATTTTAAAATTAATATAGACTTACAGGCGCACTTACAAAAAAACAGCAAACCAAAATGCCTGAATTCGTTTCTTTGCTGCACACTATAAGCTATGCTTATCTCAAATATGTCCCTCTACCCACAAAAAGGAAATAAACAGTTTTGTATTTTGTACTAAACTATCTTTATATACAGACTTGTAATAACATCCACGTTTGACCTTAATGAACATTGCTTAGTTTACGCAATCGCAGAATAATCGCAAGTTACGATCATTTAATATCAGAAAAACACACATAGGAAAACTATAGATATTACACAATTTGCCTAAATAATTTTATTCTTGACCAACTGTTCTCAGAGATGTCTATTAACGTCAATGGTCACTAAAAATAATGTTCATTTAAATCTAAACCATAGTCCCGACAGGAATATAGACTAGTTTAGAATTAACATGTCTAATGGTCCGCAACGTTAGTCATATTTCAATAAAGGAATGGAAATCTACAGGTTCACAGATAATTTTAGTCCTTGTATATATGTTACCGGCAATGTGTATAATTCTGGTATTCTATACAATACCTAGGTAATGTATAAAATACCAGGGTTATCTTGGCAATGTATGAAATATGGATGATGGAGGGATTGTATAGACTACCTGCTGTTCCACTGGCAATGTGTAAAATAAAAAGATCTTGGTCTATATTCTGCGGGGAGATTATGAAAAAGAGATTTAATCAAATGCCTAAGGAATGTGATGAAGTCCCTGCAGATGTTAAAATAACTATTAGATTCTATTTAAGCACAAATTACTGGCACTCGCCAGCCGCAGCTGCGGCACGCTCGCTTCGCTCGCTCGGCTCGTGCTGTTCGTTGGTTCATGTACAAACCTAACCTAACCAACTTACTAACTCATGTCGGTAAATAGTAAGATTTAAAACAATTAAAGATATTTTTTGCACTCATAAACCTTCATTGCTCTCGTGTTTTACAGACATTACCCGCTGCACATTCGGTATGGTATAGAATACCTAGGGAAAGTATAAAATAAATAATATTTCATTCATTACCTACACGTTTTAGGTATTCTATACATTACCTAGGTATTGTATAGAATACCAGGTTATACACATTGCCGGTGACATATATATTTTTTTATTAGAGCGGTACAGTCGACAGAAGACTTTAGGTAGATAGATTTAAAGTTGTAAATGGCTTACCTTGCGAGAAGCGACTATCGGTATTTAAACTGTCAAGGGCTGTAAGCATCTGGTCTTCGGTGTAGCTGACGTCTATCGAGCGGTCCATGCGCAGGTGGGTTTGGTTCGACTTGTTCAGCATGTCTTTCAGTTCCATTTCAAGAAGGACCTGTTGTAATAGACATTTTAATTAACTTCTTCGTGCCCTGTTCCCAATTTTTCTGGGGTCGGTGCAGTATGTTTCTTCTTCCATTAATATCGGTCAGACAGTCATCTAGCCATCCGTTCCCTTTTAATTCATAACATCCATCACACCGGAAAGGTGCTAGTGATGAATGAATGTATAGAAAAGAGACGGATCGGACCATGTCGAGAGACCGATGAACGGAGAGTGATTGGAATGGCAACATTCAAATCCATACTGCTCAAGGTATCGGCATAGGTTTTACAGCCGGCCGCCTGCCTGACACCAACCCTCATTGGGAATGCTGTTGTTGATGGTTTGCCCGCCACCATTCGGGTGCCCAAGGTGCTTATTGGTCTACACCGGCCTACTACTACCACAATTTCCCTTAGTCGACTTTTACGACACCCATGGAATGAATCGGGACTAGCCAGTTCTACGTTATTTTTTCGTTCCCAGGCCAGCATGGAAGATCACACCGCAAAGGTGCTAGTTATTAATAAATGTATGTATTTAATGACTTGTTAGTGGTTTGCCCTCCACCTCGCCAAAGTACTTATACCTACACCGAGCAATCTCCTGTAGTCGACTTTTACGACACCCCAGCTCGGCTAGCATGATCTCTGAAACACGATATGATATAGCCAAACTTATTTATCGCTTGGAATTGTCAAATAACACTGGATTTTTGTCAGTTCTAAGCGATAAATTGCTTTATCATATAGTGTTTTGGTGCTCATGCTAGCCGGGCAGAACTAGACACCTCATAGCCAATAGCTAGCGACATCTGAATTTTTTTTTGTAGATTTAAACTTTATTGTACACAAAAATTACAAATGGCGGCCTTAATGCCACAAGACATTCTCTACCAGTCAACCGGAAAGCTGGGTACAGAAATGTTAGTTGGCGGTGCAGAAAGTGAATACTGTTAAGTAAATGATCTTAAAACAAAGCTACCTTACAAAAATAATTATTACTATTCCTATTCCTGGAATGATTACCTTCCTATTAATGATTACTTATACTTACATAAAAGTTAATACACATAGGTTACTTATTAAATACTTATACACATATAATAAACATATGCATATAGTTATAATAATAAATACGAACTATATTTTATAATAATAATAAACAGAACTTCAGAATTTATATCTTTATTGACATCTTTCAATTTCCAATTATTAATTAATTTTTATGTAAAGGGAGGAAAAACCTGACTGAGTTTCTTGCCCGTTCTTCTCAGGAGAGGGCCTCCTGGTAGTTTGCGAACGGATGGCGTAAATTTCTTGTCTTGACGATTTATGAGTGTAATCATACCAGATATGAATAAACGAATTTTGATTTGAAAAAAAACAATTCAACGTTTTAACATCCGTTTTAACACTATTAAGACCTATGTACTCTGTACTGTGCTAATGTGACTTGCAATAAAGATTATGATTATGACTATCTCATACCCCACCTTGTCCTTGATGATCTGCTGCAAGAACTCGTCCTGGTCCTGCAGCCTCGAAGACAAGTCCGCATGCTCGGTGCGCAGGCTCTCGTTGTCTACGAGCAGCGCGGCCTGCCTGGTTGCATACATCTCGTTGATGCGGTGGCATTCGTCTTTCGAGCTGGTTAGCAGGTCTTGTAGCGTCAGTTTCTGGAAGGGAAGGGGAGAACAGCCTTTTTATTATGATGGTAGATAGATCTTGCAAGTGCCGTGTGAGCCGTGTGGTGACGGCAAAGTAGAATACAATTGTCACCACCCCAAATCTCTGCCGTGGGTGTCGTACAAGGCGACTAAGGATAAATCAGTGATGAGAAATGGGCAGCAGCGTTCTTCTTATACCACCACTTATCAACCTAGCAATATACTGCGACTTTTGAGCCGGATATATGGCAATAGGCTCGCCACATATTACATGGGACCTAATATAATTGGCGAAACGTGGGTGCTAGTTCACCTCTGCCTACCCCTTCAGGGATGGCAGAGGTGAACTGAAAGGCGTGATTTATGTATAATAAAATAATAAATATTTTTACACTCACACCTATCATCTAGCCCAAAGTAAGTAGCCTAAGCACTTGTGTTAGGAATAATAGATGACGGACATACTTTTCTGTATGTGTATGCACACCATTTAAGTAAGCAAGAAACTTATGTAGTATCTACAAAGGCTCACCTCCGCGTCGAGTACGGCGACTTGCTCGGCGAGCATCTTCGTGCGGCGGCGCAGCGCGTCGAGCTCGCGCCGAGCCTCGTCGAGCGCCTGCTCGCTGCTGCACAGCCGCTCGCACGCCTCGTCGTAGTCGCGACGCACGTGGACGAGAGTCATGTTTTCATCGCGTAACCTGCGCGGTTTAGTGTTTGTGTCAACCAGAGGACAGGGACATACATACATAAATCACGCCTATATCCCCGAAGGGGGTAGGCAGAGGTGAACCAGCACCCGCGTTTCGCCAATTATGTCAAGTCCCATGTGTGGTGGGGTGGCGAGCCTATTGCCATTTATCGGGCACAAAAGTCGCAGTACATTGCTAGGTTGTACGAGTATAAGAGGAACGCTGCTGCCCATTCCTCAGCACTGATTTATCCTTAGTCGCCTCGTACGACACCCACGGGAGAGATTTGGGGTGGTGACAATTGTATTCTACTCTGCCGTCACCATACGGCACTATTTTAAAAAATTACCGTCAGTTCTTGACAGTTCTTCCATTCCATACGATAAAATGTCAAAAACCGTCGGTTAAATAATAATCGCCTGTTTGAGTGTTGGTGAACTCTGGTCTAATGCTTTATTCCGTAGATGACGTTGTGCTAAAGTGTTCCATCAGCTTATGATGCTGACTGTACCATACTGTTGATAAGCAACGCCAAACCTGCTGGTTGGCCAACTGTTTATTTAAATTTAAACAGTCGCAGAATACACAGATCAGTTTTTCAGTTTAACGGGTTATTACTTTCACGGCTTTTTCTTCCAAAGACCCTAACCCCTAACTTCAGCTCTTAACCTACACTTGGGTCACAAGTCCCAGGCGCTGCCACTGATTCCCCTCTCTGCCACACTATGGGCCCGGTACCCGCACAGGATGCTACGAGTTTTCGTCTCAGGGGCGAGGTATGAGAACGCTGCTGCCAGTAAGGCCTGGCACACATTGACGGCACGGCACGGCAAGGGATCCTTCGGCATCCCCTACATGTAAGCGCACACTGGTGGTAACAATGCCGTGGTATCCATAAACATGCCGAGGCATTCTTAGGTCTTGTCTTGTCGCGGTATCTCTCGGTATCCCGAAGACTGCCAATGCCAAAGCGTTCCGAGGGATGCCGAGGCGTTCCGAAGGCTGCCTACACGCCATGCCTAAGCATCCCAAAGCATTATTTTTGTACCTACGACTTTCAATATTCAACTTTATTTGAATACTCTTTACTTATATTTGTCACCTAAAAATACGCCATGCCGTGCCGCCAATCTACGCCGGCTCTAACGTCCTTATTTAATAAACACGATTTAAGTATACACTAGTTACTCAGTGTTTTTTCAGACGAAAACAAAACGCGGAATAGCTATACCATGTTAACTACAAGTTTATCAATAAGACGGTATGAGTTAATCCCTCCCCCCACTACACGGCACGCCTGAGCCGAGGTCCGCGCCTTTAGAGGCACCCTCAGGCCTACCGATCCAAGCTCCGACTCGGGCTCCCTGCGAGGCTCTCCGCGGCAGTATATCTCCCTCGGGAGATGCCGTCCCCGCACGGGGGACGCCTGCTGTGAAGGCACACCCTCACAGGGAGTGCTCGACTGCAAGGCTTGAGCACACGTTTGGCTTTAGGTCAAGGTCTTCGCCTTCCCAAAAAAACCCGGTAGATGCTGTAAAGGCCTATCGGCCAACAGCCTAGGTCCATCACAAAAAAAAAAAAAAGGTATGAGTTAATGAAGAATGCACATTACATATTGAGATGCGTCCGCAACGAGTCCCGCTCGGCGGTGAGCTTGGCGAGCAGCTCCTCGTGTTGCCGGTCCGCGAACTCCAGCTGGCTGCGCAGCCGGAGCGCCAGGTGCGACTTCTCGCGCAGCTCGCACTGCAGCTCTTCCAGCATTTGAAAGCCTGGGAGGAAAAGCGACAACAGGGATGATGACACTAACAAATAATCACTGGTATATATAATGATTTATAATAATAATTAAGGATAAGGAAGGCTCCAGTCATCCGTGACCATGGTGCATGTAACTGTGCCGAAATATCGGAATCATAACAAAATCCAGGTACGTGGTATAAATACCGTTTTTTCACAATTTAAAGATGAAAGTGACCACGTAAGCTTAAAACAATATATAGGATTAGGAGATTCGATATTTATTTTATAAAAATTAAAGTACAAAACTTAACAATCCGCCACATTTGCTAAAACGCCGCGTGACGTCATTTTTTAGCTTTCTCCATTTGACATTTTATTTGCCAATCAAATTCACTAGTTTAATATAGAAACTGGCCTTTTGGAATAGTGACGTCACACAGACGCCATTGCTATTTTGGCGTTTTGGCGGAAATTTCAAATTGCATTATTCAAAACATGTTTTTTCTATCAAAATCGAGTTTTTACAAAAATATATTTTATTTTGAGGTAAAGTAGACATGTATCCCTGTGCCTGTAAAATGCT
Source organism: Cataclysta lemnata (assembly GCA_963931975.1). Taxonomy (NCBI): domain Eukaryota; kingdom Metazoa; phylum Arthropoda; class Insecta; order Lepidoptera; family Crambidae; genus Cataclysta; species Cataclysta lemnata. The sequence continues at coordinate 2,738,287 of OZ008350.1, read as the reverse complement.
TCCCTATCTAGCATAAAAAAAAATTAACAATGAGCACTAAACATTTCAAAAATCCTTTTTTACGGAATGAACTGATATCGTCGGTCTAATTAACAGAGTTTGTAACTCCAAAAGTATTGAAATTAGACTTTCGATGCCATCTGGTGTAGATTTCTTACTAATATAATGAGAATATTAGGGAAAAAGCTTTAAAAATTTAATTCTGGAAGTCAATTACTGTTAAATTCATCATTACTTAACAAATATTACTCTCAATGATAAAAATAATTAGTTTTTACTGGCTCAATAAAACTCACCCAAAAGAAGATACTAACTCTGATAATTAGACAGATGATTTAAAGTTTGGTATTCATAATTAATAGGCCAATATTTCTATCAATTTACCCATCCTATATTTTTTTTCAGTGTTTCCTATTTAATCAATATCCCAGCGGATATGTTTTTATAATTGTGTCATCTGATTTAATTTTTAATTGTCATTGAAAGATTACATTTAAATAAATATGGCTATATACATACACAGGAGCACTGCAAAAATACTGTTGTCTCATTTAATAGGCAATTAAACCAATGTTTTTTTTTACAAAAGCAAATTATCAACCTATTTGTTGAATAAATATTATCACGAAACTTATTTAACAGACTGATTTGGGACAGCACAATTAATATCTAACAATCTTGATTTTGATAAATGTTCATACTGATATTGATGATAAATTTTTACTTCATCATAAATAGATTATTATTTTGGCTGCAACAGCATTAATTTCACAGAACATTTTCCATTGTTACAAATGTAGATGTTAGTACACTTCTGCCTACCACTTTACGGTTAAACAGACATGATTTATGTATGTGATTTATGTATGTATGAAGTTTGCTGTGGTTGCTTGGATCATGTATAACTATATAAGTCCTGAAACAGAAACAGTGTACAAAAAGATGCACTCCTATTTCAAAGAGTGATTCATGATACACTCAAAACAATGACAGGAGGAGATGTATTAGTATTTGATGCCAATGCGCTGACCCCCAGATAACCTGGGAATAAGGCAGGAAGATGATAATTGTTTCCCACATTATCATTTTCCTACTGCTGAGGAAGAAATTGGAATAATATAAACTTTAAAAACTTACCATCTGATATTCCCGAATCCGAATCCTGCGGTGCGGGCCCACATTTCAAATTGAAACTGAAAATACAACAATAAAATTTTTGTATTAAATTATATACTAGCATTATGTTAGAAAATATTATATTTAACATAAATTTCTTTTTAAAAACATTTAAGTTCAGTTAATAAGCAGGACCGCAGCTAAACCGAACCAACAGCAATTCTCTGAAAAAAATCTGTACAGAAACAAAAACGCACTAGGCTAGTCAGAAAGACACTAATGCCATTAGGAAATTGTATGTAATCCGCATACAACAGTGCCGACAATATATCTACCTATATATATATACTAACTAACCCACTATCTATCAGTGTCAGTGAAAATTTATATTCTATCCATACTCTTCAGGGTCATATTATATTTCACTGACACTGATGAATACATTACTTCATGTGTCGGCACTGTTGTGTGCCGAAAGGCCTTTATTGTATTCAAAATTCGTCGTTCATATTCAATACCTGCATTGGGATGAATAAAAAACATTTATCAATTCTAGATGTCACCAAAGTGACAAAAGCTATTTCAGTAAAAGTTACAACACTATCAAGAAATTGCTAAAAAGAATACCCACCTCTCATCAAGATCAACTTTCGACTTTTGACTCTCACTATAGTTATTAAGAGCTCTAGCAAGTTTAGAAACACTGATTTCTGGATTTTCCTGCTCTGGGTCAAGGAGGGACCTAAGGTGACTGTATTCTGTCCTATGTAAAAAAAAACAAACAAAAATAAGTATAATTTATGTTTATTTTTAAGCTAGACAGGGAAGCTCTTGGCTTTCATCTCATCTGATCGTAAGTGACAATAAGGGCCAAAGATGGACGCTTCATCTGGACCGCTCAACCGCCAGGGCTGCCATTCTTATCACAAATTATTGGAAAACAATAATTCTGTTAACATTATTATGGCAACAGATTTTGATTAAGTAATAAGTAACCTTATTTGTAACCAATAATCATTACTTAGTTATACATTTTATTTAATCATTATAGTCATTCATTCATAGTCATACAGGTAAATAGTTGTTATCCAGGTTTTATTATTGGTTTATGTTCAGAATTAAGTAAGTTTTTGTGGGAAACTGGTGTTTATAGTAGGGTAAAACCCCTGTGAGACATCTCAAGAAATACTGATTTAATCCCACACTTATAAAATGAATTAGAGACATGTTTAAGATTTTTGTATTGCCATTAAACTGAATAAAACCATTGAATTATGAAATAACCAAACATGTGAATGGGCATGCAAAATGTGGGTGTTAATTAATAACATCTGCCCTACCCCTTTGGGGATAAGGGGTTTTAAATATTAGTATATGAATAGGAAATAATATAATTTGTTTTGTGTACGTACATTCGTACAGAGGTCTTGGTTTGACAACAATCTCGCCTGATGGAAAACGATGATATTAAGGTCTAAGATGGTACATTATAGCATAGAAGTTTAACTTCACTTAATTTTATGCTATCCCAGATAACTTACTTGTTAGTTTTAATAAGCGGAGCGAATTTATTCATCAAATCGTCAACTCTTACGGTTGCGGAGCTTTCCGCACCGCAAAAGTCAAATATTTGCAATGCAGTCACGTAATACTCTGAAGGTAAAAAAGAAATAATTAGCATTGAGTTCATTTTCGATAATTTGATATAAACATATGTATTTCACACACCAACGGGGAGTAGTATTTTTAAATTATAAATGCTTGCTTACCGTCCACATTAGACGTATCCATATCCGAGGTCATTTATTTAATATTACGTATTAAAACACAATTTCAGATTCCCTTAAGTCTTATTAATCATACGAGTAAAGAATTAAGCTAAGAATAAGATGCGGTAAGCCGGTAACTGTTAACACAAATGTTTATTTTACATTGGCCTAAATAAATTCGTTACGCTAGGTACACCGACAAAAATAGTCTCCAAAACGGTTGGCGGTTGCTGTTAGACGTTTCTAGTGAAGTAACATAGTATGACATAATAATTGATTGTAGTATCGATACCGAAAAGGTAATACTTTTAAAAAACTCACTGACATTTTTGCATTATTCTCAACTAAACAAGCGTCAGTCTTAATTCCATGCAGAACATAATATCAGAAATAATATCAAAGACCAGGAGTATGATACTTCCATGGTATAGATTTAATAATAAACGAATTTTCTAATAAATTTCTGGAGGTATATAATTATAATGAACTAGAAATTAATAATACTATGAGCATAGTAACAGACTGCGGGCCAGATAAGTCTGCGCGCGAGGGTTGGCGCTACTCGCTAACATTGACACTCCTAGACAAACACAATAGCAGACAAAGTTTTAGTTCCAATTTTAACCACGCGCCGACTTATCTGGCCCGCACTCTAGTACGAGTGAATTGGACCTCCTTGATGGATGCCTACTATCCGAATACTGAAAAGCTACCTACTCTTGAGCACTGCAGAGGTATATAGTTAACTCTCTTAATTAATTATCTCTTTTAAATTCCAGAAAAATTACAACTGTAGTAGATTTTCCATCAAGTGCACAAAATGAATCATTTTTGTCCGAGACTGATAGTAATGTCGACGATAAAAATCGTTCTGTGGACTAGTTAGAAACTCTGCTTTTCACTTCGATAGCGAGGAAATAGAACAGTAGTTTATCATAACATGTCTAAAATTAGTACAGTTTTGAATAGTGAAGGAAATTGTTTTTTCCATTGATATAGGCTTGGGTTGCAGACCTATACAGCCAAGTATTAAATTAATTTTGAAATAATAATTTTCTTAAATAATTTAATTACCTACTTGAATTAAAATTTTAATATCTTCTATGTCTTAAAAAACACATTAGGCAAATAAATTTAAGTAAATAATAAAATAACAAATTTTATCTGTGAATTTCTTATTGTGTTTGGCTGCATGGCTTATTTTCTTTGCCTTAATATAGACACATATATGAGTAGATACGTTAATGTCCTAGAGCACAAAATTCGATTTTGTGCAGCCTATATCCTGCACAAATAAGCACTTTCAGAGCATGAGAAGTGAAAATATAATTATTAATAAACTCTGATATACAAACAGCAATGCAATAAATTAAATGTGTACTTTATAAAAAATATTTAAATTATTTTAAATTTATTTTACAATACTACTCAAATATGCCTGTTGGTTAAATTTTGGTTGAATAAACGTCAATTTTGTCAATACTCAAAATGTTAAGCCGGACTCAAACTTTGAGCAGCGAGCGATAGCGTTTCAGTATTCGGGGTGCGGCATCACTACTGGCGATGCAAAGCACAGACGATATAGTGATGCTACGCATATGCAAAGATTTGCTGTCTAAGAGAGCCACACTTTGACAGTGACAGGCAGTTTTGTATACAAATAAACGTACGGTAATAATTTTTTTGTTGTTAATTGATTTATTAACAACAAATAAATTATTAGTGTGGTTTTCTTGCTGCAATTGTGATAATTATGTTGTATTATGTTGTATATAATAAACTATTTGATTTTAATTTTAACATTATATTAATGTTAGAAAAATTAGTATAAAGATTTTGGTGGTTAGAAAAAGAATTTCGAAAAATTATGATCTTGAGGCGGGAATCGAACTCGCGTCCGCTGCTATCCGGGCAGGTGCCTGACCGCTCGGCCACCCAAGACTCGCTCTTGGGTGGCCTTCCCGCCTCAAGATCATAATTTTTCGAAATTCTTTTTCTAAAGTGATGATCACCGAACTATTTACGTATCCATTACTACTTTACTATAATGCTATTGTGACACTTGTCCTGTGATAACAGCAATGTATTAGTAAATAGTTCGGTGATAATCACTTTCAACTGTCAAAAAAGTTAGGGAAGAGGCCTACAGTGGATTTTTAGAAATCTTAAAATCCACGATCTGAATCAAGTATCGTCGATAAATAGTCTCCAATCGATATTTATCGCGTTAGTAGAGGATAGCAACCAGTCAAAATAATCACACATACATTTTTTTCCAGCGGAGGAGCTCGCTAGCGCAGTGGCATAGCGCGCTTGGCCTGCGATTCCATAAACTATGCAATATTCGCTAAGGCCGGTCATTGGATGGGTGACCAAAATTTTATTATCTCGAGTTCCTGCATGCTTAGAAAGGCACGTTAAGCCGTTGGTCTCGGCTGCATATACATACATCAATCACGCCTATCTCCCCGAACAATTGTACTGGATTGGACAATTGTATTCTACTCTGTCGTCACAACACGGCACGTACGTACTCTATGAAATTTACCGTCGTACTGACGCGATCCATATCGTATGTGTATATTACTAGATAAATATCACAATAAATATCGCGGTACATATCGAGCGTGTAAGCGTGTAGCATTCGTATGTTATGTTATGTATTCGCAAGTGTTCTAGCTGGGTCCAATCATTTATTTTCTCCATGACAGTACTTATAGTGTTGTGACCAAAAAGTGATTAGTATATACGATATCGATAATACAAATTCCCTTTTCACAGCAAACAAAATGCTAGATCTAATAAAAAATGCATGTGCGGAAGTAACTGCGGGCCTAGCACGGGGACGTGGACAAGTGTCTCTCCACCACTTGACAGTATTTTGTCTCGGGATTTAGTGCAAGTTAGAGCGAGAGGAAAAGATTTTCTGTCCGCCGAAAGAGATGTGTCCACGTCCCGTGCTACGGGGACTGCCGTAAACAGATATACTTAATATTGTTCCCAATGAGAACCCAAAATACTATATTTTTTTCATATCAAACTATTTATCGTATTATTATTGTCCCCTATGCTATTTTTATTACGTTTGATATTAAAATTTATCGTATTTTTTTAAAACTACTGCATATACAGGGCGTCCCACGGCCATGCCACACGGAGGGAAAGTATATTAAATATTGAACGTAGGATATTTTACTAAAAGAAGACATCGTTTTATTTTTAATAATAAGTAGAACTGCATTTACAGATTTTTTAAAAATCGCCTACCTCAACCGGGAATCGAACCCGCCAAATGTGATAGAAAAATTACTTGTATTTTATAATAGCGTTTAAAAGGGCTACTCATAAGCATTATTTTTTCCTAAATAACCTAGCATATTAAATGAAACTAAGATCATAAAATTTTTCATTTTATTTAAATTTTTGTTCAGGGAAATTTCCTCTGACTTGGCCATGCTTCCAACCTCCAACCAAAGACCTTGACATTGTCATGTTACACCACGGAAATCTCGTATCTCAAGTGGGTAGGTCTTTGAAATGATAATGTTAATTGTTGGAAGCATGGCCAAGTCAGAGGAAATTTCCCTGAACAAAGTTTTAAATAAAAAGAAGACTTTTAGTAAAATATCCTACGTTCAATATTTAATATACTTTCCCTCCGTGTGGCATGGCCGTGGGACGGCCTGTATACACCCTGACATTTGAGTGGTTGTTTTCCCCAAGCAAAATATTTTCCTTTAGTAGTACTATGGAGTCATGTGGGTATTCTTTTTAAATTTAACATATTTTTATCTCAACAAATAAAAAAAATCATCATCAACTCGTAACCGTGACAACCGATAGTTTGGTTTACAAGATACCTCGGCCACCGCCCCGCCGCCCGCCTCCTGGCAGCCCCTTGCCGGGGGGAATGGAAGGGGGGGTAGCCTTTCCTATTGGTCCGAGGTTGGTTTGGAGTTTCGTTTGTCACTATGTATTACAAATATATATGTGTATTACAAAACTGCTATTTTTTTATTTGAATAAAAAAGAACTGCACAAATCTATTGTATTTCTAATATAGAATCATTTTACTGCGGGAAAACAACCATTAAAATGTCTCGGTGTACACTCAATTTTTATTAGATATTAAATATTAGTTGGGATCAAGGAACAAAATTAGGCAGTTGTCATATTTTTAAACCTCCCATATTAAATTTTTTGGGAAACGTCAGCTACTAACAACAGCTACATTCTAAGGGAGCTGTCATCAAGAAAAACGAATGGACGGAGGCTTGGCTGAAATAATTATAAATGCTATTACCAATACGAAAGATTGCTTTCACCGAAATCTTGAATCTTTGTTTTTCAAAGTAGGGTTTGACGATCTAATCGAGGAATAAACAAATACAAAAATACGGTTAAGTATGTATATTTTTCTAAAAATAACATTAAAAAAGTAATTTGGCAGCAAATCATCTCTCTCTTATAGTGTTCAAGATTTCCACGAGACCTCTGTGCACCTTCAGTAAGATCAATTGTGTTTCAATCATGGTGAAGTCGCTCAGTTCAATCTGAAAAGATTAACATTCTTTGAAATAATATTGCAAGAAATGTCAAAAAATTCTATGCCAGGTAACCACAATATGTCCTAGCACGGTACGTGGACAAAATCTCTTTCCACCACTTGATAGTGTCTTGTCTCGGAATTTAGTGTGAGGGTGGCATGTGGAGCCTAACTGCCGCACTCAGAGACGTCAAATAACGTTAGTTAGGGTCTATGGTCTAGATTTGAATGAAAAGTTTTGACATTAAATACTCATTAAAGTTAATTGACGTCTCTGAGTGCGGCAGTTAGAGTGACAGAAAAATATTTACTTTTCCCCGAGGAGATTTGAGTCCCGTGCTACGAGGCAGCCTTTAAGGAAGGGAGAGTCTGGGATCTACTGCGAGCTAATTTACAAGTCTTAACGAAGACCTACTACCACCCTAAGTTTAACTTACCCCATCAGGAGGATCCTTATCCCGTGGTGGGAATCTACCATACATTCTTTCGCAGATAGCACAGATGCCGCACCACGTACGGAATTTCAACGTGTTCTCGTTAGACTGCAATAAAAAGCAAGTTATGGGTAGTATCGAATCTTCCTAGTCGTTTTTTAAATTTAAAATGCCCATTAAATGTAAACCTTTAGTTTTGACTGGACACGTGTAAATAAGAGCTCAAGCTTTTTTGTCAATGATTCTAGAACTCGATATTTTAAATATAGGGGAAGATCGGCCAAAGCGAGTTTTTTTATGTACCTATATAACTATGTATTTGCCAATATGCAAGGCGAGGGATGGACGCTTAAGTTCCTTCGGCCGAGAATATTGAAAAATAAGATATTGAACAAAATTATTTTAAGAATCTCCGTTTTAGGCTGTATATCCGCTCTGGGCTCTCTTCCTCTAACTTCGCGCACGCTGAGGTGGCGTTACCCTACATTTTAATGAGCAAATTCCTCACATCTTCCTCTCCACTACCGTTAGCTAACGGTTTCTTAAATCCAGTATCAAGAAGCGTCAGCTTGATGTCATCTGGAATACTCTCCTCTTCTTCATAGTCTTGCCAGCCCATGAGATTCTTGAAGTGACCGGCTTGTTGCTCTGTGAGGATGCCACCCATCATCAGCAGTAGACCTTCTTCAATGTCCTGGCAAGAGAATGTACTATTGCAATAATCTAGTCTGTATCCGTTATTGTGATTGGGACCATGTACTATGCAACCTTGATAGGCATCCTGTAGCCCCTATCTCTGAACTTCCTTAACACTGTTAGGTACAACAGTTGCTTCGACTTCTTCAGTGTAACGAACCTGGACGCGTAGTTCATAGGGGTGAGACCTGAAAAAAAAATTCGTATAAAAAAGATTCATATCTGTCATGCTGGTCTGGGAGCGAAAACATATCATACATACGATTTGCCATCCCCAAGTCGACTAAGAGAGATCGCCCTGAGTATTATACGATTAACCAGCTCGGGGCACCCAAAAAGTGGAGGGCCAACCACCAACAATAGTATAGTATTATATATAGTAGTATAGTATAAGTCAAAGAGGGTTAGTACCAGAAAGGCGGCCGTTGGAATTTTGTTATCCCAATTACTGTCTTCGTTCATCGGACTCTCGACATTTTTAACAGTTATCGTTAAACAAGAGAGTTTAAATACCCGTCGATCCGTCTGGGCCAGCATGGTGGATTAAGGCCCATTCTCCCTATATCCTTACATCCATAGTGAAGGCTTATACCCAACAGCCGGATCATTAAAGAGCTGGTGATGATGATGAGAGTTCAAAGCTTCACATCATAACGCAAAGGTTCTGCGTGAAAAAGCAAAGTTGTATCTTCTTGTTATAATAACAAGGAGATGTATCAGCTTGAAATAAAAGCTATCATTCACCGTAATTGACTTACTTTCCAAAGCCATGGAGTCGATCGGCAGGGAGAAGTATGCGTTCTGCCTAGAGAAGACGCGCGGCACGTGCAGCCAGTCGCCGAGGCTGACGGCCGGCACGCGGAGCTCGCGCAGCAAGGCCTGGAGCTCCGCGCCTGGCGGACGCTCCGGCCGCGTCCGCAGAGCTTCCTCCAGCACGTAGCGCCTCTGAAAAAATTTGAGGTTGCTCTATTGTCGGTGGCGGTGATTGTTAGAAACTGGCTGCTCGTCAGTTCCATTTTTGATTTATAGGTGTTTATGACATGTTTTTTTAGATTTTTAATTTTGCCATTTTGTTGTTTTGGCACTTGTTTTTGTAGCACAGTCGCGGTCGATACAAACGGTCATTGGGGTGGAAATGGCGGCCACTCACTTTTGGGAAGCGCAGCTTTTGTAGACCATAATAGGTGGCTAAATACGAGCGGCGCAGGACCGATCGGTTTGGAGATTCTTGGGGAGACCTATGCCTACACCAAAATTGTACTCAAAGCTTTGTCACACTTGCGCACCACAACAATCTGGACCATATCGAGAAATTTGGCACTGAGTCATTTGTCCCAATGACTGACCCAGTGCTTCAGCCATCCACGCTTCGTGACTTCATAAGTAATTTAATTTCTATTGCTACCAAAAAAGAACAATATTGATTTTGATAAAATGGAAGTGATTAGACTTTTGAAAGTAGTTTAGATTCTGGCTGAATGATAATACAGCCAGAATCTAAACTGCTTTCAAATTAAACCACATAGGGAATAATAAAGGTAAACATACTTTAGTATCGAATTCAGTTTCAATTGCCTCCTCGTCCACCTCCCTGTGTAAGTACTTCAGCATGTCGTCCTCAAGGAATGAGTCCGTCTTTCTGGCGGCAACTGTTTTGATGGCTGGTAGAGTTATGATGTCGTCATCAGGCGCTACGGCTATAGAGCCGCGGGAGCTAGGATTATGGGAGTCTGTCCCGATGCCTGCGATCTGGAAAATAAGCAAAGAAGATTGACGAGATCGTATGTCGCACTGTCTTTCAAGAAACTTCACACCTATTGTAGACGATTGCGTGCTACGGGCGATAGCTGAAGAGGACAGCATGCTACAAGTGACGACACCCCCTCACCCCCTGCAAAATTTCAATACGAGCAACGCTTACTTGGGTTTCCGGATCTTGCTGCGACTGCGCAGCCAGACCAGCGGATGTCAGCCGATCGCTTTGACGACCCTTGCGTCTTCGCTTGCCTCGCCTTCTGCCTTCGCCACCCCCTATGATCGATTATCAATGGTTGATGCAATCAAAATCAAAATGCGTTTATTCATATCTGCCACTGAGTGGTCCGAACCGAACGTACAGAAAGTTACTGTATATAAAGTATCTATTATATCTACTATAGTATCTATTATACTACCTATTTATACACTTAACGTGGTGTTTCTTTGAAGAAGAGTTCACACTGGAAGTGGAAAAACCCTACAGCTACAAAGGAGTGCTCTGCTAGTAAAAACAAATATGATTTAACGAACCTCCGTCATCAGGATTCACCATGACAGACTCGCCGTCGTCAACCGCCTCGGTGCCAGTTTTAGAACGCTGGGAAGCCGGTGTTTCTACCTTGTTGGTTTTACCTTTGATTGCCTTTCCCAAGCTAAGAGCTTTAAGTTGATTCTGAAAAAGACAGCCTTGGCCTTAGAGTAAAAAAAGAAGAATATTTGTAACATTAAAACTAGATTAATATTAATGCGTTTACTGTTACAAGCAAGGAATTCTATATTGACTACCTCGAGCTTCTTGAAAAACGGTTCACTGTCATACGAAAGCAGTTGCTCCTTCTTTTTTAATTTAACATTCGGGGGTAGTTTAATAGGAAGCTTCATTCTCTTCCTTTGCCAAGTCGTACCAAATGACGTCATCGAGTAGACTATATTAGAACCCCTCTTCCTGGTCTTTGGGACGTAGCTGATCACTATCCTGGTAAGATGCATAAGGCTGCAATCGCAAGGCGACGGGGGAACCACAGGAGGGATACTCAAAGGCTTACGTTTGACACGTCTTGGCTTTACAGTCTTTAAGTTGTCTCCTGTGACATAGAAACTTTTTTTTTCATTTCTTTTCTTATTTGTCGCTTTATCTTTTGTGATGGACAATAGCTTCGTTTTAGAAACTAAAAATGGCAACATTATGGCTCCGTTTATATTCTTTTCCTTATCTAATAAGCATCAGCTGCTGTATGGTGCGCGATGTACCGCTGATATCGGACTAACGCTTTTAGGTCGGCAGCAATATAATATTGATTGTTCGTTGCCTTATCTGACGTTTTTCAACGCTCTAGTAAGTATTGAAAATTAAGGTAGCACCTACCTGGGTACTTAACGACTTCGACAATTCAAGCCAAAATTAATTATGGTCTAAGCAAACATGATAGATATGCAAAGGTGGCACCTGCCTACATGTGATTAATATCTACGTTCTATATGAATAAAGGTACAACAGCGAGTTTGAGGAGCAAGGTCTTGCAAAGGCAGACTACTAAGAGGGCCAACTATTACAAGATTTTTTTTATATTAGCAGAAAAAAATAGCGAAAATGTAAATTCACTTAGTATATTATTTAGTAAATTCACAAATTCAATAGTCTTAAATTTCTTCTTTAACTTGAACTTCTTACCGTTTGACTTTACGCGGCCCTTCTATAATCGTATTTTTTCGGGACTTTCCGCCCAATACTACCTACCTCTATTTATACCTACTTCTACTTTTTTTTTAATATGATCGAAGTTGGACCGTTCAGTCGGCGGCCGTTCATAGCCTCACAGTGAAGAGGTAGACCTTGAGTTAGGTCATTATGGAACGCAAAAAGAGAAAGACATTCACCTTTCTAGCAGTTCTCACGCTAGCTGGCTCTTTCACAGGCAGGACCCGCTGCGACAGGACCAACGGCGACGCCAACGGTGGCAACTGCTCACACTGGCCCTTGGCTAACCGGTTGTGGGCGCCGTCCGACAAATTTAGCGACGGCAGCGTTGACCGGTCGTTAGTGGCTGTTGTCGTTTGACCTATTGTCAAATCCGAAGTCGCGTGGTAGTACAGGGTTTCCTGGAATAGGGGAGTCTTCATCATCACCAGCTCACTAACGTCCCCACTGGTGGGGCACAAGCCTTCCTTATAGTCCGCAGAATATAGGAAGAATGGGCTATATCCCACCACGCTGGCCCAGTGAGGATTAGTGGATATTAACGACTGCAGATGCACCCGGGACCAAAGGCTTAACGTGCCTTCCGAATACGGAGGAATAGGAATAGGAAATTTTGATCACCAATCCTATGACCAGCCTTAGTAAACGTTGCTTAATTAATCCAATCGCATGCCAAGCGCGCTATGCCACTGCGCTAGCGAGCTCCTCTCGCTCTAAATCACGAGACAAAACACTGTCAAGTGGTGGAGAGAGATTTTGTCCACGTCCCGTGCTAGGCCTACTGACCTGACTGTGACTCCTCCTCAAATCCAGCACAATAGCAGTTCTCTGGTGCGGTTGGTCGGGAGTGAGGCACCTCCTGGACCCTCTGGACTTGCCGCTGGCCAACGTAGGCGCTGGAGTGTGGGGTCTGGAGTCAGTTTCCGTATATCTGTAATTAAATTCATAGGTACATCATCACGCTTATATCCCGCGGGCAGAGGTGAATTAACACCCACTTTTCGCCAATTGGTTTAGCTCTCGCCATTGCTGTAGGTAGGTGGCGAGCCTATTGCCATTTATTGGGCAGGATAGTTGCCGTACATTGCTGCTGCCTGTACCTAATCTGAGAGAGGAGAGAGATTCTTGAAACAGAGAGCCGAAATAGTGGAGGGTGGCCGTGTGGTGACGGCAGAGTAGAATACAATTGTCACCATCCCAAATATCTGCCGTGGGTGTCGTACAAGGCGACTAAGGATAAATCAGTGATGAGGAATGGGCAGCAGCGTTCCTCTTATACCACCGTCCTGGCAATGTACTGCGACTTTTGTGCCCGATAAATGGCAATAGGCTCGCCACCTATTACATGGGACTTAACATAATTGGCGAAACGCGGGTGCTAGTTCACCTCTGCCCCCGTAGCACGGGACGTGGACACATCTCTTTCCAGGGGCAGAAAATCGTTTCCTCCCGCTCTAACTCGCACTAAATCCCGAGACAAAACACTGTCCAGTGGTGGAGAGAGACTTGTCCACGTCCCCGTGCTAGGCCCGCAGTTTTGGTATATTTGGGATAAATTTCCCGCCAGTGTCTGACTGGGGCGGCCAAAGGTTTCAAAGATGACGAGGATGGGCAGCAGCGTTCCTGGCGTACCACCTCACCAATACTGCAATTTTTTTTCGTGGAAAATTTTCAATGCTCATATACATGAATAACACCTATATCCTCGAAGGGGTAGGTGGAGGTGACTTAAGGGTGCGGAATTTAGCAATCAAACAGGCTTAACGTTAAAACAAAATTAATTAATGTTTGGACAGCATTTGGAAGCAATCTGTGCCCTTTTGGTCTAGAGGACACGAGAAACTACCACACAATTCCTTTGACCATACCAATATATATTTCTATTTCGATTTTATTTCTTCTTTTACAGTAAAACTGAAATATAATAATAATTGAAAACATCTCACACACAACTAACTCTTATTATTAAGCAATTTCAATATTGAAAAATTTATACCATTCGTAATACTTTATTTAAATTTTGACGCTATTTATATTGTATTGTCGAATTCATCTATACAGACTAATAAGAATCATTGGCAAAAATATGGATATTGTTTACAAAATGTCAGTAGGACCCCATCACTAGCTTAAATTACGCTGACCTGCCAAGCACTTTTTGTATTTCATTTCATTCAACTGTAGGTATCTTCTTATTTGTGTTTACAGTGTATTTTTTCGTTTTAATACTCAACAAAAATAGAAAAAATAATTGAAAGTTTTATTTAAAAATCATGATAATTGGCTTATAACATCTATCTTAAATTAATTTATCTTCCTGTCCTAACCCCAGAGGGGTCAGTGCATTATGTCTCCTCTTCCGTTCATGTCGGCCAGACGTCAGAAATTAAAGCCATTTACTCCCTTTTCTTTCTTATTAACATCCTTCTCACCGGATAAGCAATGAATGAATAGAAGTGTATACATACATAAATCACGCCTATATCCCCGAAGAGGGAGGCAGAGGTGAACTAGCATCCACGTTTTGCCAAATTATTTTAGGTCCCATGTAATAGGTGGCGAGCCTATTGCCATTTATCACAAAAGTCGCAGTACCTACTATTGCTAGGTGATATAAGAGGAACGCTGCTGCCCATTCGTCATCGCTGATTTATCCTTAGTCGCCTTTTACGACACCCACGGGAGAGATTTGGGGTGGTGACAATTGTATTTTACTCTGCCCGCACCACATGCATAGAAGTGTATGCTTGTAGAAAAGTAATGAAAATGACCATGCCGACAATACCATTAAAATCAATTCTTTGTTACCTTCGAAACATGTCTTCTGTGACGATGTCATGAGGAGTTCTGTTTTTTTCTGGAGACTTGAGGTTGTGGAACTTTGCCAAGTCCTCGTAAATATGATGAGCTTTCCCTTCCAGTAGCTATAAAAGTAATTAAATTCTTACTCTAATTATACCATCAATTATCAAGATTCTAAACAAACCACAGTCATTGACCAAGCGTTCTTAAAACGTAGGTACTTGTTTATCATCATCACCAGCCCTTTAATATCGCCACAGGCCTTCTTTATAGATGAAAGAATATAGGGAGAATTGGCCATAATTGCAATTTGTGGGTATTAGGAACCGCCTGACATTCAGCGGCTTAATAACGTGCCTTCCGAAGCACGGAGGAACTCGAGATCGAGAAATCACTCTTTGAATGATATTTATAAAGTCGTTCTGTAGTTTTAGGTAAATAAATAATAACTATACACATGTCGAGAGGAGGATGTGCGGAACATGCATGACTGTGTTGTCACAGACAAAATGAAGCCAGATAACTTTTGAAGATCGAACCCGCATCCTCCGCAAACCGGGCAGACGCGGCAGTTTGTGGAGAGCGGGGGTTCGATACCCGCCATTATTTTTCGGACCTCTTTTATTTGTAATATTTTTTCTACATACACAAATCACGCCTATACTGGGCGTAACAGAGAGGTAGTCATATTTAAAGGGGTTATTCAGGCCATCAAACTGAACAACTTTCGGTAAGGGACTCTCAGAAAAAAAAACACTTCCCCATACTAAACCGAGAACCAGCTGACATCATCATTGTATGGGGGAGTAGGTATTTATTTTTTCTGAGATTTCGATTTTGGTCCCTCAGCGAAAGTTGTTCAGTTTGATTGCCTGAATAACCCCTTGCTTTAAATATGTCTACACCTCTCTGTTACACCTTGTATACTCGAAGGGGTCGGCAGAGGTGAATTAACACTCACTTTTCACCAATAAGCTAGGTCCCATGTAATAGATGGCGAGCCTTTGCCATCTATTGGGCACATAAATTGCAGTATATTGCTAGGTGGTTTATGAGGAATGCTGCTGCCCATATACTCACTGTCTATGACCTTAGTCGCCTTGTACGACACCCACGGAAGAGACGGGGGTGGTGACAATTGTATTCTGCTCTACATGGCTTTTTAATAATGTTCAAATATGAACAAATAATATGGTGGATAGAAAAAGTTCGTCCTGATGAACCCGCGTCCACTGCATTCCGGGCAGGTGCCTAAACCGCTCGGCCAACCAAGACAGTTGGTTGGCCGAGCGGTTTAGGACTAATTTATCGAACTTTATCTAACATTAATATAATGTTCAAAGCAAAATAGAAATGTCAATAAAATAACAAAGTGTATCGTCCTCACCCAAGATTCTTTGATCCGCTTCACATACTCCTTAGCCTCACTATCGGCGGGGTGGTTGCAGAGGACCGAACAGGAGTGCGAAAACGGGTTGTAGAGCCCAGCGTAGGGGCGCAGCATGAACGGCGCGGGGGTGACATCGCATCGTAGCTCCACGCTGGTTTCGTTGCTCTAACAAGACGAAGAAGAGAACATTGAGTTGTAGACGAGTAAACGAAGCTTCAAGGTAACTTAATTGAGCTCGACACTCTTCTTCTCCCTGTCCTTTTCCCAGTCTATCTGGGTTCGGCGCAGTATGTTACCATTCACATCGGTCAGACGTATAGGTAGGTAATCAAGCCATCCACTCTCTTGATTCATATCATCCATCACACCGGAAACGTTCTCTTGGATGAATGAATAAATAGAAGAGACGAACAGACCATGCCGAGAACAGAGAGAGTGATTGGAATGACAATATTTCAATCCATACAGCTTTTGATTTTGGCTTAGGTTTTACAACCGGTGGCCTGCCTTACTCTTTGGTATGCTTTTGTTGGTGGTTTGCCCTCTATCAATCAGGTGCCCCAAGGTGCTTATTGGTCTACACCGGGCAATCTTCCTTGGTCGCCTTTTCCTACACCCATGCGATGAGTCGGGGCCGAACTGCTGGCACATTGTACGTTATTTTTCGCTTTCAGGCTAGTGTGAAAGAAGTATGTAAAATAATAACGAGAGTTGTTTTAAGGAGTGTTGTACATTGTGGTACTCACCTTATGTTTTGCCAGTGCATGATTTTGCGGAACACTCGACAGCAAACCGGTATTGCTTGTCAGGCCCATTACTCCATAATATTGCAACTACCTAAATGATGTATATAGAATACAACTGTATCTTTCCGCGATATTTCAGTTGGAGCGTACAATGTTTACCACAATCCTATATTAACTTATCGATCAAGCTTCTGCTTGGTAACGCACAAATGTAAATCGTTATCAATATCCACGTAAACTACTCTTCAAAATACTCATAGGGTGATGCTGTCAGTAAATTTTGACAGGGTGGTGGTTTTGAAATTTATTGCCAACTAATTAAATGAGATAGATAACCTGGCGTAATCTTTTGTAGTACCTGTAGGTGCATGGTGTAGAAACTTATGTCTCATCGTCTCATCCAATGGTATAATCGAATAAGTTCTTATTTATTCCCTAAGGGGTAGCAAAGGTCGTTAACTCCCACGTTAGGCCCTAATTTGATCTGAGTTCATCACAAGACAAACATTTGCCCCTACCACGATTCGAACCCGTCCCGGGTTCGAATCCGACAATCTTGACCGACAGCCAGCAATCTGATCACTCGTGCAAATCGGCCGTCACCACACGTATAGAGATGAAATAACACCCATTATGTTATGCTTGGTCCACTAAAACTAAAAGGAAAGATCTACAAGTCAGTCATAAGACCTGTCGTTATGTATGGATCGGAATGTTGGGCTGTGAAAAAGACGGATGAAAGAAAATTCCATGCGGCAGAGATGAGAATGTTGAGATGGATGTGCAGAGTGATAAAAATGGACAAAATACGGAATGAGTCCATAAGAGGGAGTCTGAAAGTGGCGCCAGTAACATAGAAGATGAAAGGGAGCTGTTAAGCTTGGTATGGACATATTATGCGACGTGATGCCCATGAATGTGAGTAAGAAAGTAATGGAAATGAATGTTGATGGATGTAGAAGTAGAGGAAGACCACTGAAAAGATGGATGGATTGTGTGAGGTGTGATATGAAGGTGATGGATGTGAATGAGGAGATGACGAGTGACAGAAAAGAATGGAAAAAGAGGACATACTGCGCCGACCCCAAATAAGATGGGATAAGGATTGGCGATGATGATGATGTTATGCTTGGTCCCTTGACAGGTATAACACGAACTTACCTAAACCTTAGTTGCCATGTACGAGATCCACCCCTAGAGGGAGCAATTTGACAACATTAAATCGGTTTTACCACTTTTAATGGTTTTTTTTATTGCCTTTTCATGTATCAAAACTTGAAAAATGTTAACGGGAAATGAAAACCGAATCCGGAGAACGCACGTGGTTTGAGCTAATGTTACCTACTGGTGATATCTCGCTCGCTATACTCATTGCGCCTTTGATTCTCTTTACAAACAGTACTTACTATGTACAAATTATTATTTTTGGTGTGTTACAGTGTTATAAAAAAAGGGTTTTAATGAAGATGTTTTTAAGTTAAACGTTTAATCTTAAGGCTTTTTGTTAAAACACCGTTTATGGTAAAATTACAACAAAAAGGCGATATTAAATTTTTTCACATATATTATTCAAAAAAATTTACACAAAAGCACTAAGACATCCATTTAACCTTATAGTCTAAATAAATGAAGTTTTAAACCGACACGCAACCTCTTAATTAATTAAGATATAATTTGTCTCTAAAAATAATACTCATTTCCTCTTTTTAAATATCAGAAGTAGCTATGGCATTACAAACATAACACCTACAAAGCGACATTTTCTGAATCCATTTTAACTCTAGAAATATCTTTAACTTCTTTAATTCAACTCTATAATAATTCTATTTCTTACCAAGGGAATTTATATTACAATGAAGTGCGATAGAATCATTGAACGTGTATATTGGGCGAAAATTACAATTCTTAATTTACAAGATGACTAACTCTTATTTTTAAAACTCACAGTAGGCAATTAAATTTAAATGTTCTGTTTATATGGTAGTGAACACCAATTTTAACGATCAAATTAAAAAATATTAGAGTAAATTATACTTCAACACGTAGTCATTGTTTGAAATTATTGTATTATTGATCTCAATTTCAGGACTTTCTGAAAATTCCCTCCCGAATGCTATTATGCGTTGGAATAAATACTTTGTACTTGCTTTTACTCGGGTGCTAATTTTCAGACTTTCCATAAAATTTTCCCATCACCAATGTCTTCACAAAAATTGTTTTGAAAGATGAACAGAATACAATCTACATGACCAGGTATCACTAAAATGAACCAAGTAGGTAGTTGGAAATTATTATCAATATAAAATAAGCACCTCTTATTGAGTCAACAATAATTAAATAATTGTTTAAAAGCTGCGCTAACCTGTACCACCAACATCTTTAGAGAATATTAAGGAAAATGCAATATTATTTAATTATTATCTTCTTTCTATTATTGTATTGTAATTAACGCAGTATTACAATCGCATGCCATAGTATAGTTATAAAATAAGGGTCAGTTCACACCAAGACGCAACGCGACGCTGCGCTGCGAGCACATTTCAATAAAGTAACTCAACATTTTATTTTATTTAGGTACTAGACGAAAAGATACAGATTTCATTGTGACAATTTAGAATATTCGAGATGTCTCGCGGCGTGTAAAATCACTGGTCTGTTCTTCAAGTTCAAGCATTATCGCGTCGCGACTTGGTGTGAACTGACCCTATGAGTTCTGATTTGTCATATTAAACTATCTGGTGGAAATATCTTGGCTTAATCGGTATTACATCTGCAATAGTATACAAATTAGTAGTTCAGGAATTAATAGTTTACATTTACTTTCCAAGATATTTTATTTTCCATCTTCCTGCCCTGTTCCCATTTTATCTAGGATCGGCGCAGTATGTTTCCTCTGCCATCAATATTGGTCAGACGCCATTAAGCCATCCAATCCCTTTGGATTCATATCATCCATTCCACCGGAAAGGCGCTAGTCATCACTAGAAGATGAATGTATCTATAGCAAACAGGTGGTGGTCAAGGACCATGGCGAAAAACTAGTGAACGGAGAAAGTGATTGGGATGCCAACATTCCAATCCATACTTGGCTTAGGTTTTACAGTATGCTGGCTGCCTGACGCCAAAACTCCTTGGGTATCATATTCCAAGTAATAATTTGTAGGTTTTTAATTCAATTTCAAGAGTACTCAAAGAAATTTGATAGGTAGTGCAATAAGGATGATGACACTAACAAAGAATCACTGATATAATGATTTATAATAATAATTTAGGATAAGGAGATTCCTTAATAGTCACTTGTTATCAGATTATTTATACTTGTGATTGATATTTATTTTATAAAAATAAAAGTACAAAACTTAGCTATCCCCATATTTGCTAAGACGCCGCGTGACGTCATTATTTAGTTATCTCCATTTTGACATTTTATTAGCCAATCAAATTCACTAGTTTAATAATTATAGAAACTGGCCTTTTTACAGAATAGTGACGTCACACAGACGCCATTGCTATTTCGGAGTTTTGGCGGAAATTGACAGTTTGTGATAATCCTAAATGCTGTTGGCAGTTCCACTCAGTAAAAAATCTGACATTACATGAAATACAATTGGCCAATTTCATAAATAATTTCCACCTTTTTAATGTGACAAAATAATAAACAACCAAACTTCACCATTCAACCTATAATATTATCACTTACAACTCAATAAGGATAACAAGTCGGAGCTTACTACCATCGGAGTAGCGATGAAAAGCCTAATTTGATAAGTATATAAACTTTTAAAAATATAGAAGAATACTCAATCACACCACCAGTCATTCCTTTCAGCAGAAAGTAATGTAGGTAGTAAGAGCAGTTTCTATTACCATCAAATTAGGCACAATCTCAATTACTCTTTGGTACTCACATACCATTTGTTTCATGAAAATAATACCATACAAGATAACCTAATAATATTATTAATATTAACAGTCATTTGTTTCTTTAACTCAACATTTATGATTGCTTGACAGATTATTACTTTATAATTATGTAAAAATGTTTCTCATTAAACATGAAGTTACAAAAATTATTGCATATATTGCCAATATCAATAGTAGAAAGGCAACTTTTATTTACAAGATCAAACTTGTGACCACAATCTTTATTTGATATGTGAATGTAAAATTACCTTCATAAATAATTATTGGCTAGGTTATTTCAATGCAATTTTACAATAGATTTCAATGGAAGTTAGATAAAACTCTTATTAATAAATTATTTTTATATTACATAATGTAAATAATAAGGATAATGTGACATTTCCTTAATCTTTTAATATTAAACAGAAAAGTGACTACAGGTCAGTTGTATACAAGGCAAGTAGAAGAAAGGCAAGTCACAATCCCTACTCTGATTTATAATTATTTAAAAATTACTTTTAAGTTGCTATAACTTTTACTTTTGTCCGGAAAAAATAATAATAAGTATTTCATGCAGATCTTTGCAGCAACCTTTTATTCACACTAATGTAATCCGGCACCTTCAGTTACTTTGTAAATAATTAAAAATATAATAATTATAAATATGTGACATTGTCACCACATTTACATAAGAAAAGATTAATTATGACTAGTAGGTAAGAAAGTAATTTGAGCATGGAAAATAAGCGTACTACATGACCATGCGGCTACAAAATTGTTAGGTATAAAAACTTAAGTTACATAAATATTACACACATCGCACATGGGTAATTGCGTTCACAAATTCACTTCACATTGAAATCGTCGATGGGCACAACTTTCTAAAACATTGTTGGAGGAGAGTACTATGGCCTCGAAGCACGCGCAGCTTCCTCGAGTGCGCGAACCTTCAGTTCGCGTTCACGTTGTTGGCGCAGGAAGTCCTCATGGTGTGCGGGGTGAAGGAAGCCCCGCTCACGCTCCATAAGGAGTTGTCGCTGGAGCTGTTCGTGCGCCGCCGCCTGCTGCGCCAGTTGCTCCGCGTACGGCCGCCCTACGGGGCCCAGTAGGTCTGGATGAGGCATAGGCCGGTAGGGGCTCAGACCCAACGCTTCCTGTTGAGCGTGAGCCGCCGCCGCCGCCTGCTGGCCCGGATGCAGATGCAGGTGAGTGTGCGAGTGCGCGTGCGTGTGCGCGTGAGTATGAGCGTGGTACTCGGGGCTGATGCCCGCCATTTGTAGGCGAACCATTGGATCCGCCGCTAGTGCCAACCGTTCCGCAGCCTCTAGTTGCGCTGCAGCTACGCCTGCTGCATGTGCATGGTGTCCAGCTGCGGTCACTGGAACAGAAGCCCCGGGACCAGAACCTCCCCCGGCCGGTGGGATACCCAGTCTTTCGAGCCGCTCTCGCTCTAGTTGTGACAGCGCCCCTGGTCCATGTCCTGGAGGGTATAGTCCAAATTGCACAGGGATTGCACCTTGCGGTGGTGGTGGGGGCATACCATAACGTCTGTGCATTTCCAACCAGTGCGGGTCGAGAGCGCGAGGACCTACGTTGTTCTTGAGGAGCTCTTCTTTTAGCCTGTCGTTAAGTTCGCGCTCACGTAGCTCCCGGATCTCTCTATCCCGTTTCTCTCTCTCAAGATGTTCGAGTTCTAATCGTTCGCGTGCTCCAGCGGCACCATACATGGAACTTAGTTGATACTGGAGCATGGGATCCATGCAATGTCGCGGCAGGTTCCCAGGACTAAAGCCAGCATGCGGCCTAGCATATTCAGATAGTTGTCGGAGAGCTGGCGTTTCAGGATAGCCAGGAGGTCTGGGAAACCTGTCATATGGTGATGTTATAGTCTCTATAGCGCCTCTTGAAGGTGGCTTTGTTTCTGGTTTTTCTGGTGTAGCTATTTTTCGGTGAGCTTGTTGCGCTATTTTTTCTCTTTCCTCTCTGTCTCGTTCAGCTTGTTTTCTTAAACGCTCTTCTCGCTTTCGAGCGAGCTTCGACTCGGGCACTGGCTTAAAAATAAGGTCGGTTCGAGTACACGAGTTGTAATCGCCGCGGTTCCAGTGCCTTAAGAAAATTGCGGACTGTGACCTGTGACACTCTGTGTCTTCTATTTTTGGTTCCGGGCTAGGCCCATGAGGTATGTGTGCTGGACTGGGAATTTCCTCTTCTTCCGGTTGAGATTGCGTTTCCAGCTTCAATTCCGTATTATCATCAGTTATAGGTCGTGTGGGGCCTCGTAAATGTGGGTGTCCATGCGGACTTTGGTGAGGAGAACCAGATCTGGCGTGCGCTGATTGTAAGCCGGCTGCTGCTTGAGCATGTAAACGAAGACTTTCAATGGAACTTGGCCCTGGTCCTGGTGCTAATCCTAGAGCACCCATGGGGTGACCCATAGAAGGCGGTTGAATCATCAAGTGGTTTGGATTTCCAGGTATCATTTTTGGGTGATGACGTAAAAGCATCGAATCGGCTGGCGATAGTCTTTCTGGATGATGTGCCAGGTGATGCGAATGGTGATGCGTATGATTATTAAGATTAACACTGGAAGAACTGCTGGTGGTCTGTGACATACTAGCCGACAAATGATGTGGAGAGCTTGAGTGAGAACTCGATTTTTGTTGGGTATTGATTTTGTGTTGTATCGATTGCGACGAACTGCTTGAAGTTGAATGTGAAATAGACAATGTATGATTTGTTCCACCACCTGCATGGCTAGGTTGTTTTTCCGTACTAGTGTGAACAGCACTATGGTGACTTGTTGAATGATGGTGCGTCATTGTAGTTTCGTGAAGTTGATGTCTTTCAGTAGTTGCATTTGGATTTCTAGGATCTTCAGAACTTTCCGATATTTCCCTCAAGGACCTTGTAGTAACTGAAGAACTGGTACTGTGGTGGGAGCTTAACATTGTTGTCGATTCTATTGTAGATGGTTTTACTGGATCGTGTCGGCCTGGGGTACTAACTGCCGGATGCATTGGTGGTATAGGATGAGGTTGTGGTAAAGGTCCGTACGGATAAGGATAAGGCATGGAATACCCTGGATGTGGATGGGGATAATATGGATGCATAGCATGTGCTGCTGCAGAAAGTTGGAAAATTGAGGGATGTAGCAGAGGGTGATGGGGATGATGCAGGGGAGATGCGAAAGGATGCGGAGGATGTCCAGGTTGTTGTCCAGAATGCATAACAGGGCCAGGTATTGTAGATGGTATTGAGAGTGGTGAGGGATTCATAAGATTTAGAGCCGAGTGTGATACCGGAGTATTTGGCTGAACTGGGGATGCAGATATATGTCGGGGTTGAGATGGGCTAGTCAGATGCCGCGAGAAAGGAGATGTAGTTGCAGATGGATGAGGATGTACCGGAGTACCATTATGACTTGGTTGACTTTTGATAGGTGTAGGAGTATGAGGACTTTTTACTGGCGGTATAGTGCTTACTGAGTCTGATCCACTTCCTTGACTTGTGGGTGGAATGTGAGGCTGGTGCATAAAATCTGGTTCTTTCTTAATACTGTCTATTCTTGGTCCCAGGAAAGCACTTTGCATACTTGGGTTTTCATTAGTCGGTTGGCTTGGTGGCCTACTATTATTTTCGACACTAGAAATAGATTCCCTATCTCTTTCAGTACTTAAATGCTGGCCTATTGCACTTCCAATAGGATAACCTGGCACTTTCACTTCTTTTAAAGATTGTAAAGGATCTGATACACTTTGAGTGGATAAGTTAGCCGGCATATTATCAGGAACTTCTTGTTTGATTTTAAGATCTTGTGGCATAGAGTGATCATTCTGATTAGAATTTTGAGGAATTCCTGGGTGACTATGAGGAGGTGGAACTTGTTGCATTAATGATGGCATTGAACCTGGTTTTTCTAAGCCTGCATTACTGGGATGTCCATATAGTGGAGCAGGCATAAAACTGTAAGGGCCAACATTGGATCCACTTCCTACAGATATTAAAGGTCCTGGAGGTAGCAAACCAGAAATGGATGGTTGAGTTAAAGGTGGAGGCATATTTTGTCCTGAAACAGGTGCGTTAGACATCTCTGCTGATCTAATTCCCATATTTTCTGGTCGCACCGGTGATGGGAATATAGGTGGTCTTGAACCACTATTTGAATTCTCGACTTTTGGAATGGGTTGTGTTTTAAGATCTGTAGGTTGTTTTTCTTCAAGCTCAGTTTCTTTAATTTCTTGAGAGTTTGCTGGAGATATTGGTTCAGTATTTGTAGTTGATGGGTGTTCCATTGATGGTGGAGATGAACCTCTTGTACTTGTGGGTGATGGACTTATTCTTTGTAATGAATCCAAACGAGGTGCATTTGGTGAATCTACTTTACTAGCAGTTGAAATTGTTGCTGTAAATATTTCTGGAGTGTTTTGACTTTTAAGTTCATTTGTTTCATCTCTAGGTTCCAACTTTATAACAGTTTTCAATGGATTTATATGTGGGTGTTGCTTTGTAGGATCATTGGCATAATTCATGTTAGGAGGGTACGAAAATGGAGGTATGCCACTTGGAAAATCTTTTGCATTTCTTATGATGGAATTATCTTTTGTAATATTTACCGGATTAAAAATATTGTTACTTATACCACTTTCAATTTTAATACTATGATTGAGCTTAGGATTGTAAATGTGACTGTCCTTTACAAAGAAATTGGTATTTTCTAAATTGAGAGGCCTATTTGGTTGGGATATTGGATGTCCTGGGAAATTATGTGAAAGAGGATCTTTTTGGAACTCTTCTTTTTGTAGATTTAATGTTTGGTCTTCTGTATCTATTTCTTCTTTTATTTTTATTTTTTCTATTGCCTCTGTTGTCATAGGAGTAACCTTTGGAATAATAAGTTCAGTTTTAGGAAATATAGTACTTGGTATAGGCAGAGGTCTTGACTCAATATTTTCATTTATTTTAGATAAGCTTGTATCTGTCTTTAAATCCAGAACATTTCTATCATCTTTATCTGTAGACACTTTGAATGATGGAGGTAGGCAGTCCTTCTCAGTCTTGCTTATTATTTCTGAGTCTGTTCTATTTGTTTCTATTTTAATTTGTGGTTCAGATTGTTTAGGGGCTTGTTCTGATTCTTGTTCTTTATTTTGTTCCACATTTTCTTTTTCTGGTTTATTAAAACTAAAATCACAGGCTTCTGGCTCAGGCTCGGTAGTTTCTGTTTCATCCATAGCTGTAAAACTGTCATTTGTGAGGCTTTCAGAAGGACTTTCTGGAGGCTCGGCAGCCTTCTTCTTTTTCATTTGTACATCACCATCCATAATACCTTCTGGTTTTAATTCATCTGGAAGCCTTTTCTTAACCTTCGATACATCAATTTTACCATTTATTACCTTCTTTTTCACATCTTTACTAACAGGCGATGATAGCACTTTTTCAACCACATTATTGTTTGTACTTTGAGTGACATTGTTATTAGGAATTGGTTTAATAGGTTTTGCTTTTAATTTTGAGTCATTGTCACTTTCATCTTGACTTTTCTTTCCATTGGGTATAGCTTGCTCCTTTGACTTGTTTCTTGTTCTCATTCGGCTTGGTGAATCCTCTGGGTTATCGCCAGTCCTGCCATTCTCAGATTTAGCTAAGTCACCGGCATCGCGAGAGTCACTGTCTTCTTCAGAATTCTCATCTTCTGTAACCGAACTCATTTCACCAGCTTCTTTGGGAATAGGTGAAGGCCTAGAGCCATTTGTATCAGGGAGTGGAGGTGTGGCCTCAGGAGTTTGCTCCTTAGGTGTCCCAGCACGAGAATTTCTAGTATTACGTACACGTCTTAATGACGCCTGTCTTCGCCTCCTATGAGGTCTATTACTGCTAGCACCTGGGGTCTTTTTCCACAAATAGTAAAATTCCACTAGTTCTGAAGTGTCCTTATGAGGCAGTAAGTCTTTTTTTATTTTAAAAAAGTTTTTACCGAACTGGCGAATACCTTTCACAAATCGTTTTGTTTCCTCTTCTGACCACTTTTTCTCAATTCCTTTAGGGACTGGGCATTTCACAAGGGCTTGAAGCGCACGACCAGGATCGTAGCCAGAATCATGAAGGACATCAAGAGCATTAATAGTAGTGTCATCACGACTTGCGGCTACACAACCGTCGTCTGGTGAACCACCGTCGCACATACCAGCGAATGCTGCCATTGACCTGGCAGCTCTCAAGTACATAACCAAGTCTCTGTCAGTGGCCTGTGCAGGAAGCCAACGTAGCTCTTCGCCTCCCGGACAGGGTTCATCAGCCCTGAGGGGACCATTACCGCGAATATCGGGTAACAATGCATATATATCCTTATCTTTCACGGGTTGGTTCGGTGTTCCCATTTGAACCTCCCCCTGGTTTTGGGCCATGATTTGCACGTATTGGTTTTATTTACACTGGGCACTTATCACATTTCACAAACAATTCTACATGATGTGTTTATACGACTATTTATTATAGCACTGCAATTTTCTTTAAACGTATGTTTTTAAATGTTCGAAGTACAGTAAGTATGCCAATATACATAATTATTAGTCCTAATGGCCTCCATTACACGATGCATTGTGTTTCATAATATGAACTTGTTTAACACACAAAAGTTATAATCTAAATTGTCACTTGTTTAAATAATAAAAATATTTTCATTAGAGTTCAATTTACTCATAATTATAAAGTAAATTATTAAATGCTATCTACATGCTACCCTTTTGTTTAGCTTCGCCTTTCTTTGGCCACCATAGACTAAACACTTCTATAAAATGGCTGCCACGAGAATAACAATAACGAAAGCATCATAATAAAATTATATAGGTACACTATCTTTTAGTAATTTTTTTTAAAATGTCCTGTCAAATTTAGAAATAATAAAAAACAAGCAACCATTAAATAAATCGAATGTTTAAAAAATTGATAGCATTTCGTAGAAAGGAATAGTGTAAATCTATATTGTTTATGGTCTTCACATTTTTTAAATTTGTTTTTATTTCTTATATGACGGAAACTAGTCCATACGGCCATGGCCGTATGGACTAGTTTTTTTCACGGTTTCCGGTTTCCGTCCGTTTTAAGTATGTAATTAGTGTTTTGGAACTCTGTAAATGTTAAAGTTTAACATTTCAAGATTGATATATCATTGATTATAGGATTGATATATTATAAAATTTTCTTAATAACATTTTATGACATGAATGGTCGCCACAGTAGAATTGAAACACCTGACACAACACAAATTAGATCATATTTTTATTTGCACTTTCCTTCCTGCAAATTATTGAATAAGAAATAAAATAAAATAAATCTTTTGGCAGTGAGTTGATTGATTTAATGTCAGCAAATACTCAAAATTGTCATACCCATCTGTCAGTCATCTATCTAGATTGTCAGGAGGAGTGACGTCTTGTGTATCAATAAAATTCTTTAAAATTTTAAAATCCTAGACTTTGGACTGCGGAAGCGAATTAAATAGTGAGAGTTATTTACTTATAAAGTTGTAAGATAACTATTTTACTTAGAATGGCAAATTTCCAAACTAAAAAAACTGTACAATAACAAGACCGGAAAGGTTATACGTTAGGAAACTTTTCTCACAGTTGTTTACTTACAGTAATGATTAGATCAACGCATAGTAAAAAGTGTCGTTATTATTAAAACCCATAATAATGTACAATCCAGCTGTAACCGTAAGAAGAATTGATGTATTGATACGGATATTAAAAGGCAGAAACATAATTTTGAGCGCTAATCATGTGAGAGCTTATTCAACTGAAGAAAAAGTTACAATTGGAGATGTGGTTAAGGATATAAAGGTCCCCAAGAAGATAGAGTATGTACCTAGGAAATACTGTAAGTATAAAGCAATATGTACTGTGAGTTAGAAAATTACATGTCAAAAATTATGATCAAACTGAGTAACAATTACTTACCAATATTTTTCAGTATCTATTGAGAGTTCTGAAATTAAATCACTCTCACAAAGTACTCTTCGAAACTTAAGATGGATGATGCAGAAGGATTCCTTGGGGCAAGATATGTTTTTGTTGGGAAGACCGGGACCTAGCAGGTATTCCTATTATCAGATAAAGGTTATAAAAAAGTTTTTCTCAAAATTTCTTTACAACCAGTGTTACAATATACAAACATTCATTTCCATAGTTACTTTTCTTTCATAATTTACAAATAGAATAGTTAAAATTGTATATTATTCTGTTTGTAAGCTGTTGACTGTAAGTTCTTATACTAGAAATTAAGGATCAAATAATTTATGTTCTGTAGTAAAACTGAGTTTGCTGCTATGATCAAATAAATTTTGCTTGGCTTATATATTACTGTAGTCAGAATATTATAAAAATACAAATTCATTACTTTATCCTGTAATAGCAATTAAATTATTGAAAAATCTTGAAGGCACTATTAAATATGAGATGTATAAAGTATTCAATACTACAATACTAAAATATTCAGTAATATTTTGCATGTAGTTATTATGATATGACGAAATGAAAGAGCATTTTTGGTGATTTTACCTACCAATATTAATAAGTAATATTGAGCAAAAATATACTTATCATTGTCTGACTTATGACCAGTTACTATTAACCTTAAGTAATTTTAGTTAAGTGTCCCAAAGTAATTTTGTACTAATGGTTAAAACCTCAGAATATATTAGTTAAAACAGCTACACAGTAATAGGTAACAATATAACTGTGATTTACATGACCGATAGATGGCAATAGGCTCTGTGGGTGTCTTGGTAGGGTAGGTCTGTGTGTTGATACACCTCTGCCTTCTTTTTTCGGGGATTTATTATGTATGTATGATCTAAATATTACATAGTGACCCTAACTAATCATCGCAGAGTAGATCCGAGAATCTAAAATAAAAATATTAATAACTTTCATACTTCACGCCGAGACCCGACGCGACGATGCTTAAAGGGGTCATTTCCTGCAATTAAATGTGTATCTTTTTGTTTAGTAAATAAAGTTTTATTCTGTATCTCTATCTTCGCATCGCGTTACGCCGAGTCATGTCGCGTCTCAGTGTGAACTGACCCTTATACAAAAAGCTATTGTGTTCTAATAAGCGAAGTCTTTTGGTCATTTTATTACACCAGGAGGAAAATAGCATTACAATACTTGGAACTGACACAACGGGAGATGGAATATGTGGCATTGTCTCGAGATACTACAGAGGCAGACCTCAAACAGAGACGCGAGATACACAGTTCTACCGCTACATACTTTGATCAGGTAATTATCCATATTAGGTTATAAGAATCACTGAATTAAGTTAGATTCGTTAAAAGTCACTTGTTATCAGATTATACTTGTGATTGATATTTATTTTATAAAATAAAAATTTAGTAATCCGCCATCTTTGCTTAAACGCCGTGTGACGTCAATATTTCGTTAACTCCATTTTGACATTTTATTTGCCAATCAAAATCACTTTTATCGTTTAATATAGAAACCGTCCTAGTATATATATAGTCCTTTTTACGAGATAGTGACGTCACACAGACGTCATTGCTATTTTGGCGTTTTGGCGGAAATTTTAAATTGCATTATTCAAAACATGTTTTTTCTATCAAAATCGAAAGTTTTTACAAAAATATAATTGATTTTAGGTAAAGTAGACACGTAAAAACAATATGGTGCAGATTTTCAGAATCATGCCTATTGACTTGAAGATTGAAATTTATTCAATATTATTATAAATAAATATTTATTCGTGTAGAGCGCCGTCCGTGCAGCGATCGAAGGTCGAGTTCTCGTCATAGAGGGAGTGGAGAAGGCGGAGAGGAATGTGTTGCCAGTGCTGAACAATCTGCTAGAGAACAGGGAGATGCACCTCGAAGACGGCAGGTTTCTGGTGCCTGCTTCCAGATACGACAAGCTGCTGCAGGTTGGTTGGCCTAAATTGTAGTTTATCTATGAGTTTATTTGCACAACAGTGGTTGCTCGCGTTAATACATACAAAACATACATAAATCACGCCTATATCCCCGAAGGGGTAGGCAGAGGTGAACTAGCGCCCGCGTTTCGCCAATTATGTTAAGTCCCATGTAATAGGTGGCGAGCCTATTGCCATTTATCGGGCACAAAAGTCGCAGTACATTGCCAGGACGGTGGTATAAGAGGAACGCTGCTGCCCATTCCTCATCACTGATTTATCCTTAGTCGCCTTGTACGACACCCACGGGGGAGATTTGGGATGGTGACAATTGTATTCTACTCTGCCGTCACCACACGCGTTAATGTCGGTTATTATATAGCTTATAGCCTTCCTCAATAAATGGACTATCCAACACAAAAAGAATCTTTTAATTTGAGTCCGTAGTTCCTGAGATTAGCTCATTTAACCAACCAACCAAACAGACTCTTCAGCTTTATAATATTAGTATAGATTTTATTTTTATTTGAACATTACACTATAGATGTAAGATGTAGGAGCTCGCTAGCGCAGTGGCATAGCGCGCTGGGCCTGCGATTGCGTAAACTGAGCAATGTCGCTAAGGCCGCTCATTGGATGGGTGACCGAAAATTTATTATCTCGAGTTCCGTCGTGCTTCGGAAGGCACGTTAAGCCGTTGGTCCCGGATGCATCTGCAGTCGTGCACTAACATGCACCAACCCGCACTAGGCCATCGTGGTAGGTTATGGCCCAATCTCCCTAGATTCTTCCATCCATAGGGAAGGCCCGTGCCCCAGCAGTGGGGACTAATCATGATGTGACGTTGACATGAATGACGACCGGTTTGGTTGAATGCCCAGATCGCTGGGTATTGGCCAAAAAAAGGTCCCGGGTTCGAATCCTGGTAGGGGCAAATTTTGTGATGAACACGAATATTTATTTCCGAGTCATGGTTATGTAAGTAGTATATTTTAACATTTATATTGTAACTATATAAACATAAATATGTCCGTCATCTAGTATCCATAACACAAGTGCTTAGGCTACTAACTTGGGGTAGATTCAATTCAATTCAATTTATTTATTGCTGATAGGTGTGAGTGTAGAGAAAACACAAATTAATGTTGTTTTGCTTTTCAAAAGGAACACGGCGCGGAGGAAGTGGCAAGATGGCGGATAGTGCGCGTGGACGACAACTTCCGGGTGATAGCGCTCGGGCTGCCGGTGCCGCGGTACACGGGCCAGCCGCTCGACCCGCCGCTGCGGTCCCGCTTCCAGGCGAGAGATGTCGCTACCATCGGCTATGGGGTGAGTCTCCTTGTTTCAGTTTTTCAGATCTGTCTGTCAGTCACACTGCTTTCTCCCCTTTGGGTGGCAGAACGGACCAAAAATTGCGATTTTATTTGCTCCTTAATAGAATAGGTCAGACATTTACAAAAAATATGTCCTGATCCTGATGCGGAACATAATTTTTATTTTTATTTTCTGAACTCATTTTTCTATGTAATATTTTTTCTACCATTTATTATTTATTTCATTATTAGAAAAACAAAAATAAATGTCTAACTAGAATGGATAGTGACAGATAACAGTCTAGGCGATCAAATGTTTGAAGTTTTTCTCTTTGTCAGAGGTTAATCCTTGGTCGAATGCTCAGATTGCTGGGTATTGGCCAAGAGGTCCCGGGTTCGAATCCTGGTAGGGGCAAACGTTGTGATGACCACAAATGTAGTATATTTTCAACATTTATATACATTATTATATTAACAATATGTCCGTCATCCTAGTATCCATAACACAAGTGCTTAGGCTACTTACTTTGGGCTAGATGATAGGTGTGAGTGTAAAAATATTTATTTATTATTATTAATCATTAATATTTAAGAACCTTCATAGATCACGTATGTGTGTTTACCGTTCAATTGGTAACAGCAGGTGTAAATGACTAGGTATAAATAAATATGTATACAGCTTAGACTTAGAGTCAAATATTATGGTCCCCGTCCGTTTATCTTCGCCAGTTATGGGATTGAGGAAAAATTATCTATGAATAATGTACAGAATCTGATACCAATCATAATTTACATTTTAAGCTTAACTGACCCTTGTCGCCTTCAAAAGCCGACATTTTTAAGTGCAAGTCATCGAACTTTGCGATGCTTATTACGTAATGACAGTCGAATTGTGTACCGATAGTTCGCGTGCATACTCCACACGCTGCCGATGCCGGTTGTAAATAATTCAGAGAAGCAACCGTACAAAGTTATTTATTAAAAGACTTGGTAGACAGCAGGCTTTCGGTCCTGCTCGTTGCGTTCGAGTGGTACTTCTTGGGCAGTTCCGGCATGAATATGTGGACTTGTTTCTTGGAGCCCATACTCAAGTCGGGTATGAGCTTCTTGCTGAGTAGTTCCGCGTACTGTTTTTCTACGGCGTGCCGTTCCGTGACAACTTTCTGGCGCGTCTCGGCGACGCTCAGCCGCGGCTCCTTGCCTTTCGTTTTGTGCGAGGCGTCTTTATTCATTTTCCCCACAGTCTCCACCCGTGGCGTGTACCTCGCGTTCCGTGACTGTCGCGCGTAGGTCTCGATCGTGTTCGCGGACGTCGGCACATAAAAATCGTGGCGATCGATAGACCCACTTTGTTGTGCTTTCGCACTGTCGCAAAACTTTGCCGTGCACGCCTTACCATCTCGGCCTCTCACGTCTACTGCAGTTTTGGACTTGGTCAGGCTGTGGTTCTTGTGTTGGATCTCTGGCCAGCTGTGCCGAGGGTGCGTCATGCGCTCCGCTTTGTTTGGCGCCAGCAAATCCACTTTGCCAGCTAGATCTAGCCACTGGAGCACCCTCTCCGAGAGTTCGGTGTTGTCCTTGACTTCCGGTCTGGACGTCCGGTTGGCTTTGAATTTCATGTTGTAGCTGTTGTTGTTGGAACGTGTAGTGTCGAATTCGTTCAGCGGCTGCGGGGTCGCTTGCAGTAGAAACTCGTCGTCGTCAGACTCGTTGTCCACATCGGTCAGGTTGAGTTTCTCAATCTGGAACACCTTGGAGCTCTTCGGCCGCAAGGAATTTGGGAGAGCGATCCTTGACTTTCTCACCACCAAGTTGAACTTTCTAAGACAATCGTCTAGCTCGTCGCTGTGGTTGCTTAGACGCGATTCGGTTTTCGGTGGTCTGTTGAAGACGCTCGCTGACGAGTGGGGGCGTCGCTTCTTCGCCGCCAGTCTCAAGTAGTGAGGGTCGTCGTGGGAGAGTATGGCGTGCCGGAATCCGTCCACCCACACCGTCCTGACGTACATGGGCCGCTGCGAAGCCTGCCAGAGTGCGGGCATAGTACAGGCACTCCGCTATTCGTTAAGGGATCTAGTCACGCGAGCGTTAATGCGTGAGGGAGTTTGCTTTGTCTTCATAATTGATTCGTGCTTCGCGTTACGTGTCCTCCGGTAACTTTGGTGTCTGAAATATGAAATGGGATTGAGTTATTGCTGTTTGCCATTTCAATGCCGCTATGGTATACGTGCACTAAATATTAATATTTACGCTAAAAATAAGATTATGAGCTATTGTTATATTTTCGGATATTTCCGCTTTGCCCACGGCTATCGGTATTGGTATTAAGATCATTTAGTTTATGTGCCCGATTTATGGCAATAGGCTCGCCCCCATGTAATAACAATGTGAGATTACATAATTATTAATTCACCTCTGGCTATAATATTATTAATTCAATAGGCGTGAGTTATGTATTTATAAGGGATTTGGTTAATATAATTTTAGAACAGTTTTGTACAAATAAACAAATCAGTAGGACTTGTCTGAAATCTGTATATTTTCTAACTATTGACCCAACATATAAAGCCTTTTCTCTCGAAAATTAAACACATTATTAAATTATATCACTATAATTATTGTGGAGGGCCATTAACTGAGGCGCACTCTACGTCATGTTTTCACTCCCAGGCCAGCATGGAAGGAGCATTAATATTAAAAATCATCTGAAAAACAACAAATAGGTAACCACGAAACCCATAAATTCATTGAATTACTATTTTTACATTATATTATATATTATATACATTATATTATAATGTCCCGTTAAAGCGGGTGTCGTACAAGGCGACTAAGGATAAATCTGAATATAATTAGGAATGGGCAGCAGGGTTTCTCTTATACCACCTAGGCTAGCAATGTACTGCGACTTTTGTGCCCGATAAATGGCAATAGGCTCGCCACCTATTACATGGGACCTAACATAATTGGCGAAACGTGGGTGCTAGTTCACCTCTGCCTACCCCTTCGGGAATGTGGGCGTGATTTGTGTATGTGTATGTATGTATTATAATGTTCAAATTAAAATAAAATAGTAAATCGATGAATTTTCAATTTTATTCTTTGTAGGCTAATTTTTCTTTCTTTCGAATAATTATAGTCTTGTTGCGGAAGTTTTTCGAACTTGTTCTAACCACAAAATATTTCTTGTATTCATTGATTTCCCAAAAACGCACTCACTACCCCGCGTCGCGGATGTACCGGATGCAAACAATGGAGGTCCACCCTACTTTAACCGTTGCCTGTTGCTTTCAATTGCGTCGTCAACACCCTGTTGTGAGTGATTAATTGAAAAGGCAACGTGACGCAACACTGTATTGTGTTTATTGTGCAAGCCGCGTGAACTGGCGCTCGCAGTTGCATTGCTGACTGTTAGAAAATTAATTTTTCAACAACCAAAAACGTCATGGTTGGCTGGGTGGTATAGATGGCTCGTATTGCAGAGGACGCGGGTTTGATTCCCACACCAAAACTATAATTTTTCGAACTTTATCTCTTACCGTGATAACGACGGATGAAAGAAAATTGCATGTGGCAAAGATGAGAATGGTCAGCTCGATGTGCGGAGTGACAAAGTGACAAGATGAGGAATGAGTACGTAAGAGGGAATCTGAAAGTCGCGCCGTTTAGCTTGGTATGGATATGTTATGAGACGTGATGCCATGATCGTGAGAAAGTTATGGACATGAATGTTGATGGATGTCTAAATAGAGGAAGATCACTGAAATCACGGATCACGGATTGTAATCGCGGTACATTACTGCATTCTGCTCTGCTGCACACTGCCACATGGCCAATGTGTTTTTTAAAAGAAATATAATGATTTGCGTAAAAAATATGCCCATGACGCTATATTTGGGGATATTGTACAAATATTACGTTTGGACATACGGCCCTACATATTCTGCATCATATTTTTTTTGATTCACCTAAAGGGAATGCCTGCCAGCTCCTAGTAATCTATTATATGAAGTCCATTAAAAATAGGCTGGTAATTATGATGATGACAAATTGGCATATAAAAAATCAAAGATTATTTCAATTGAAAACTTCTTAGCAGCAATGCTTAGGAAAAACCTTAGCGTCCTTTTATATCATAGTAAAACATTGCACACAATCATCCAAATAATCACAGAAAGTCGTGTAATAATAAGTTTATAAAATTGTCTGTTTTGTGTTGATAACACAAGTTCGTGTCAATGTTTAATTTGTACTATTTCATTTTGTTATTGACAATGCGAAAATGCATTATTTTACTTGTATATTTGTAGGACAATGCGATAGGGCATGATTTTAACTAGTACATACATATGTCATGCCTTTCTTCCACAGGGGTAGTCAGATATCACTTCTTTCCACTTGCTACGATCCTTACATACTTCTTTCGCTTCATCCAATCTCATCAATCTCTTCATGCATGCCCGTCGGTTTCGGGTACTCTTGACCTGGCCCTTTATTAATAGACTTTCAATTTAACTAGTTTACCTGCCGCACTCAGAGACGTCAAATAACGATAATGAGTACTTAACGTCAAAAAATGACAATTCAAAACTAGTCTCTATTCTTGCCGGGTCTATGGTCTTGATTTGAATAAAAAATTTTGACATTAAATACTCATTAAAGTTAATTGATGTCTCTGAGTGCGGCAGTACGTCTTTTATTTTAAATAAAGTAATCAGCGAACATTGATCATTAAATCAATGTTCGCTGATTACTTGGACAAAAACAAAAACACTATACCCCATTAACTTGGGCTTGAGACAAAATGTAAACAATCTTGATATGTCTCTTTTTCTACGAAATGCTCTTAAAAACAAGAAACGTGTATTCTAAAATACATCATCAATTATAGAAAAATAAAACTTAGCTGCTTTGAAATATTGGTGTTACACATTTTTATTTTTGTAATATTATAATAGGACACGTCAAGATTGTTTACAATTTGTCTTAAGCCCAAATGACACATTTTTTAAATAAATTAAAACTTCAGACTTACTTATTTCGCATTGCATTGCTACAATACGCTACGGTGTAGTTGCGAGCGTACCAGCACTGGCTACGGCGTAGCGCAATATAAAACCGGCTACGGCTGATTGGAAATGCTTGTTTATTGACGTTGTTGTAGTCGTATTGAATGGGTATCTCGTAGAGCGTCTACGGACTGCACGACCCAATGCCGCTGAATCGTTTGGTTGCCTGCCTGCGACTGGTTCATGTCTGGCCGTTGCTAGCGATTTTGTCAAAGTCGCGGAGAGGCCTCGGTCACACGGCACGGGAAAGCTGAATTTTCTGCCGTGAATTGTTTTGTTGTGATTTGACTTTGAAGTTATGGCATCCACTTACGTCGTTGCAAATTGGTCTGTGTGTGTATGTAATAACAGGTAAAGTTTGGTTGTATTGAATATAGATTTTATTTTTATAGCTTTTTAACCTTATTGTGAATGGAAGAGGAAACATACTGCGATAGACTAGATTTTGTTACTACAACACTTTTGCGTCAGCTCAGAATTAAAATTAATTAGGCTATTGTTTTGTTATTTAAAATTAATGATACTGATGTCTGTGAGATAGCAGAGAATTTCTTGCTTTGTTTTTTTATTTGATCGTCACACTGGTCAGTGTTTTGTGTGGTTTGACCACATATCATGACATAGTTTATTCGCAGAGTTTAATAAAAAAGATTATCGTGTCGCAATATTGCACATCATTTGTGATCTCTGGTGTAAACATGGTGACGGCAGAGTAGAATACAATTGTCACCATCCCAAATCTCTCCCGTGGGTGTCGTACAAGGCGACTAAGGATAAATTAGTGATGAGGAATGGCCAGCAGCATTCCTCTTATACCACCTTGCAATGTAATGCAACTTTTGTGCCCGATAAATGGCAATAGGCTCGCCACCTATTACATGGGACCTAACATAATTGGCGAAACGTGGGTGCTAGTTCACTGCCTACCCCTTCGGGGATATAGGCGTGATTTATGTATGTATGTATGTATTCTTTTTAGAATACTGTAATACTCATTGGAATACCAAAAGAAATAGAATATTCATTCCATCTGTAGAATATTTCTGTATCCGATAATTCTTATCCTATGCGCACCCTGAACGACGCCTTAGTTGTACAATAACGCGAAGGTTGTGTAAATCTGTTGGATGTTATGTTGTGTTTGCAAGCTTTAGTAGGTATCTATTTGCAGCTAACCCTATTCATTGTAGTACGTAGTAGGTATTTATTTTTAAAAGGACAGCATCTTGATCTTGTGTCGACAGAAGTCAAGCAACATGTGGAAAGTCAGTCTGAAAATTATTCACACAGACGACCGTCTGTGTTTTGATATCACCAGCCCTTTCAATGTCCCCACTGCTGGGGCACGGGCCTTCCCTATGGATGGAAGAATATAGGTACTTTGGGTCGTAACCCACCACGCTGGCCCATTGCGGCTTGGTGGGTATTATAGACTGCAGATGCACCCGGGACCAACGGCTTAATGTCCCTTCCGAAGCACGGAGGAAATCGAGATTATTAAGTTTTGGTCACCCATCCAATGACCAGCCTTAGCGGCATTGCTTAGTTTACGCAATGGCAGGCCAAGCGCGCTATGCCACTGCGCTAGCGAGCTCCTCTATGTATGTATGTAATACATGTGTGTGACATAACATTTATCGAAACTCGCCAATATATGACACTCGCATTCGTGCCAACACAAACATCTTTTATAGTCC
Source organism: Cataclysta lemnata (assembly GCA_963931975.1). Classification (NCBI taxonomy): domain Eukaryota; kingdom Metazoa; phylum Arthropoda; class Insecta; order Lepidoptera; family Crambidae; genus Cataclysta; species Cataclysta lemnata. The sequence goes on along the minus strand of OZ008350.1, from coordinate 2,699,425 downwards.
GTAATAAGTAGGCGAGAGGCAAACTTTGATGGGTTCCCATGATGTTATCTGTTGATGAAATCCGATCTATTTTTAGGAATCCGTTACTTTCACTTTTCAAAGGAGTATTATTTAGTAAGGTTTGTTAAGTTGTAATACGGTCAGGCGGTTTAATGGTGACGAGGTGATTTTTTCGAAGTTTTTCAATAAATAAATTATTAAAACATTAAATGTACCTCATTCCTGCTAAGATGATTAACTTTTTTCGCTGTTTACGCCCCCCATACCTTTGCCCCCAGATGCAGCCGAGACCAAACGGATTAATGTGCCTTATGAACTACAGAAAAACTTTAGATAATATATTTTTGTGTGGTCAATAAAGATTTTCTTTCTTACTATCTATTTACTTTTCCATTTATTTGAAACAAACATATTGTTGTATGTTTTATTAACAGTTATATTCCTCATTCTCAATTCTGTTCTGTGCTACCTCACAAAGTATAAAATACTATTTTCTACGACTAACTTGGCTTGTTTTCTAGTTACTGAAGTGGAAAAGTGCTCGGTGTAATAATAAAGACTTTCCGGTGAACTCTAATAAAACGGAAACGGGAACTAGGTTGGACGTGCCCATTCCAAATGAGTTTTTGCTTGTAACTAATTAAAGTTTTGTTTTTAACCACTGCAGAGTTTCCGTCTGGAATAAATCAATGTGGTTCTAGTATACTGTTTACTTTCGTCTGTACTCAGAGACGTTAATTAACGTTAATGAGTGCTTAATACAATACAATTTCAATTAAATCTAGACCATAGATAGACCTGGCAAGAATAGCGACTAGTTTTGAATTGACGAAGAGCATTGGTTTTTGACAGTTTTTAGTGATAAATACATACATACATAAATAGCTTTATCATTTCGTATTTCGGTGGTCATGCTAGCCGGTACAGGACGTTAGTTAATTTACCGTAATTTGTCTTCCTTAATTTCTCTACTTTCGCCTTTTGCTAACATCCAAAGCAGGTATTTTTTACAAACATCATGCGTTCGGTTTAACTTGGGTTTGCTTTTTAATTAGGTATTGAATTGATTTTTCTTTGAATATATCAATAGTATAAATGTTAGAGAAAATATTATAAAGAAAATAACTGTACTTCTCAGAAATTATTTATAAGACTTTATTTTTATTTTACTTAATTTTTTTTTGTAATATATGCTAACTTTAGTCTTGTATGCTGGCCTCGGAGCGAACAAATAACGTAGAATTGGCCAGCCCCGACTCATCCCATGGGTGTCGTAAAAGTCGACTAAGGGTGATTGCTCGGTGTAGACCAATAAGCACCTTGGGGCACCCGAATCGTGGAGGGCAAACCACCAACAACAGCATACCCAAAGAGGGTTAGTGTCACGCAGGCGGCCGGCTGTAAAACCTAAGCCAAAACTTTAAGCAGTAGGTATGGATTGGAATGTTGTCATTCCAATCACTCTCTCCGTTCATTGGTCTCTCGACATGGTCCGATCCGTCTGTTTTCTATACATTCATTCATCACTAGCACCTTTACGGTGTGATGGATGATATGAATCGAAAGGGATGGCTTGATGACGTCTGATCGATATGAATGGAAGAGGAAACATACTGCGCCGACCCCAGATAGACTGGGAACAGAGCAGGGTGAAGAAGAAGAGACTAACTTCAGATTAGAGTCTATTACTAGATTAGAGTCTAGAGAGAGTCTAGATTAGAGTCTTCAGATTAGATTAGAGACTAACCGCCGTGTGGTGACGGCAGAGTAGAATACAATTGTCACCACCCCAAATCTCTCCCGTGGGTGTCGTTACAAGGCGACTAAGGACAAATCAGTGATGGGGAATGGGCAGCAGCGTTCCTCTTATACCACCTAGCAATGCGACTTCTGTGCCCGATAAATGGCAATAGGCTCGCCACCTATTACATGGGACCTAACATAATTGGCGAAACGCGGGTGCTAGTTCACCTCTGCCTACCCCTTCGAGGATATAGGCGTGATTTATGCTTAACGTGCTCTTAGGTAGTATGTAGGTATGTCTATAGCTTTATTTCTATTATTTTTATGCACTTCACGAGAACATGTTTATAGAATTGCGACTCTTTAAATGTGAGCCCTAAAATACCGCATCTACATAACACAACTTGAATAAAAAAATATTACCCCCGCTTACACTTTTCATGTGCGAATAATTCGTATTGAATCATGATGTCTACTAACGTGACACCTCTACGCCTCTGTTTGCCTCCACGTGAAAGGCTTAACGGTTCATTATTCCGCTAATAAGTTGTCGGAATTAATAGCGGACAATTGTTTCCGTGCGCGGTAATAGCCCGCCGGCATGCCATAACCGCCGCAGCCTACCAATTAGCAGCGGGAAGAGTAAACGCCCGAAACCGACATAATTTCCATTTTTATTAGTGTTTCGCGGAATTGCTTTCAAAAATAAACCGCTTATGTTTAGTTTGACGCTCTGTTGAGAGACAGACGGATGGAGAGAGTCATTGGGATCTCAATATCCCAATTCATACCGCTTGTAGCGGCTACCTCATAGATGAATGACTAATTTTTAATTTCACTATGGGAGCAACTCCAAATTCACGAATAAAATAACAGCTGTTTCATACATTTTGGTCAAGTAGGTATTATCATTTTGTATGAAACAGCTGATATTTTTTTGTGAATTTGGAGTTGCTCCCATAGTGAAAGTTCAATGGTCTGAACGAATTCCAAAAATTTTTGCAGTGACCAAAAAGTCTCCTGGTATAATCGTATCTATCGTATCGTACCACATAACCAAGACCATAAAGGCTCGAGTTTACCAAAACGCAAAACAAGCGATTATCATTTAACCGTCGGTTTTTGACATTTTATCGTACGGAAGAACTGTCATAAACTGACGGTTATTTTTAATCACTTGTTTTACGTTTTGGTGAAATCGAGCCTAAAATATAACCGTAATAATATAATTGCCGACCCAGTTCACTTAGTAATTAAGGGCGAGAAGTTTAATTATAATAGTTCGTTCAAAGATAAAACTTTGGCGTTTACACAATCACGGTATTTCAAAATTAGACGCGACCCAAAGTAATTAATCAAAATATGTATTCGCTTTAACTTTGTTTTTAGCGAATTTGTAGTTAATGCTTTCAAATGTAAAGTTCAACATTTGAAAGCTATTAGAACGTTCTATTGTAAGTAATTTCGGTTGATTGTTTTGTGGTTCCTAATGATGAATAATTAAAATTTTATTCATGAGGTTTTTAAAGGTAACTCTTAACCAATTTTGCTACAATTGTTCAAAAATGTTTACTAAAAATTCTGTTAATAATATCTTTAGAAATTCATCGACTTTTCATAAGACTTTAAGACCTATTATTCCTTGCACTTGCATTGAATTGGAGCATTGGCCGATCTTGATTTTGAATCTAACAACTCTAATCATAAGCAATATTTCGTCAAAATAAAAACGTACGAACCTAGTTTTATTATTATTTTACAACATATCCAATAATTATTAATATTGGACAATGAATGATTACGGGGTGCAAAAATGCTATCGCTTTTTGTACTTAAATTTACAGCTTCACAATCCTGTTAATTTATAGTAAACATCGCGTGTTTATATGCCGCTTTCACCAGTGTGTGTCAACACAGCAACTGCCAATTTATTTATAAGTCAAACAGGCGAGTTTCGTATCAAATTTCCCAAACGAAATTTTCCAATTTGAAAAAGAAACGGCGAAGTTCTTTTACGGCGCCTTTTGTCCCCGTTTGCGTGTCTAACTTGGCAGACGTAAATCTAGATGCTCTTTCTAGGCTTGCCGTTGCCGACAGTAACGATGTTTGCCTTATGCCGATAAATGTATTTTATGGCCGGTTATTATGTTGCCGGCTGGGAGCGTCGCATATGTGGAACGTATAGGTTTTCGGTGGCTATCACTGTCTTCAGACATATGCTGTGAGTATGTACAAATATCGCTTATTTCTATTATTTATTATGCACGCCACGAGAACATGTTGATAGAATTGAGACTCTTTGAATGTGAGCCCTAAAATGCCACATCTACTTAACACAATTTTTACATACAGATCACGCCGTTGTCCTTCGCTTTGTAGCGCCCTGCGTGGCTTTCTTCCACGCCAGTGAGACTCCCTCGGGAGGTGCTTGCCGTAAACAAACCCTCTTAGGGGGTGCTCGATTGCAAGGATCGAGGACCATTAAAAGTCTTCCCCGAAAATACCGGTTGATGATGTAAAGGCCTCTTGGCCAGCTTAATTAGGTCCCTCTAAAAATACCTTTGTCATACACGAGGGGTAGGCAGAGACTATGACTATGGACCGCCACTTTGCCCTGTCCTCACACAAGTCTTTTGCCTCTCTTACATTAATAATTATTTTTATGAATCTCTTTCTATGAGGAGCTCAGGCTTAGTGTACTCGGTCTACGCGATTGCATAAACCGAACAATGTTCGCTAAGGCCGGTTACTAAAAAGGTGACCAAAAAAAATGTACCTCGAGTTTCTCCATGCTTCGTGTATCGTGTCTGTAATACATGAATCACGCCTATTTATCCCACAAGAGGTGGGCAGAGGTGAATCAACACCACGGAAATCGCAGTAAGTTACTAGGTGGCATACTGGCATAAGATGAACGCTGCCACCCGTTACTTATTGCTGTCTTAACCCTTAGTCGCCTTGTACGACACCCGCTTAAGAAATAGAGCTGGTGACGATTGTATTCTGCTCTGCCTTCACCATACGGTCACTGACGTAGTGACGTAGACACCACGTTACATGGTAACTGAACGATTAAAATCGGCGCTAGAATAAGGATTTTGTACACGGGTCAACCCTTCAAGTGTCGTGCTGTAGCTGTCAGCCACCGGGTTGGCGTGACGGCGTCGCACCGGCAGCGGCAACTCCCCGATCGTGATAGTCCTGTCGCGGCAGCGGGAAATTAAATAGCCACGATTAACGTTACGCCCGTGAGTTATGGGGTTCACACAACTCGCGTACAGTTTTAGTAGGTCGCTGTTGGGAGCTTTGATCCGTTCGAGTTCACTGGATGTGGCATACATACATACATAAATCACGCCTATAAACCCGTAGGGGTAGGCAGTGGTGTACTAAACACTCACTTTTCGCCAGATAAATTAGGTCCTGTGATGTAGATGGCGAGCGTATTGCCATCTATCGGGCACATAAAATCGCAGTACATAGTACTAGGTAGTATAAGAGACATGCTGCTGCCCATTACTCATCCCTGTCTTTACCCTTAGTCGCCTTGTGCGACACCCACGGGAGAGCTGGGGGTGGTGACAATTGTATTTTGCTCTGCCGCCACCACGCCGCCTCCCGTGGGTGTCGCACAAGGCGACTAGGGTTAAAGACAGCGATGAGTAATGGGCAGTAGCGTTCCTCTTGTGCCATCTAGCAATATAAACGCTGCTCTGCTGCCCATATACCTACTCATCCCCATATTTACCCCTAGTCACTCGCGGGAGAGATGGGGGGTGATGACAACTGCTCTACCGTCACCACACGGTACATGTATCACGCCTATTTATCAATCAGAGATATATTTAACCGCCACATTTCGCCTAGTCTCGACTTGTGTATAGTAAATAAACACATTTACACATTTTATTTATCTATATGATTTTCCAAACTGTTCTTGACTACATTGCTGTAGATTCAAATCGCGAAGCTATCAAACATGGTTCAGTGATCAAAATCGGTTTGTATTTAAATGAGACAGGATTCCCGAGGCGGGATTGCCGGTTTCGATTAATTTCGAAGTTTGATACGGTTTTGAATTTAAATGAGGGCTTAAAGTTTGAAGTTGCTATTATTTGTCGACTAAGGGCTCGTACACATAAACACGATACGACGTCGCATCGTGCCACGACGCGGCATCGTTTCACAATGCGATGTCGTGGGAATCTACGCCCCTTCGTACACTAGGCTACGCAAATATTCGATATTTTACGATTTTAGTCCCCAACGGTCTTTTTATTTAACACGGTTTAAGTATAGACTAGTTAGTTACTCAGTGTTTTGTCTTTTTTCATCGTATTAAAAATCATGTTTGTGAGACAAAGACAAAACGCTGAATAGCTATACAATGTTTACAGTGCGTCCACAGTTATTTTACCTCTGACACTTGTCATTATCCTGCTCTAACATATGGAAATGTCATATTAGTATGCTTTTCTCACATAAAACGTAAAAGGAAACGTCAGAGGTAAAATAACTGTGGACGCACTGTAGGTACAGTCAACAGCACATCAGGTTACTACAAACTGTCAAATATTTCCAATCAATTTTGAACTTTCTGATACCGACGTTAAGGTAGAAAATTTATTGGAGAAATTTGACAGATTGTACTAACCCGATGTGCTGTTGAGACTGTACTACCAGTTTATTAATAAGCCGGCAAGCGCTTAACGCCATACAAATCCAACATTCGACACGCTATTCGATTTGTATGCACGCTCTAGTCGCTTGGAGACTATAATAGTAGAATGTCGAAGATTTGCGTAGCCTAGTGTACGAAGGGGCTACGACGAGCAAGTGACACGCCTAAAGAAATGGATGTATCCCGTGTCTTCTGTGTATCTGTCTCTTCTATATATCAACATTTGAAGAACACGAAGCGAGGTAAATTTTTCGAGATTAACTGCGACCGACCACACGAGGAAACCGTGTTTATGTGTACGTACCCTAAGTTGGCGGAGCTTGGCAAGGGACGATATCTATTGGTATTTCGTTATTGTAGTTTTATGGATTTGGAATGGTAACATTTTAAAGCAGTATATTGCCACGGCAAGGTTCGGTCACGACTGAGTTGCATTTAATTTTGTAGGCTTCAATGTCTGTTCTACAAAAAGTCCTGGCTGCTAAACTTGGTAAAAAATTGTATGTCGGATTGTTTATTGGTCAGTAATGTATGGAGGGTTGGGTGAGAAATGTCATCTTGAAGACATGTTAATCTGTTGGTTCCGGTTGCATATGCTGTCGTTAACCCACCGATTCGCACTAGGGCACTAGGTGGTAGGTTATGGCCTATCATCACCAGCCTTTTAATGTCAAACGTGCTTTCCGAAGCACGGAGGAACTCAAGATGATAAATTGGTCGCCCATCTAATGACCGGCCTTAACGAACATTGCTTAGCTTACGCAATGGCAGGCCGAGCACGCCAAGCATGGCCCACTTGTTAGCACGCTCTAAAATATTCTCAGGACTTTTATTTTATAGAACCAAATTTTATATTCTTCCATCCATATGGAAGTATGGAGGAGCTCGCTAGCACAGTGGCATATCGCGCTTGGCCTGCGATTGCGTAAATCGCAGGCCAAGCGAGCTATTTATTGCCAAAAAATAATTATCTCGAGTTCCTCAGTGCTTCGGAAGGCACGTTAAGCCGTTGCTGCATCTGCAGTCGTTAATACCCACCAACTCGCACTGGGCCAGCGTGGTGGGCTATGGCCCTATCTCCCCATATTCTTCCATCCATAGGGAAGGCCCGGACACTAAAGGCTTTGGATGACGAAGTCACAGTAGCCGGGAATATAAAAAAGGCTGGTGACGATGATTATCTGTTCTCTGCCTTCACCAGGAGCACCTGAGCTTGCTGACGGAGCACGCGCCGAATGCGGACCCTGTCAAGCTGGAGCAGCTGTTGTCGGCGGCCTACGCCCTCATCAGCCCCGAGCTGCAGCAAGTCAGCCTGCCCGATTTCCCGGTGGACAGTTTGCAGGCTGCCGCTGCGATATTGGTGAGTTTGCTTTTGTAAATTACAGTTGCTTTAGTTATTGTTGTAAGTTTTCACATATTTGTAGTGGCTAGGGGGCTTCCATGGACCGCGGAACGCCTAAATGCACCGATTTTAGACCCAGCTGCTAACCAAACCACGCTTGCCCACCATATTTAACCGCCTCCGTGGTCTAGTGGGACGCCCACCGGAATTAAGATTGAGAGGTCCCCGGTTCGATCCCCAGGGCAGTACAAATTTGTACTTGGTTTGTGCTAGGACTTCTTTCAAGTCCGCCTGGCTAGCTACCACCATCGCATTAAAATCTGTCGCCATAATTACAATGTTAACAGCATTATTGTGTTCCGACAATTGTGATAAGATAGTCAGCCCCCTGTGGTTGAGAGTTCCAGGTGAAGCTTGATTATATCTTCGGCCCTTATCGACACTTACCATCAGGTGAGATGAAGGCAAGAGCTTCCCTGTCTAGTTTAATATGATTACCAAAATTCATTAACTGATGAAATATTTTTCTGATTAAAGTGATAAGTGTCATCCCGTCTTCGTTATTCGGCACCAGCCAGAATGAGGCCGAGTGATTTGCCATGGTTTCCAAAATGGATTTCTGGGGAAAATGCATTGAACTACTATTACTAGCAGTTTACTTTATAACTCAATGGGAAAATGGGACCATTTTGTTCACCTTCTTCCCCCGATTATGCCCCGTTCACGGAAAGCATTCGGGGGAAACTGGGAATAGACTATTTTTTGGGTGTGAAGTCGTTTGTCACACCGTCCGCTATAAACAGTTCTATACGCTCACCACTGTCTCCTTGACCTTTCGGGTTATTACATTGTATCTCGTCGGTCACGCGAGATTATCATCAGTCGGCCAAGGTCGCGAGTCGTTAAACCATCGACGCGTAAAGCTTCTTTTACGGCAGTTGGCGGGTGTTTCAATTAGAGAACATTCGGATGCCGTGGCTTGGTCCAATTTCAAGTTTACGCCGATGAATGTCTCGGGGCATTAGGACTGATACGCGGTATTTGCCTAACTGCGCACGGTATGCTTTGCGGAAATTCCGTTAGTACCTATAGCCTACGCGGTATTTATTTACCCACCTAATTGCGCAGGGTATGCTTTGCGAAAATTCTGTTAGTACCTCTATAGAAATCGCTCTGCAAAATAGTTAGGGTGCCTTTCCACCATAGATGTGCGAGGTGACTAAGCGACAATGTATACGGTATGCGAGGAAAATCCTCAAATACTGTTTCTGTAATACGTCCTAACACCAACCAAACCGAGTACAAATTTGTACTCCTCTGGGAATAGAACTCTGGACCTTAATTCCGGTGGGCGATCATGGAGGCGATTAAAATAGGTATATATTATATGTTTAAACTATTTTTTTGTTCACAGGAACGAAACTCAAACATTCCTGTTCACAAGCTACTCTATTTATTATATCCATACAACACATTCCTAACCAAAGATCACATAAAAAATGTCGAAATAGTTCTGAAGAACCTGAAAGTTAATACTACCCCCAAATGGGATACTTCACTGCAAGCGTTGGAGTACAAAGGGAACCAGGCCTTAGTGACCTTGGAGGTGAACGGCGTTAAGTCACAATTTGGCGTGGCATGCGGTGAGAGACGCAAGAAGGGCTTGGAAGAGAAAGGTATAGTTAAGACCGCGTACCAGAGTGAGCTGCTCAATGAGTTGCTCTTGAGTCACAGTGTTGGAGACTTCTGCATTGTTGGTGAGTTTTTTTTTTATATATTTGAATACGGAGAGTATTTTACTTTTTAATATTTTTTACTTTTTTAATTGTACCTTAATACAATTACAAAACAGCTAAGTTGTTCGTTTATGTATCAAAAACAAAGGAAGATAGATTCACGACGTTCAGTGTTTCTTCTAGGATACCTAGTTTTCTTGTACTATATTGAGTTTTCACATACTGACCCAGTCAAAAAATGCCACTGTAAACATATAAATTAGGTATCAATAAAGGTATCAAATAAGGCCTCATTATAATATCCAACAGTTCTATTGCTATGAATATGTAGTTCTTATTTACTTAATTATGTATAGTTTTTAAAATCAAATTTCTAGATTATAATCTGTAGTATTTTAATCGTTTAGTGGTATTATTTTCTTTCATACTTCTGTAAATAATTTATGTATTATTCTATATTTTTAGATCTAGCCGAGATTAATTTAAAAATTCCATTCACAGCATTCTTTTGTTGTTCTCAGGTCCAAAAGGTTGCGGGAAGAGTCTTCTGGTATCGCAACTTGCGTCGTTATTAGGTTACACCATAGAGCCCATAGTTCTGTACCAAGACATGACCGCTAGAGATTTGATACAGCAGAGGACCACGCTGGACAACGGCGACACCGTGTGGCGGAATTCCCCCTTGGTGGATGCAGCGCTTAAGGGTCATATGGCGGTGCTGGACGGTCTCCATAGGATACATGCGAGCACGCTTGCTGTTCTGCATAGGTAATGTAAGGAAAGTAAATTGGAGGAATATAGGAAAATAAAGAGAAAGGAAAATGCTGGGCTCAGTGTGACAATATAATTCCAAGTTAACATATATCATAGGTAGTACAGTGACAGTAATAAAAATGTATTAAAAAAAACAAATATTTAGAAAAGGTGTGCTATCCTGCACAGGCAAGTTTTAAGGATATCATACATTAAACACGTTAACCAGAGCGTGTCCAGAAAGTCTCGTATGGCTGTTCGTAATAAAAGTTAACGCTCATTTGACCCACCCGACCAGCACCGCCTCTGCTCGCGCGGCTAGTATTCTTTATATGGATTCTCGTTCACGATAGGGAGTTGCTATGAAGGTGCACTCCCTACATCAACTCCGTAAGGCTTCTGGATCGCTTTAGTCGTAAGTCGTCCAAGCGGTGCCCGCGAGTGATTTACACAAAGACAATGCGTTGGTTACTTGAAAATTCGTGGACGCCAAGCTGCGAGCCGGTGCGTGTCGGGTGCCAGGTGGGTTTAATGAGCGGTAACCTTAAGTGTGCTTGTCCCGACATTCGACTGCTAGTCGAACTGACTGTACCACGGGAAACGAACATCCCCAAAGACTACTTTTAGAATCTATTAAAAAAGGCCAGTTCAAGGGTTCAAGGATACCCGAAAATGACAATCACGCACGAGGACGTTAATAACATTAATGAGATGAAGCGAAAGAAGTATGTAAGGATAGTAGCAAGTGGAAAGAAGTTATATCTGCCTACCTCTGTGGGAGAAAGGCGTCATGTACTAGGTATGTTTAAATGAGTTTTACTTCTTCCAGACTCGTTCACGATAGGGAGTTGCAACTACACGACGGAACAAGGCTCTTGCGTCACGACCGCTACGAGGATCTTATGGCTTCCGGTCTCACTGAAGAGCAACTTTTAGAGAGCGGCATCAAAAAGATACATCCGGCATTTAGGTAAATTTTGAATTTAATAGTACTTTTACATTATGTCTTTTGGTTTCGGCAACTACTGCACATATGGACTCAATTTGTCCTAGATTATATGGGATCAAGGAACAAACTTAGGCAGTTGTCATATTTTTTACACCTCCCATTTAATAGTTATTTGTTGTGCGTGAGTGCAAAGTTGCTTTTTAACCACGTGCTCAATTTTGATGACCGAGCTAGCGAAGGATTCTAAGCGATAGAATCCTGAGCGATAGCAAGGGAATCAAAAGAGCACAAGGTGAAAAATCTTTGCACTCGAGTGCAACACGTAACTTTTCATCCCCCTCAACGAGGAAATTGCAGTTTCTGTTTTCACCCAGAAACTTCCACAACACCCTCCCATCAACCCAAACACACTCTCAACACCCACCCAGAAACACCCACAACATCCATTCAGACACCCACAACATCCACCCAGTCACACCCATAATACTCACCCATCCATTCAGACACACCCACAAAACACCCATTCACTCAGATACACCCACAAAACACCCATTCACCTAGCCACACCCACAAAACACCCAATCACCCAGACACACCTCCAACACCCACCCATCCACCCAGCCACACCCGCAACATTCATCCAGACACACCTGGAAGTACCTAATAAAAATTACCGTCCCTAATGGAGTTCCGAGACGGTCAATCAGCTTGAGTCAAGCACGTTGATTTTCTGTATGTTTTTGTTCCGTTGCTAGCGTAAACAAATCAAACAGACCTCAAAAACTTTTAAATGCTTGAATCAAGCATCAAGCAAGCGTTGTAGACGATCAAAATGTTTAAAACAAGATTGACGTCAAGCTGATGGACCGTCACGGAACTCCTATGTTTTAACGTGAAAAGAAAATGCCGCGCGCAAAGCAAATTACAAAAAAAAGTACACCAAGAAGGTTCCGAGTCTGAGTTTTTAACAAATTAAAATATGTTGCATGATAAAACTGATTGCACACGATGTTCTAAATTCAAATTTACTTTATCCTCTAGAGGATAAAAACGGCTTTTGCACTCAGATATCGAAGAGCAAAAACGCTTTTTCCGAGATGGTGGGATGAAAAAGTAATTTTTTTGCGAAACTTCAGACAGCTAAGGGAGCTTTCATCGAGAAAATAAACGAATGGACGGAGTTTAGTTAATATTTCACGCCATTACCCAACCCGAGGAGCTCGCTAGTGCAGTTGCATAGCGCGTTTGGCCTGCGATTGCCTAAACTAAGCAATTTCGCTCAGGCCGGTCATTGGATGGGTGACCAAAAATTTATTATCTCCAGTTCCTCCGTGCTTCGGAAGGCACGTTAAGCCGTTGGTCCCGGCTACATCTGCAGTCGTCAATACCCACCAACCCGCACTGGGCCAGCGTGGTGGGTTATGGCCCAATCTTCCTATATATTCTTCTATCCATAGGGAAGGCCTGTACCAGGGCTGATAATGATGATTGCCCAACCCATGCTCGTTTTTTACATTCCTCCCTTAGACAAAATACAGTTTTCTTGAAACTTTAATGTTTATTTTACAGGATAGTAGCTCTGTCAGAGCCGCCCGTACTAGGCAGGGGTCAACAGTGGATGTCCCCTGAGCTCCTGAGCTTATTCATCTACCACGAGATGAGGAACCTCAGCAAACAGGAGGAGATTTTCGTTATTCACAGCCTGGTATAACTATAATTTTATCTTCTTCTTCTTTCTGTCTGGTTCCTACTTCTTCCTGCCCTGTTCCCAGTCTATCTGGGGTCGGCACAGTATGTTCCCTCTCCCATTAATATCGGTCAGACGTCATCAACCCCCCACCCACTCCCTGGATCGACATCCAGATCGATGAACGGAGAGAGTGATTGGGATGACAAAATTCAAATTCATACTGCTCAAGGTTTTGGCTGAGGTTTTACAGCTGGCCGCCTGTTTGACACCAAACCTCTTTGGGTATGTTGTTGTTGGTGGTTTGCGCTCCACCATTCGGGTGCCCCAAGGTGCTTATTGGTTTACACCTGACAATCTTCCTTATTCGACTTTTAAGACACCTGTGGCACATTGTACGTTATTTTTTAGATCTCAGGCCAACGTGGAAGACATAATTAATATTTTTATTATAAGTTAAAACGATTGGAAATAGTATCAGTCAAAAATTATGTAGTGGTTCATAAAGTTGCATAACAAACATTTTGTTTCAGTATGGCGATATCTCAAATCCACTCCATTCAATTATCAACTTGGCTGACCAACTCAGACGATCAGAAGACAGCACTCTTAAGAATCTATCCTCCTCACTATCCACGCGTCAACTCTTGCGTGTTGCCAACAGGATGGCCAAATATCCAACCGATTCCGCCTACGAGACCATACAGAGGACGTTCTTGGCGAAATTCTTGCCTAACTTAGCTAGGCGGGCACTAGATGGCGCCAGCGAAAAAATCGGCATAAAGCCGCCGAGCCGTTTCGGTGTGTTCGGCAATAATCCCGAAAAAGCACCAGTCATGTGCTCTGTGCAAAATGGTGTTCTGACTATAGGCAACACTAGTGCGGAAGTTTACAAAACCGACGCTCTAACTAAAGTGCCAGATATACTATTCTACGATGTGCCCCAGCACGTGAGACTCCTAGAATGGTTGCTACAAGACTTCTTGCTTGGCAACCATTTGCTTCTGGTCGGTAACCAGGGTGTTGGCAAGAACAAAATAGCAGACAGACTGCTCCAGCTGCTGAACAGGCCCAGGGAATACATACAGCTGCACAGAGACACGACTGTGCAGTCTTTAACCGTGCAACCGACTGTGAGAGATGGCGTCGTTGTGTACGAAGACTCGCCTCTCGTGAAGGCTGTTAAATTTGGCCACGTTTTAGTGGTAGACGAGGCTGATAAAGCACCCACTCATGTGACTTGTATTCTGAAGACTTTGGTGGAGAACGGGGAGATGATTCTGAGCGACGGGAGAAGAATAGTCCCCAAGGACATGATAGAAAGCTCTGCGGGCACAGTGGATTCGTTTATTCCAGTACACGATGATTTCAAGATGATTGTGTTGGCGAACAGACCCGGATTCCCGTTCTTGGGCAACGATTTCTTTGCTGCCTTGGGTATGTAGTAAGAGGGCCTTTGTCTATCTTCTAATATCATTTCGTATCATACGGCCTTATTAATAAACACCGTTTAAGTATGGATACTCAGTGTTTTGTCATTTTTACTTATATTCAAAATCATGTTTGTGAGATGAAGACAAAACGCGAAATAGAAATACCATGTTTACTACCAGTTTATTAATAAGACAGATAGTGTTTGTAATGGAACTCCTGCGAAACGCCATGACCGATTATTATATATTTTTTTTTAATATTTGTTAGGTCTGAGAATAGGTCCTACTCTATTATTTAGTATATAACATTATATTTGTTGCAACAGGTATAATTTACATACTTACGAATATGTTACAGGTATAATTTATATACAATTCCACTGAATTTAATTTTTGTTAATATAGGGTTCTTTGGGTTATGAGGGCAGCATATTTCTGTAATTGTATAGTAACAGATCACTTCTTTCTTTCGTCAGTTGTCTTACATTCCGGATTGCTGCTGTTTCAGGTGACTTGTTTTCTAGTCACGCTGTAGATAACCCATCGATAGACTCGGAAATGAAGTTGCTACAGTCGTATGGACCGGACGTACCTCACAATGTGATGAAGCAACTAGTGGAAGCATTCGCAGTGTTGAGAGACAAGGCTGACCAAGGTCAGCTGACCTACCCATACAGTACCAGGGAGTTGGTGAACATTATCAAGCATTTGCAGGTGATTAACAATGTTTATTAGCACTTTTGGGCCTGATAAATGGCAATAGGCTCGCTACCTATTATATACATGGGACCTGACATAGTTAGCGAAACGTGGGTGCCAGTTCACCTCTGCCTACCCCTTCGGGGATATAGGCACGATTTATGTAAGTAATATATGTATATATTAGCACGCAATATAAATAGAATTATCTTGGAAGTATCCGCCTTTGGTCAAGATAGTAACAGTTTTGCGTCATATCCGTCACGAAGGACCATCATCGCCCTGCCCTTATCCCATCCTACTTGGGGTGGCGCATCTCCTCATCCACATCTATCACCTTCATATCACACCATACACAATCTGTCGCGAAGGACCATGTTTACAATATTAATAATTGCAATGTTTGTTCCGTAATTTCACATTTGATATTTCATATAACTTTCCGTTAAAATCATACATTCCACCTTTCTCCCACGGAAGTAGGCACAGATAATTTCTTACCACTTGCTGCGATCCCTACATACTTCTTTCGCTTCATCCAATCTCATTAATGACTTCATGCATGCCCGTCTGTCGGGTATTCTTGACCTGGCCCTTTGACTTTCAAATTTGAATATGAAAGATCCGCCTTTCTATCTCTCCTTTATCATCACCATCACCATAATCACCAGACCTTTAAAGTCTCCACTGCTGGAGCAGAGGCTTTCCTGATTTCAGATGGATGGAAGAATAAAGGGAGATTGGGCCATAACCCACCACGCTGGCCCAGTGCGGGTTGATGGTTATTAACGACTGCAGATGCAGCCAGGACCACCGGCTTAACGTTCCTTCTAAAGCACGGAAGAACTCGAGATAATAGCGAGCTCATTTTTTTCATTTCTCCGTTATCATTATTTATTTATTATTTTATTGTTCCTGCCAGAAATATCCCGACGAAGATCTGGCATTGGCCATAAGCAACGTGTTCGACTTCGACCGGTACAGCAAAGACATTGCCGACACCCTACTGGAGGTTCTGCATTCGAGTGGTCTACCGACAGAGGGTGTTCTGCAGGGGCGGTCCAAGGAGGCGCTCAAGAGGTTGCAGCTTACTATTGAGAGGAAGAGTGGGTAAGTTAAGACAAGTTCGTGCGTGACCTTCCTGCAGTATGGCACGGTGGGGGGCATTCTAACTCTAGATGTTAGCGGGGGCAGGTGATGCGGGGAGGAGCGAGTTTTCCCTCGTCCCACCACCGTCGGCCACCGTCTCTTACCGCAGGGAGGTCGCGCACGAAGTTGTCGGATTTTAGGATGCAATTAAGAGTGACAATTTATAAAGTTTTATTTGGTGAAATATTTGTGTGTGATTATTAAAGTAACATAATCTTATTTTTATATTAGTATTTGGGTTTTGGCTAGTCCTTCCATGCTGGTCTGGGAGAGAAAAAATATAGAATGTGTCAGACACGACTCACTTCATGGCTGTCGTATAAATCGACTGAGGGAGATTGCCAGGTGTAGACTAATAAGCACTGAAGGGCACCCGAATGCTGGAGGGCAAACCACCAAAAACAGCATACCCAAAGAGGGTAGGTGGACAGGTGGCCGGCTGTTAAACCTAAGCCAAAACCTCGAGCAGTACGCATTGGAATGTTGTTATCCCAGAGCCTGCGTGTGCATGTGTAATCACTTCACAGTCATATTGCTTAAATTATATGATACACTATCATATATAAAATAATTTAAGCAACATATATTTGATAACTTTCTGTTGTTGCTTTAAATATAACCGCTCCTCAACCTGTACGTCTTTTTTCTCAGCAAGGACGTTTCTTCGCCCAAGTATGGTAAAGATGATCCGGACAATAAACCTCACGTGGGTGGAAACACGTGGGCAGGCGGGACGGGTGGCCGTGATACTGCTGGCCTTGGTGGCAAGGGCGGGCCCTACCGTCTGGACAAGGGACATGATGTCCACCAGGTAAGGAAACCCTTGTAGCATACATACATACATACATAAATCACGCCTATATCCTAGAAGGGGTAGGCAGAGGTGAATTAACACCCAATTATTTTCGGTCCCATGTAACAGGTGGCGAGCCTATTGCCATATATCGGGCACATAAATCGCAGTACAAATTTATATTGCTAGGTGGTATGAGAGAAATGCTGCTGCCCATTACTCATTGCTGTCTTCACCCTTAGTTGCCTTGTACGACACCCACGGGAGAGATTTGGGGTGGTGACAATTGTATTCTACTCTGCCGTCACCACACGAGAACTATGCCTATCCTGTTAACTATATAACTATACAGTTAACTATACAGTTAACTATACAGTTAACTATACAGTTAACTATACAGTTAACTATACAGTTAACTATACAGTTAACTATACAGTTAACTATACAGTTAACTATACAGTTAACTATACAGAACTGTTTAATGATGAGCTTCTACTCAGTTGTCAGATGCCGAGAAAGAGGACATACCGGAGCACGTGAAGCAGGCAGCGCGGGAGATGAACAGGAAAGCGTTCGAGGAACGCCTGAAGGAGATCAAGATGAGCGAGTACGACGCGAAGCTGTACGAGCAGTTCCTGAGGGCGGTACAGCCGCAGGTGACGCATTTTTTAAGATATACTAGCTCACCCGGCATACGTTGTTATGCCATATAAATTATCCCGTAGCCATCATGGTTACTATTTGGTTTTCATGGTTACGTCAAATGTTTTTCAGGAAAGCAGTTTATACTATGGGAAAATGAAATTGTTTGTTTTACTATTTTCCCCTCGCATTTTTTCCATATGTTCTCACCTTTCCTGCCTTCCTTGGCCCAAGACAATCATTTCAAAACCAAAATCAGCTTAATCGGCCTAGCCGTTATCGAGTTTTAGCGAGACAAACGCACAGTAATTCATTTTTATATACATAGAAGATTACTGTCTGTATACCGTTGTTTCTATGTCGGCCGCGTAGTGACGGCAGAGCAGAATACGATTGTCACCACCCCCATTTCTCTCGCGGGTGTCGTACAAGGCGCCTAAGGGTTAATGTAATTCAGGCGACTAGTAAAGCAAGAGTAGTGCGTCATTCTGTCTAACCGAGCTATTGATGAACATAAACGGTAGATGCTGTAAAGACTTCAGGGCCAACAGATAAGGTCCATCAAAAAAAAAAAAAATTTAATCCAGATTGGTGCTCTTCGAGGCGTATTGGCCGAGCTGCAGGCGAAGAAGAAGGAGCGCCAGTGGAACCGGCACCAGACCAGCGGAGAGCTGGACGACGGAAAGATCATAGAAGGTGTGGTAGTGGTTTATGCATTGCGCTGTCTTTTGTCTGTCAATCAATATCGATCGCGGTCCGCGGAGCAAAATCAATGATCACGATCGGAATAATAATTCGTTAAAAATTACGTACAAAAATAAATAATTGGGTATTGATTAGCTTCCATAGTGATCCATACAACGCTTCCATAGTGATCCATATAACACACGGAGAATAGGGATGATGACACTAACAAAGGATCACTGATATAATGATTTATAATAATAATTTAGGATAAGGAGATTCCTTAATAGTCGCTTGTTATCAGATTATTTATACTTGTGATTGATATTTATTTTATAAAAATAAAAGTACAAAACTTAGCTATCCGCTATATTTGCTAAGACGCCGCGTGACGTCATTATTTAGTTATACCATATTTTGACATTTTATATGCCCATCAAATTTACTAGTTTAATATAGAAACTGGCCTTTTTACGGAATAGTGACGTCACACAGACGCCATTGCTATTTCGTCGTTTTGGCGGAAATTTTAAATTGCATTATTCAAAACATGTTTTTTTCAATCAAAATCGAAAGTTTTTACAAAAATAAATATAATTTATTTTGTGTTTTAAAGTAGACACGTAAGAAAAACATGGTGTAGTTTATCAAATTTAGTCATCATGCCTATTAACTGTAGATTTTGACGGCGTAAAAACCGCGTGTGTACCAGAGGCCTAATGCAGCTTCCGTGTACAGGTCTGACGGGAGAGCGATCTATCTACCGTCGCCGCACCGAACAAGAGCCACCTCCGGGCGCCCCTCCGGAAAAACCTAAGCGCCTTCGCTTGGTACTCGACGTGTCGGGCAGCATGTACAGGTATGTGTAATGTACAACAGTTTATACAATACGTACAAAGTGTAATAAAATCAGAATGTTTTCAGCCAACCAGCTCCCCTATCATCATCATCATCATCATCACCAACCTTTAATGTTCCCACTGCTAGAGCACGGGCGTTTGCCTTTAGATGGAAGAATATAGGTAGATTGGGTCATAACCCACCACGCTGGTCCAGTGCGGGTTGTTGAGTATTAACGACGACATATGCATCCGGGACCAACTTAACGTGCCTTCAGAAGCACGATGAACTCGAGATAATCAATTTTCTGTCAGCATAGTTCACGGAATCGTAGGCCAAGCGCGCATGCCACTGCGCTAGCGAGTTCCTAGCGATTACTTACTTAAATTATGATTACTGTACTGTAAGGATCGTAGCAAGTGGAAAGAGGTGATCTCTGCCTTCCTCTGTGGGAGAAAGGCGTGACGTGTGGTCGCACTATTAATAAA
The DNA here is from genome assembly GCA_963931975.1 of Cataclysta lemnata. Taxonomy (NCBI): domain Eukaryota; kingdom Metazoa; phylum Arthropoda; class Insecta; order Lepidoptera; family Crambidae; genus Cataclysta; species Cataclysta lemnata. Next base: position 2,679,806 of record OZ008350.1, on the reverse strand, counting down.
ACAACGACCTAATCCGAAATATTACCAAAATGAGTTAGAGTATATTATAGTGTAGTATACCGTTAGTTAGTCAGAGTATAGTATACCGACCTTTAAAATGGAGCTATACAACTCTGGTAAGAGAAAACATGTTTTTTCCTTACGGAATAAGGTTAAAAAATGATTAAAGTCCATATTCTTCTCTCTGTGCGCGCGAGGTAACCCAGTCAAAAACAATTTATCGTCGATTCCGAAAAAATTTCGATTTTGGATTCGGTCGTTGTTTTGTTAAGAGTGATCTTATGTACCAGGTTCAACTCGTACGACGGCCGCCTTGAGCGCTCGATGGAAGCTGTAGTCCTCCTCACTGAAGCCCTGAAGGGGTACGAGGCGCGCATCCGCTACGACATGTACGGCCACTCGGGCGAAGAGCACGCGCTGGAACTGGTGCGAGTGGACCGCCCGCCGGAGAACGAGAAGGAGAGATTACAGGTGCGCTCACCCTCACATAATATCACAATATTATATTCATAAATATTAGAATAGTAGATTATTAACCAAGGGGATCAAGCAGTGTCTTCTATCGCGGGTGACGATTTAAGTTCACCCAAGATTAAGACAACTTTATCACCGAGGAAAATATTCTACTTTTCGTATTATTTGCGAAAAATTTAACACTATAATAATATGAGATAAGCATTTATTAAAAATAATGACAATTACTGCCGCACTCAGAGACGTTAATTAACTTAAATGAGTATTTAATGTCAAAAAATTTCATTCTAATCTAGACCATAGACCCGGCAAGAATAGCGACTAGTTTTGAATTGTCATTTTTTGACATTAAGTACTCATTAACATTATTTGACGTCTCTGAGTGCGGCAGTTAAAAGTAAAAGTTAACATTCGAAACATTGGTCCAATTAATGATAGAGGTAGTTACATGTAAGTATTCCAAATTTAAATCACATTCTCCCCTAGAGGATGAATAAAATTCAGTACAATCTCAATGGTGTAAACACAGGTGTAGTTCAGTATAAATTTCGGTAAGTATACCAAATTTCAAAAACACTCTCCCGCTAGAGGATGAATGAAATTCAGTACAATTTTCTTTCCCTGTTTTTAACAGACTAAAAATGACTATTGTTATGTTCGCTTTTTGTGGCATAGAATGTCACTTTTTCGAGCAAGTGGTACGAACAACATATTACATAGAAAAATATCTGACCTATTTTTCTTAGTAGTATAGAGGTACCCGTTTTAGGCCCCCTCCCCCTGTAGCGCTGTTGTGGTTGCAGATCATCCGCACGATGCACGCGCACGCGCAGTTCTGCTGGTCGGGCGACAACACGCTGCCCGCCGCCAAGCACGCCATATCCACCCTCGCCGATGAGGATGCGGACGAGGCCATCGTGCTCATACTCTCTGACGCCAACCTGAAGAGGTAGGTGTGGATAGATGGAAAGAAACATTTATTGACACGACACATTACATACAATACCGTGTGGTGACGGCAGAGTAGAATACAATTGTCACCACCCCAAATCTCTCCCGTGGGTGTCGTACAAGGCGACTAAGGATAAACCAGTGATAAGGAATGGGCAGCGGCGTTCCTCTTATACCACCTAGCATTGTACTGCGACTTTTGTGCCCGATAAATGGCAATAGGCTCGCCACCAATTACATGGACTTAACATAATTGGCGAAACGTGGGTGCTGGTTCACCTCTGCCTACCCCTTCGGGGATATAGGCGTGATTTATGTATGTATGTATGTACAATACATACAATTGACACGCCTTTCTCCCACAGGGGTAGGCAGAGATTATTTCTTTCCACTTGCTACGATCTTTTGCTTCATCCAATCTTATCAATCTCTTCATGCATGCCCGTCGGTTTCGGGTACTCTTGACCTGGCCAACACAATATACAAACAAAAAAATCAAACATTGGACGGCAAATCAAACATTCGACCATTCGAATCGGATTGTCGAATGGTCAGATTGCTGGCTGTCATTTCAAGGGGTTTCGAATCCTGGTGAGAGCAAATTTTGTGATGAACAGTTACTATTTTGATTTCAAAATAGTAATTATATAGCAAACCCAGGCCTTAACCGAACGCACGGTATTTGTAAAAATAACTACTTTGGAATGTTAGAAATTTATTTATACATTGCGAGGGCATCCGTTGGCTTACAGCGTGAAGTGTAAAGGTTAGAGATATTTCAGCAAAACTTTTTGTAACCACTATATTCTATGAACACAGTTATTTCTTTCCGAGTCATGGTTGTTATGTAATAAATTTTCAATATTTATATATAATTATTATGTTTACCTATTTAAAATTTGTCCGTCATCTAGTATCCGTAACATAAGCGCGTATGTTACTTACTTTGGGTTAGATGGTAGGCGTGAGTGTAAGAAATATTTTTTTAATAATTATGTTCATTTTTTCTAGATACGGCATAAACCCAGAAGACCTCGGTTCAATACTAACTTCGGATCACAGAGTTCAGGCGCACGTTATATTTATCGGAAGTCTCGGCGACGAAGCCACTTCGTAAGTAATTTCATCCAGAGTATGATAAAGTTGTAAAGTTAAAATTGTAGATTATAAATTAAACGGGCGATAAATGTGCGATCTGAGGTTTTTTTTATCGCCCGAGTTAAGATCATACTTTTATGTCACCCTCTGACCAGGAAGTGGGATTTTAGGTACGCGTAGCGGGCGGAAATAAATCCACTTTATGGTCAGGTATGACATGAAAACTATTTGTTATTCAATAATAATTATGATTAAAAATTGTTTTGTCTGTGACAGGTTACTCCAGCGTCTGCCCGTTGGCCATGCGCACGTTTGCATGGACGTAGCCAACCTGCCCCACATCATGCAGCAGATATTCGCATCTTCGCTGTTGCAGACTTCAGATAACTGAAACCCGTCTTTTAAACACCTTTCTGTCACACGGGTGGCTTATAATTCGACTAAATATTATAAATATAACGAGGAATGGGTATCAGCTTTACAGTGGAACGAGTTAAATACAAATGTAAATTTTTGACAACTTTTCTTACATTTGAAATGACGGCCGCCATGTTGTTTGCTCTGCAATACGTCAGTTTCATTCATTTGTATTCTATCAGTTCGAATCGATCGGCTTCTTGTCTAGAGGGGTTAATATATCAACTAGCAATACTACGATTTACGTGTCCGATAGATGGCAGCGGGCTCGCCCGTCGAATACATTAGACCATAAACTTTAAAACGAACACTGTCGATCTATTTATACTTCGAAATTCAATAGGGGAGTACTATTACCTGTCATCGTGACAAAAATGGCAGCTATATCTATATTTTATTAGTTCAAAAACTCGGATAGTTACCATATTGCCAAAGTGTCTAACTGTGCTAACTTTTTCGATACAATGTAATTAAAGTAAGTAAATTTTCGACGTAATAGCCATCAACAAAACATTATTGCGTTGCGTACAGTCAGAAAATAATAAATAGGAATTTAAACTTATGGTCAAACGCATTTGAAAACTTACTATCAACGTGATATTTAAATAAAACATACAATACATTTTAAATATCGCGTTAACAGTAAGTATTCGATAGCAAATGAGTTGCTGAATATAGTATAGGCTAAAATGAGAATTTTAAAAGAACTAAATTACAGGACATTTTTTTCTAACGGTTTTTACGTTGTGACTTGCTTGAAATACAATGCATTGTTAAATAGTTTTGTTTTAAAACTTTGTATAGTTTATAGTTTTGCTTTACATTTTTATGTATCATCACAATAAGTATAATATTATTATCATCATCGATAGCTGTGAGAATAGATAAACATTCCTAGAGGCTTGTAATTAATTTGTGATTGTTTCATAGCCAATTTTAATTACCAAATATTTATTTTTATAATATAATTTTGTATATTATAATTATAGAATTTTGTAGCTAATGTTATTTACACAATATTTATTTGCAATCGTGTACAGCAATTATTTGTTTTAGGTTCCAAATATTATTTGAAAATGTTTTATGGATTTAATTTAATTTTGTAGATATTTATATTCCATAATTTCAATAGAGTGCGCTAACGCTTTTGGCTTGCACATTCTACGTTATTTTTTCGCCCTCAGGCCAACATGAAATACAAAGACAATAAGTAGTAATAAACTATACTATATCAATATTCTAACTATGTTGGTGAACATAATAAATAAATAAATCGCAGTAGCTTATATGACGAATAAATAAATTCTAACACAAATTTATTCATGGCAAGAGATTAGTCCCATCGTCGTTATGTTGGACACATACGATAGGGATACCATTCGCTACCTCACAAAAAATAGGTAATTTTAAGTAAAAAGAGATTGTTATAAATTAAAATTGTTTATTTTTGTATTGTTATTTGTATATTATAATAAATTTATTGGATAATCTCTCGTTTTATATTTTGTACCTACTAACTGCGTCTTTTTTTTAAATATTTTTATTCAGGTAGTCTCTTGGCATTCGTCTTTTCTGATGGTAAGCGAGGATAAAGGCCGAAGATGGTAATGAGCTTCACCTGGAATCTTATTACATATTGTCGGAACACAATAATGCTGTTTTAAATCGTTTAAGATTGTTTTCACATGGGACTTGTCTAATGGTAATGAAAGGTGGAAAGACTTGCATTCTGCATTCGAGTAAAGTCATAATTTTATTTGAATCCTAAAAATGTACAGTCAACGTCTCTTCAGACTACCCAAAACTGTCAAATTTCTTCAATCGATTGTACATTCTTACTGTGGTCTGTTTCTCGTAATTTGTTACGAACCCTCAGCAATCGTCAAAGAAAGCTATTATTTCTTTAACGTTACGAAGACAATCACTGGTGCTTCTGAAACAACAAAATAGTATAGACTATTCGATTTTAATTTTAACATTATATAAATGTTAGAAAAATTAATACAAAGATTTTGGTGGTTAGAAAAAGAATTTCGAAAAATTATGATCTTGAGGCGGGAATCGAACCCGCGTCCGCTGCAATCCGGGCAGGTGCCTGACCGCTCGGCCACCCAAGACACTAATAAACTTGCCGAAATTCTTTTAACCTTTACACTTCACGTTGTAAGCCAACGGGTACCCTCGCAATGTAGAAATAAGTATCAAACATTCCAAAGCAGATATTTTTACAAATACCGTGCGTTCGGTTAAGCTTGGGTTTGCTTTATAAACTATTCGATTTTAATTTTAACATTATATAAATGTTAGAAAAATTAGTACAAAGATTTTGGTGGTTAGAAAAAGAATTTCGAAAAATTATGATCTTGAGGCGGGAATCGAAAAAATAGTATAGCTCATTTAAATCAAGAGAGATGTGCTCTAAATTATAATAACTTTTAATTTTCTTAGAACCTATCGACTTTTAATTCGAAGAAAGCCTATTGTTTGATATAACCTTTTAAATTTTAGCACTAGGTGACCGTTTATTGGACACATCGGTCTTTTGTTTATCTACTAACTTTTACCCGCGGCTTCGCACGCGTTGATGTCATTAAACTAGCCGCTCACTTTTGATTCATCCGTCACACCGTAAAGGTTAGGAACGAATAATAATATAGGAAGGACCATGTCGTGAGACCTGTCATGTCGTGAGTATATTGTTATTATATGACCGATAAACGGAAAAAGTGATTGGGAATAAAACATTACAATCTATACAGCTTAAGGTTTTGGCTAAGGTTTTACAGCCGCCCGCCTGCTTGGCACCAACCCTTTTTGGGTATGCTGTTGTTGGTGGTTTTCCCTCCACCATTCGGGTATCCCAAGATGCTTATAGGTCCATGGAGGCAATTCCTCTTAGTCGACTTTTACAACACCCCTGCCCGGCTAGCATGACCACCAAAACACGATAATGATAAAGCGTTTTATTGCTTTGAACTGTCAAAAACCTACAAGATAAACTATGGACAGTTCAAAGCTATAATTATGGCTATAACATATCGTATTTCTGTGGTCAGGCAAGCCCGGCTGGGGTGAGTTGGGGCTGGCGCACATTTCATGTTATTTTTTCGCTCCCAGCAAGCATGGAAGCTTGGTGGGTCATAAGAATAATCTTATTTACAAACTATAGTTATGATTAAATGACTGGAGCTAAATGTTTCGTGCCAGCGTAATATTGGAGATGGCCATTACCGTAAAGCCTTCACCGAGTAATGAAGATTAAACACGGGCAATTACATTAGGAAGCCAACTCCCGTCTCCACGGGCATTTTTTCCATTGATAAATTGTTGCCTTTATACTTAACCGCGCTGCTGTATTGGTGAGAGAAGATACGGTAAACCGGGGAGTATTAAAACAAAAGATAATAAAAAAGGTATTTTGAGTTGTATTAGGTACTCTACAGCGGCGGCCCTTATAGTCCAACTCGATCACAATCCGTGATCATAATCAATGATTACGATCCGCGATCATTATTAATGATCACAATCCGCGATTTAGATCTCTGATCACGATCCAGATGGCCTGTGTACGGGCCTCCAATCTACTTCGTACATAATCAATTGTGTACGAAGTACCACGTGACCACGGATCTCGATCACATTAACTAAGTAAGGGCCGCTGACTGTGTGTGAGCGGCTTTTTCTTGATGGAAGTAGCCATAATTTTCCAAATTCTAGAGCACAGGTTTACAAAAATTGTCAACGCAGCAGACAGCGTGGTGACATTGTATTCTGCCCTACCGGCATCCCCCGCATTACGGTCTTGCGCCTAATAAAATTGAGGTATTCAATAACACCCGACTTGTGTCAGATTCTGTTTGCTGTAAAAATGAAAGTCACACATAGACTGGCTTCTATTATTAATCTTCCTCAGGGTGAACGAAAAAGGGATAATGAAGCGGGGAATTGTGTCCACAGGTCCCATCAGCGGATTCCCGCTCGCATCCCGCGGATCCATTTATTATTGTCGCCCTATACGTAGTGTTCCGTAATAAAATTCACGCCGAAACGCTGATTGATGGGCCGATGCGAAAAAGTTACAGCGAGAACAGTTAGTTCTGCTACGTACCCCTAGAGGCGCTGTAAAATATTCCATAGATTTTTTTTACTCGCTAGCGACGTTTACGTTTACGTCCTGTCACCGACTTACAGGGGCCTTACCACCAACTCTAAACGCGACTCAATTGTAAAAGTAAAACAATAACAACGCTATAAGCCGAGTAGAGCGGCGTCCCGTTTTGTCACTCGCGTTTGTATAGCACTTATACTTCATGGTACGGCCAATGGCATAAAATTATCATACACACGCACTTGAAATATCACGCCTATTTAACCCCGAAGGGGTAGGCAGAGGTGTAATACACCCACTTTTAAAGAAAACCTCGAAAATACACAAATTACGCTTATTTGACGGCCGGTTTGGTCGAATGTTCAGATCGCTGGGTATTGGCCAAGAGGTCTCGGGTTCGAATCCTGGTAGGGGAAAATTTTGTGATGAAAACAAATATTTGTTCTCGAGTCATAGTTGTGTATATGTTTATGTAGTATATTTTCAATATTTATATCTTCTCTCTGCCCAGATCCCAGTCTATCTGAGGTCGGTGCAGTATGTTTCCTCCTCCATTCATATCGGTCAGACGTCATCCAGCAATCCACTCCTTCTTGATTCATGACATCCATCATACCGTAAAGGTGCCAGTGATGAATGAATGTATAGAAAACAGACGGAACGGACCATGTCGAAAGACCGACGAACGGAGAGTGATTGGAATGACAACATTCCAATTCATACTGCTCATAGTTTTGGCTCAGGTTTAACAGCCGGCCGCCTGCCTGACACTAACCCTCTTTGGGTATGCTTATGGGTATGGTTTGTCCTCCACCATTCGGGTGCCCCAAGGTGCTTATTGGTCTACACCGGGCCATCTCCCTTAGTCGACTTTTACGACACCCATGGGATGAGTCAGGGCTGGCCTATTCTACGTCATTTGTTCGCTCCCAGGCCAGCATAGAACACATTTTCAATATTTATATATAGGTACATAATTATTAGGCTCTCTATACCTTATTTTACGTCAATCATACAGTCGCTAATTTCACTGTATAAACTAAAAAAAAAACAACGATAAATTCAAAAAGTCGGAATCATTCTGTCATCCTAAGTTGTATTTATTGAAAAGGATAAAATCCTGACATTTCGCTTTTCAACGCCTCAAATTGAAACGATAAACCTTGTAAGTACTTTCGTACATTTTACCGGCCACAAAATTATGTTCCCACTACCAAGGAAATTGGGTCGAAGTCTCTCTAATGGTCGCTTTAAGAGAGAGGCAATAAATCTTTAATTTGCTAAATTAACTGCCACCAAGTTTGCACAAAGGATTACAAAGTTTTTACTACTTAGGTAGGTGCCTATAATAATTTAAAATCCTATTAGAAAAATGTGTTCTTTATGTGGCTTAGTGCCGTGTGGTGATGGCTGAGCCGAATACAATTGTCACCACCCCTATCCCTACCGTGGGTGTCGTACAAGACGACTAAGGGTTATGACAGCAATGAATAATGGGCAGCAACGTTCCTTTTATGCCACCTAGCAATATACTGCGATTAAGTACCCGATATATGGCAATAGGCTTAGTCTGCCATGCTGGCCTGACAGGAAAATATAACGTAGAATTGGACAGACCCTAACTCATTCCATGGGTGTCGTAAAAGTCGACTAAGGGAGGATTGCCCCATATAGACCAATAAGCACTTTGGGGCACCCGATGGTGGATGGCAAACCACCAACAACAGCATACTCAAAGAGGGTTGGTGTCAGGCAGGCGCCTAAGCCAAAACCATGAGCGGTATGTATTGGAACGTTGTCATTCCAATCACTCTCCGTTCATCGGTCTCTCGACATGGTCCGTTCCGTTTCTTTTCTATAATAATAAATTCATTCATCACGAGCACCTTTCCGGTGTGATGGATGATATATATATGATATTTTGTTGCTGAAAACCGGTAGGATAAGTGTCTCTTTATAATAGAAAAGGACAACAAAAGATGGAGAAACTAGGCCATCGCGTTAGTAAAGGACACAGGAGGTCCATGGTCGCTTGCGATCATGGATGTGTGTCACGCGCGCATATCGCCTCCTTGAATACTGATGGTTCAGTCCAGATAACCTTGCCCTTAGCAATCCAGGGTTGCTTGTAACTAGTGGTAACGCAAAACATATTACCGTTCGACTTTTTGAAATGAACGAATAATTTTTTTTGAGCCTACAAGATCCCACTGCTTGACAAAGGCCTCCCCGCAGCCCTCCATCTCCTCTCCAAACGAATAATTAAAATAAATAAATATGACAAATTTACAAAGAAAATTAGGTCAGAAATAGTTCAAAATGTTATAGTCTTCATGCGGGAATCGAACCCACACGGCCAATCAAAACGACGACGTCTTGGTTTGATTCCCCCATCAAGACCAAGATTTTTCGAACTTTTATTGACCTCATTTTTCTTTGTAGATAATATTTTGTCTAACATTTATAAAATGTTCAAACACAAATATACATAATACATAAAATAATGGCCAGCTTAGAATTATTCCGCACAGCCGCGTGGTGACGGCAGAGTAGAATACAATTGTCACCACCCCAAATCTTTGCCGTGGGTGTCGTACAAGGCGACTAAGGATAAATCAGTCATGAGGAATGGGCAGCAGCGTTCCTCTTATGATGCTTGGAATCAATAACTTTTACATACTTATTATATAAATACTAAATATCTTTATCCAGTATGATTAAACGATTGCCCTTGTTCTTTAATTAAAATAGACATTGTGTTTGTTGTAATGAAGGATGTTGATAACTTCAGAATTTGTATCTTTATTTACATACTATTACTTGACGTTGTAAGTTATTGACATCTTTCAATTTCCAATTATTAATTAATTTAAATTACTTTTATGTAAAGGGAGGAAAAAACCTGACTGAGTTTCTTGCCCGTTCTTCTCAGGACAGGGCCTCCTGGTAGTTTGCGAACGGATGGCGTAAATTTCTTGTCTTGACGATTCATAAGTGTATTGTAATCATACCAGATATGAATAAACGAATTTTGATTTGATTTGATCTTATACCACCTAGCAATGTACCTACTGCGGCTTTTGTACCCGATAAATGGCAATAGGCTCGCCACCTATTACATGGGCCCTATCATAACTGGCGAAACGTGGGTGCTAGTTCACCTCTGCCTACCCCTTCGGGGATATAGGCGTGATTTATGTATGTATGTAGAATTATTCCCTTAAATTATTCCCACGTCCGAGTAAAAATTTTCCCAATTTTTCTGACCACTGTTTACTTTTTCATTGTAATAAGATTAAGGATTTTCCCATTGACAGCCCTGGTAGCCATTGATTTGAATAGGACTTTTTCATTTTATCTCCCTTTGAAATATTTCAATGCTATGACACTGAATCTCAAGGCTTAGTATGAAGGGGTGACTCAGAAGTGAACACTTCTAATCTTGTTGACTCAGTCGGGGTGCTCTGGACTTTCTTTTATAAGTATCAACGTATTATTTTGGTCTTGGAAATATTAATCTAGAACTGCTGACAACGAAATGTCACAGAGAAAAGAGTGCTGAATAATGATGTCCTGAAACTGAAAGCAGCACGTAAATCAAATGTAATAATATTAAATATAATGTAAATAATAAATATTGCCCTACAATCACAGTAGGTGCTCACTGGTGCTCACAGTTTATACCTGTCATCTAAGCCAAAGTAAGTAGCCTAAGCACTTGTGTTATGGTGACTAGATGATGGACAAATTCATAATAATTATATATAGAAACATTTACATTATACTACATAAACATCCATGACTTGGGAACAAATGTTTGTGATCATCACAAAATTTACCCCTACTAGGATTCGAACCGGGACCACTTGTCCGATAGCTGTTACTTAATAAAAATAAATGTTACTTACTGCCGCACTCAGAGACGTCAATTAACTTTAATAAGTACTTAATGTCAAATTCATTTCTATGTAAGGAAAAAATTACAATCAAATGTAACGGACTTCCATATTGAAAGTCCGTTAGTTTTGAAGCTAAACTCGATCTCCTCCTTGCGTCGTATTCCTAAAATTAGTACAAGATTTTGGTGGTTAGAAAAAGTTCGAAAAATTATTTTTAGATCTAGTACCTATGCAATTATAAGTTCAACAACTTCGCAACAAACAACAGCCAGCGGGGGCAGCGTAGACAAACGAATGAAGATTGCTTTAGATGCATTAAAAAATTCAAAGGCAATTTCACAGTAGGTACAGACCACAGCACGTCAGACTGCCACTAAATGTAAAATTTTCTCAATCGACTTTTGGCTCTACTGCCAACAAGACAAGGTTGACAACCGATTGAAGAAATTTGACAGTTTTGGGTAGTGTACATAGTAAACTTATATTATTACTAGCCCAGCATCTTCTGTTCATTTTAAGATTAAAGAGAACAATTTATTAAAACATGTAGCACTATCCGTGCTAACTTACTACCGCACTCAGAGACTTTAATTAAAGTTAATGAGTACTTAATATTAAAAAATGTCAATAAAAAAAATACTATTTTTGCCGGGTCTACAAATGATTTTTTTTAACATTAAGTACTCATTAAAGTTAACTTAAGTCTCTGAGTGCGGCAGGAAGTCATAAAAAAGCTATAGTGATAACAAAAGTTCTGAATTGTCATATCTATTAATTTTCGAATCTATGGAAGATTCGAAAATTAATAGATATGACACATTTTGCTTGGGAGAAGAAAAAAAACTGACAATTTCGATTTTGATAATCAATACACTATAGTAAGGGCACAATAGTAGTAGCTCGCTAGCGTAGTGGCACAGCGCGCTTGGCCTGTGATTGCGTAAACTAAGCAATCGCTAAGGCTAAGGCCGGTCATTGGATGGGTGATCAAAAATTTATTATCTCGAGTTCTTCCGAGCTTCGGAAGGCACGTTAAGCCGTTGGTCCCGGCTGCATCTGTAGTCGTTAATACCCACCAACCCGCACTGGGCCAGCGTGGAGGATTCTGGCCCAATCTCCCTATATTCTTCCATCCATAGGGAAGGCCCGTGCCCCAGCAGTGGGGACATTAAAGGGCTAGTGATGATGATGATCATGATGACACTATAGTAAGTATTTCTATGACTAGGTTAGCATAGGGTGTACTCACAGTGTGCGTTATTTATGTTCCTTGTTGTATAGAGAAATCAGATTAACGCTTTCAAAATTGTAACGTATGTGTTTATTCGTATACACCGGTCAATTTCACCCAGTCGACTTTAACGACGCACTTGGTGTGAATCGGGGCTGGCACTTTCTACGTTATTTCTCCCTATATTCTTCCATCCATAGGGAAGGCCTGTATCCCTACAGTAGGGATATGTGATGTTAATGATGATGAATGATAAAATGTTCGGCTATATTCGATTTGCGATAGTTATCATCACCAGCCCTTTAATGTCCCCACTGCTGGGGCACGGACCTTCCCTATGGATAGAAGACTATAGGGATATTGGGCCATAACCCACCCAGTGTGGGTTGATGGGTATTACGACTGCAGATGCAACTGGGACCAACGCCTTAACGCGCCTTCCGAAGCACGGAGGAGCTCTAGATAATAAGTTTTTGGTCACCTGGATGGGTGACCGGCCTTAGCGAATATTGCTTAGTTTACGCAATCGCAGGTCAAGCGCGCTATGCCACTGCGCTAGCTAGCTCCTCTATCGATAGCCAGTTAGCAGAACCGCAATTATCGCATATACACGGCGTACTCATCTAACGATGGAACTATTACTGCAAACGTGCACTTTTGTAATTACACTGATGTTCCTTAGAGATTTGTGAGTGAAATGGAACGTTAAACAGTGAAATGCTGCTTGACATGCATAGCGTGTAGTCTGGGCACATGAGTAAATAAAGTCTGTGGTACTGGGTTCGGAAGCAGTTTGAAGCAGACACTCAAATAACATAAGTATGTAAAGAAATTCTTTAATGATCACAATTTTTTGTGGCAGTCTACTTTGTAGATGTAAGCTCTAAGCGTAGCATTTTTAATTAATTTCATTTTTAGAATTTGATTTTTTACAGTAGTAGAGAGTAATTGGGACTGGTCTTGACTTAACTTTATGATGATGCATTGAGAGAACAGATAAGAAAAGGAAAAAAAAAATCTTTTCCCTGTGTTTTTCGCATAATTTAAAAATATTAGGTACTTAATTGTTTGTTAAGAAAACTGAACAGCCCTCATACGTCAACCCTGTGTTTTATGGTGATTATTAGGCCATATAACCCGGTACTCCTTTTAATGTGCAATTAACTGTAGCTCATAATTTTAATGAGGACTTTAAGTGTCGGGTGTAATTAATGGGTTTGTTAATGGAGCAAATCGACACTCCCTACGGTGTGAGTCAGCTAAGTTCTAAAGTTGGTTTATTAAAAAAATGTTAGTATTTGAAGGTAAGATTTTGTGACATTGGATGGGTTATTAATCGTCATCACCAGCCCTTTATTTTCCACTACTGGGATGAACGGAAGAAACATATTTAGAAGTTTCGGAAAGAAAAGGAAGTCAGGAAAATTCCGAAACATTATTGTCCTGATGCGGGAATCTAAACCCGCCTCCTTCGCGATCAGGGCAAATGCCTAAACTAAGTCTGGACATTAGTAGACTTGCCGAAATTTCTCAAACCATATATTCTTTAGGAAGTTGCGGGTCTTATGATAGAAGCCATATACTGAGATGTGCTTGCCCGATAGATGGCAATAGGCTCACCTCCTATCACAAGGGACATAACATAACTGGCGAAACGTGGGTGGTATGTATACACCTCTGCCTATATCT